>OV281308.1:12400000-13000000 GCA_923062465.1 Acleris sparsana
TTGCCGTTCCCAAAAATAGCACTGTTGCTTTAGCCACTAGTCCCCTGTACCTTGCTCCCACGCACATCAACAACACCACATCGACCCTACCCTTGACTTGTTCTCCCAGTCGGAACCGACGTTCCTGGCGACAGCCGCGCGGTACCTGGAGTCGACGGCCACCCCCAGCACCGTATGCAAGTGATCTACCCAGTGCTGGTGGTGACACAAGGCCCCTAAGCCATATTTTTAGTTTTAATTATTTTTTATTTTGTTATATAACCTGTACTGTATGTAACCTGTAAAATATATGTGTGGAATGTCTGTTAATATAAGCTGGTTAATAAATAAATAAATATTTTTTTATAAAAAGGAAGCTTCGTAAAAGGGTCCCATTTGTTTGCAATATTTGAAGCAAATTGGAGTTCTCATACTAAAACAGGCTGCTGAAAACTTTTTGCAGTATGTTCCGGTGTAGGGAAAAGACCGTTAAAATTCTTAGCATTGCAGTTTTGAGATTGTTATCACAAGAATCCAAACATCTATGGGTCCCAGATTCCACTTAAGCCTCACTAAAAGTGGCCTGTTCTTTGGTTTTCCTTCTGTTGCACTAAAAAACATAAGAATCGCCACGGGACGTTTGCTGGTGCGTTGCATTGTCGCAACGCTGTGATTTCAACATAGAGCAACGCAAGTGTTTCAACGCATCGTGTGGCATGTCGTTCTAATTTATATGTAGAACAATGCACCGGCGACGATGCAACGCACAGGCAACGCTCGTGTGGCATCCCTCTTAATAGTAACAGGACCAAAGAGGTACTTACAGTCTTTTCTCCCAAGTCATGCACCCTGCAGTGAAGATGCACGTGGCTGCCCAGCTGTGCTGTCACGTTGTTCGTCGATGCGTCGTCCTCGAAGATTGGCAGCGGCTCCGACGTGGTGGTGGAAACGTCCTCGTCATGGTCTTCATAGGTCTCCGTGAAGGTCTCATGCCAGAACGGGCCGTTGACCACTTTCTTGTCACCCGTGAATACTGTTGACAATGAAAAAATATCGAACTGTTAAGATTCTTGTTTATGTCTACGAGTTGATGCTTACACCGTGAAGATCGAACAAAAAACAAATAATATTTTTTTGTATTCATTCAATCTCACATGAATTGACCCAGTGCCAAACTAAGCTCTTGGCTTATACTATGGGTAGGTACTTGTTAACGATAAACATACTTATCTCATAGAGAAATACATAAGAACATCTACGTGCTCAGCAACAAATACTTCATAGTATCATCATACAAATATCTACCCTTACCGGGATTTGAAGCTGATAATTATCGATAGAATTGTTTATTTTACATATTCCTTAAATGATCGCTTTAAAATTCTGTCACGTCCCAATGCGGTCGACATTAAATATAGCGGAGATTCTGTCACCACCTTCCAACTTCATCATCAGATCACCTCGATAGAGTCATTATTGTATTGCCCTCAAAAAAAATCCGTACAAGCACGTTGATACAAAGCTTTGAATAAAGGAACGACACACACAGTGGTAATAGGGAATATTCATGATTTTTGCCACAACATCAATAAAAGCTGATTTATGTAACAAATTTGAATAACTATAAAAATAACCAAGATACTGTTCCCATAGTAAAACCAACATGGAGTTTATATGGCCGCTTACATGACGTCACAGTGTATACCGGATCTCTCAATCTAATATCTGTCTCATTAGCAGTTTAAAATGCTTGTATCATCCGTATTTCGTTTCCAATTTTAATTTTATTTTCATTTTTGGTGCATATTCCCTATTGTCAAAAAAATTGTCCCAACTAAGCACTGGCTGTGAAGCCAACACTGGTCTTCCGTTAGGACCACTCACAACTTACCTATCTAAATAGATTAATTTATCAATTAATTTCCAATCTCGGATATGAATACAGTTTGGCCAACACTAACATATTCATTACGCTAATTATTCCCTGAATCGCTTGAATTGTAATATACATGCCTCCATTGAATTTTGATTTAATCCTCACATGATAATCGAAATGGCCTTTGATAATTATTATTATAATTTAGGCATTAGATTTTAATGGATCTGTTGTAATCATTTCCAATGTTCCCTATTTTACATGAATATTATATATGAGAGAGTTTGGATGTTTGGATGTTTGTTACTCAATCACGCTTCAACCCTGAACGGATCGGGATGAAACTTGGCACACATATAGGTTAGGTCCTGGAATACGACATATTCTTCTTTTTATCCCGAAAAAAATAATATTTTGCGGAGATCAAAATCTGAATGCTCCTATTTTGATCAATTAGAAGTCGTGTAACCGGTGATCTTAGGGGAAGTTTTATTGATAAAAATACCTACACGTAAACCAAAATGCAGTAGTCACAGCGAATGTGGACTCGTTGAGGTTAGGATTTTGATCTCGAATTCAATTCGATCACCGACTGCAGTGACATATGAGTGGTATAGAAGCTAACTCAGCAACATCCAATTTTGTTTAATGTAGCAAGTAGTGGTATAGTTAGAATAATCGCTAAATAAAACGCTGGCTGGCTTTGCTTCTATGACTCGTATCGTCGGCCATATAGGTAATAAACTTCAATCGGAACAAATTCACTTAGGTACCAATTAATGTTACTTACGCGGTTTAGCAGTACCAGCGATGATATAAAGTTTGCCATCAAATAAAAAACAACGGTTTTTAATCAAACTTAAATAAACAATCAAAATTTTTAAGTTATCCCAAGTATTCCAACTCAATTACGTTTATGAAAAATGGCTTCAAAATATTAATGTCAATCCAATCTCATTTTATACTCAACTCGAGGACGTCTGCGATTTTTTACGCATATAATTAGTTTTACGCTATTCCCTATTTTGCCCTTTTGGGGATGAATTTCTGAAAAAATCCCTTATTGCACTCCTCAGATGTCCAAGGAATATTCCCTCCTTTGAAGTCCCTAGGTCCAGCGATTTTGGAAGTAGATCGATCAGCTGGCCTTCTTTTATTGTATTATGTACAGATTATTTATTTATAATATTTTTGCATAAATAACATTAAGCTTTACTTTGTTCAAACCCTGATCCCTGCGACACCCGTATTTCGTAACTTCAATCACTTACTATACACACTGGCGAGGGTTTTAACTATAGCCGATTAGTTATGCCCAAACGGCGTCGCCAGGTTTATACCAAAGTAGTATTTGCGTAAATTAATGAAATAATTCAAATACGTTTTTTATGAACTGTCACAAGCATCATCCGCGATTGAACAGAGTATAGGTAAGGTAGGTGGCAATTTATTCCAATCTAAAAATCCAAGTGTTACTGAGAAATATCGAAAATAATTTTAGCTCCTTTTAACAAAATTCATGCATGCATTTACTCCCACAAATTGCTGTGAATCGAAGCACCGCAATGCACAATGCTGCGTCGGCTAACAATGAGTTTTGGAATATTGACCACTAATCGGTTGCAATGAAAATATAACAGTTATAGTGTAACTGCAATTACTGCGGGCCCACGAATATCCCGCTTATGTTGTAAACGGGCATTTTAAAATTAATTTTCAATGGGAGATTTGACAGCAATTGCCGTATGGCAGATTTAATAAAAACCCAATGGTAAATTAAATCTTTCTAATAATATTACAATCACGACAGAACGACTTAACGAATCTGGATGAAACTTGCCACAGATATTATAGTCTGGAATAGCACATACACTACTTGGATAATTTCCGAGGGAATAGCGATAAAACCACTTCTCAGAATATTATATTAGTTAATAATATTTTCACTACTCATGCTCTTAAAATATTACTTTAGTCTCTGCACATCGGGACTAAAGCTCCTTATTTAATCTCTAGGATCATATTTTTAATTTACTTTGTGTTTGTGTGGTGTTTGTGAATGGAGATTATCGCAATTTTCAGTGTATATACAATGTTTAAGGCATGGAAATAACCTCAAAATGAGAACCGTGCCAAAATATAAAAAAAACGATTTAATTTCATGAAACACGATTAATAGAAATATAAATAGCAAACTTACACTGTTTAACGCAAGACTAAACAACAATAATGACACTTGAACAGTAAACATCTCGTGTCATTATGGCGTGTTTTAGTCCCTTGTTGAACAATGAGATCCTGTCTTGGTAAAACCATATTTCTTTTGACAGATTATCAAATTATTTTTAACTAAGCCGCCATTACTTTCAAGGAAATTAGAGCTATCAAATGTCAACAATGCGATAACACGTCAAAGGCAATTTAGTTTTACCCTACCTATAGGGGTCCAGGTAGAGTTATCCCCTTATTCATAAACGCACAATAGGTAAAGTGTGTTTAAAATATGTTTTGTCTTTAACTAAAAAAATCCTATTAAGACCGTGCCATTCTGTTCAAGCTGTGTTTATTGAAAAGATTGACTTAGGTGCTCGACGGATCCAAGCATGATTGCACTTTCTGAACTTCCGAAGCTTTTCCGCACTGCACTCGTCACGCGTCGGCTTCACAGTTCGAAATGAAGTCTTAACTCTAGCCAATCTCTAGGTAGCAAACGGAACGGACATACGAGTGTTACATTTACCAAAAAAATGTAACACACTCACACACGAACTTACACACTATTTCTCTCTCTCTCATACACACACACATGCACATATGCACACACGCACACACTCACACACGAACTTACACACCATTTCTCTCTCTCTCTCTCTCTCACACACACACACACAGACACACGCACACACGCACACACACGTACACATTGTAATGAATATTTTACCCGGTTTTAGCTCTGCAAATTCCGATCACTGGTTATAAGAAAACTAAGATCTTTTATTCAACACTGTGGGTACAGGTTGATCAATGGATATTGGATGAATGCACAATGGCTTTGTTAAGCACAATGTATTGTTGTTCCAAGTGTTCCTGCCAAAGCCAGAAGTAATATACAGACCGACACACCATTTGCCCTCGTTTGATGGTGCATATAGTCTAGTCCGTAGTGAGTTAGTGACACTGCCTACGAAGCAGGTCGTCACAGTATGTACACGTAGTACTGGTCAATTCGTGTGACATTGTCTCCTGATATTTATTTATTACTATCGATAAGATTTTTTAAAACCTATCGTAAGTCCTGACAATAACAATCACAAAAAAAAAAATTATACAATTTGATGCAATCGTTCGGAAGTGAAGCGCGTACAGTAAAATAAATTGATTCCTAGACCACATTAATCTATGTCACAGAGACGTAATCAATCAAAACGTAGAATACTTATTATGATTTTATTTCCAGTCTCACTTACAATTAGACATAGTCTATAGTGATATACGTTTCAACAATTCAATTAATGTAAAGATATTATTTTACACTAATAGCTGTCAAACACATTCATCATCATCATCATCATCATCATGTCAGCCGAAAGACGTCCACTGCTGGACATAGGCCTCCCCCAAGGCTTTCCACTCAGACCGGTCTTGTGCTTTTCGCATCCACCGCGGTCCCGCGATCCTGACGAGGTCGTCACTCCATCTTGTTGGAGGCCTACCTACAGCTCGTCGTCCGGTCGCGGCATCCACTCCAGAACCTTCTGACCCCATCGGCCATCAGTCCTGCGAGCAATGTGCCCCGCCCACTGCCACTTCAGTTTAGCTATTCTTCGGGCTATGTCGGTAACCTTAGTTCTACTGCGGATATCATCATTTCTGATTCTCTCACGCAGAGAAACCCCGAGCATAGCCCTCTCCATAGTCCTCTGAGTGACTTTGAGCTTCCTTATGAGGCCCATTGTTAGCGGCCACGTGTCAGATCCGTGAGTCATCACCGGCAACACACACTGGTCAAAGACTTTTGACTTCAAACACTGCGGTAATTTGGACGAAAAGGTGCTACGAAGTTTCCCGAACGCTGCCGCAGCCCAGCCGAGTCGGATACGACGAGTGACCTCTTTCTCAAAGTTGGACCTACCTAACTGGACCGTTTGTCCCAGGTAAATATAGTCGTCAACAACTTCGAGCGCAGAGCCCATTACTCTCACAAGCACATTACTCTTTTTTATTATGCATAGTGGAGAACAAATTCTAAAAATCACTTTTTTCTGTAATTTTTTTTTTTTTGGTGTATCGTGTATAATATTTTCAGAAAATAATGAAATTCACTGTCTTTAAACATTACCCTTCTTATTTTAAGTCAGATAAGACTATGTTAATTTACTTTCCTTGACCCTAACACACTCCAACTTTCAGTTTGCCTGCGCCTCGGGGTCCCGGTCTGCGCTCTACATCGGCGCCCCTGCGGAAGTGAAGTCGATCGGGTAGGACATCACGGACTCTCTTGCCAGAGACGTGCTGACCGCTTCTCAAGACATGCTGCACTAAATGACATCATCCGTTGGTCTCTTGCCTCTGTTAACGTGCCGGCCCCATTAGAGCCGACCGGTATCTCCAGAAATTATGGCAAGAGACCTGACGGAATGTCTTTGGTTTTGGTTTGGTTTGGATATGGGGCGGATGCTAGTGTTTGACGCAACCTGTGTAGACACGCTAGCCCCGTCACATCTTCCATAAACCTCCAATAGGGCTGGTGCAGTGGCCGAAGCGGCAAATATAATGGTCTCAGCCCAGAATACAATTTTATTCCATTCGGTGTCGAGACCCTAAGCTCTAAGCCTTTTTAAGGAACTGTCCAAGAGAATCATTTGACGTCACTGGAGACCGAAGAGCTGGCAGTTTCCTCGCTCAACGAATAAGTTTAGCCATTCAACGAGGAAATGCTGCCAGCATCTTTGGTGCAATGGCGCAGGGGCCATTCTTAGATTTAATATTTTACTCTATTTTTCTTATCTATCTTTAGCCTAAGAGTTAGTTTTATTTTATATTTATTTCATTGTCAGTCATTGTTTTATTGTTAATGTATTAATTTTATCGTCGTTCAATAAATAATAAATTTACAAATTCAATTCCACACATACATTCCCAATACCTCAAAGGTGTGAGCCGGGTCTGACCTTTATCTTAACCTACGACCTTTTCGCTTAAACTTAAGCTTAAAGCTTACCCACCATTAGGTTATCTGAACTTTCCAGGCTTTATCGTTCAACATCAACAAAGCTATTTTAACTGATCGCCACTTTATATTATTATCTGATGTAATTTTTGCACGAATCTTTTCTACCGATGTTGTTTATCGTCACACGCAAACTAAGGATGCACTCCGATGCACTCAAAATCAGCGTTGCAGAACCTGCTACATGCTGAGTGGACCCCTAATAGCGTTAGGTCAACGCCAATGCTCATGTTATGTTAAGTGTCTCATGTTTAAATTATTGAAGTTGGTGGAAGTGCAATTTTGATTCTAATAAAATATTTTTCTTTCCTTCTTCTTATATCATGAAAACTAGTTCTTATAAAATTGTTGAGTCGTAAAGTTAAGATCATTTTAATAATATATCTATTAAAATAAAAACTAATCCAAGAGCTATATTAGGCTGTTGAAACCAAAGGCAAAATACTTACATTATACACTCGCACTATATGTAGGTATACGTATTTTTAGCGTTTGTTTAGTTTATAATGATTACATTTTCAATTAACTTTGCCATCTAGCTATGTGATGCCGAATATTTATTTATTTTTTAGCTTAAAAATGACTTGGAATACCGAAACAAAGAAATACATTTTCAATTCTCATGCTCGTAAAGTCCTTCTTTATGCTTGGTATAGGCTGCATAAAATCGCATTTTATGCACTAGTGCATAAAGTGTTGTCGTCATCTAGACTAAGACAATTAAGCCCTACTTACAGCCAGATGGACGAGGTGACTGCATTAAAGGTTAAAAATAAACTTGTTCTTTGAATACATATTTTTAATTTATTTGCCTTCTATGTAGCATCTGACAAATATATTACAAAATCAACGCACCATGACTTGGCAGTATTGCGTTCGATCTAAATTAAAAATTTCAAGCAGAGAATTAAGAAAAAAAAAAACAGTGGCGAGGGAGAGATTTTTGTCTATAGTTTTGGACTATTCATTAGGTAGTTGTTTTCTTTGCAAAACTTGTGGTGTTACGGAATTTAGTGAAGAGGAGATAATGCTCACACCTAACACACTAATAGAAAAAATGCACACCTACTTTCCGAAGAGACACCGCCGCCTAAATCCAAGAAAAAATATTTTAATGCGTATGAAAACTTCAAAGTGTAGAGAAATGGCAAATAAGTCATGGATCATTGTCATTCATGTAAGCTTTTATACATTATCACCGTTTTATTTCCTCGTGATCGAAGTGAAAAGCAGAGTGTATAACTCGCTCTTGAAACCCATTTTATCCTCGATTTCATTATCCAACCTCACCTGTCGACTCGGATGTATACCATAAGTCTAGGACAAAATGTTGTGTCTTAATTATGCCCTTGTTGTACAATCTACTTACATACATAATAACAAAGGGCATTTTTATTTCTAAGAATTTAAATATTTTCGTACTTTATATACATACGATAAAAAATAAATTCGCACAACTCCGCGAGCAAACTGCACTGCAACGAAACCTTTTCAGTGTTTCTGTCCTACTAACTTCCTCTTTAATTAGGATTTCCTCGCGGCAGTTAGCGAAGTGCTTTAGCTTAAGTTAAGTAAAGAGAAGTGGAATTGAAATACATTTAAACAAACCGTGTTTTCACGTGACAATATTTAAAATAGGATAGTTTATTTTATACCCACTTAACAATTCACACCAAGAGTATAACATTCTATTCTACTATGGAAATTCGTACCGTTTTTGCCATGCTACCATATTTAACTTGGCGTCCTTTCATTACTTGTCTTTATTTTTAATCTTAATTAATAAAAAAAGAAACTGACTGACATATCAACGCACAGCCCAAACCGCTGGATCTATAGATTCCAATTTGGCCACGTAGGTTCCTTATGAGGTCTAAGGATGCACTATGAAGGGATTTTTGGAAATTCATCCCCTAAACGGTTAAAATAGGGGGAGTAGCGGGAAACTAATTCTACGAGTACCAAATCGCGGGCGTCCTCTAGTCATCCTATATGCAAAGTAACGTCGTCAACACCAAGAGGACTACCTTTAGTCATCGCCACTGAAAGAACTCCTTACCTGGTATTTGGGGCGCGATGACGCAGAGCGTTCTTGTGAGCAAAGAGCTGAAGACCAGGAGGCCCGCCGGCGTCATGGTGTCAGCCCTGGGACTGGGGAGCCATAGACTTCATCTGTCCAGCTGCTTTTGATCCTGCAACAAAACGGGAGGCCATGGAGTTTCTATGACAGTTAAAGGGCGGCTGCCGGATGCAGTCTGGTGAGGAAAATACTATTATTTTTGAAAATATATGCAGTTTTTGTTATAAATCAGTACATGGTGATAAAGTTCTGAATAATAGTCAAGTATTACTTTACGATTACGCTCCTCTTACGTCTGTAAGAGAAAGTGGGTGAACTATAAAAGAAATGGACTGAAACTACGTGATGGAGATAAAAATATGATTATTAACTTTAACAATAAAATTCTATAACATTTTTCCAATTATGTTCTCTTTTCTTGTCATATCCAAATTACGGATTTTGTTCTATATTATTCTGACGTAATTTGCATCCGTGTGCTACCCATTAATGATATTGACTCTGCGATCTCTTTATATTCACGATACTATAATGTAAGGACAAGAATAACCTAAACTCCTACATACATAATTTGAACACAAGAAACGCGAATCGCCCAATAAAAGTTCGTAGAAGGGTCATGTCGAAGAAAGTCTCTAAGGTGATGGAGTTAACTTTTTACAAGCTCCCACAGCGCGTTTCAGAGGATTGTGAAGCTAAAAATCTCAATAAAAAATGCGAAAACTTTTCCCCTTCCCTTTAAATCTCGTCAATTTTACCATTTTTGAATATGCTGTACATATCATGAAAAACCATGTCTGTACGTTAAATGAGATACATCTGTAAGCCATCAGATACCACTAATTGTGATGGCAGATGAGAACTTGGCCTATTGTTACCCAGCCGCCGAGTAGAGTACATTTACATTTGTTTTTGGTGGAATAAGGTCTACGAGTGTCAGAATAACTGTGTTATGTTGTGTTTTTATTTGCACAGGTGATGTTTTAAACAAACTATTCTTTCAGGTTATTTTAAGACGATTATCTATGGAGTTAAGTTACTTCATGGGTAACCTGATAATTTGCTGCTTCATAGACGAGTTACTTTTTAGTCTAGCTGATGATTTTAGGACGAGTTGATGCCGTAGTCCAGTTGCGTTTACAACCATCTGATACTAACCCTGTACGTTTTCTTACCCAAGAAAATATTTTTTAAATAAAACAAATTTAAAAAACAAAAAACAGGAACGTACAAAACGTTAAAAAATCGTGGATTTCGGACTCGATTTAGGGGGTGAGAAACATTTTCCCCCGGAGTTAAATTTCTGCGGGTTTTTTTTGGCAGCTACGCGATTTTAGCGCCGCTTCACAATCCTCGTATGGCCAGCGTGTCAGGTTCTAGTCCTTCCAAAATAATGAATATTGAATTTGACAACACAATATACAATGTGGGTTCCTTGATTAGGTATGGCATTTTGCTATGGGGAAACTCCAATCAAGCAAATCGAGCATTATTGGCGCAGAAACGTTGTATAAGATCTATTATGTAACGTAGATGTTCTAACATCCTGCAGGCCATTGTTAAGAGACCTAAAATTATTGTCGGTACCGTGATATATATATGAAATATGCTTGTTTGTTAAAAACCATCCATCACTTTTTCAAACGGGTAAAGAATCGTGTCATTTTAACACAAGGTATCCAAACCGATTGGTAGTAACTAAGAAAAAGACTAAGTTGTATAGTGGGAACGCATACTGTATGGCTATTTCTATTTATAATAAGTTACATGAAGACATTAAAATCTTGCCATTAAACATTTTCAAACGCCAGCTTAAAAAATGGCTAGTACAAAAGTGTTTCTACTCTGTGAACGAATACTTTGCTTATTTTGATAAAAGGTGACATTATATTCTCTTTGGCAATTACTGTAGTGCCCATATGGCTGTGACTTATTTTATTATTTTTATAATATATTTTCTGTCTGTCTTCTTAGTTATAATATTTCAATAATGTTTTGCATGCCAGCTGCTGGTAAAGTGTGTGAAACCTATAATATATTGTAAGACCATTGTATGTACCACATTTTACGCAAAATAAATATATTTTGATTTTGATTTTGATTTTGAATGTAAAAAAACTGCTCAAAAGGGCCCAACTCCGACTGCTAACTGGAGCCATAACCGGCCATGCCTTATTTAACAAACACTTGTTCAACTTAGGTGTTACAGACAGCCCCCTGTGCAGAGCATGCATGGCGGCGGAAGAAACCGCAGCCCACGTCATCATGGAATGCCCGGGGGTGGCAACATACCGGGCACGTCATCTCGGAACACCGAGATCGCTACCAGACGCCGTCGGCAACGTCAAGGGTCTGCTAGGCTTCCTGGTAGAACTGGGTTGGCAGGAGTAATACCACCAACCCCTCACGCAAAATAGGCGCAGTTTTAAGTCGTCGAGTTGCGGAAAAGAGCCCGCCATAACCTATAACCTATAACCTATACAATGTAAATGAATTTATCAGTAGCACTATTAAATAATAAAAAAAGAAAAAGAAAGTATTTTTTAAATATTTTACCTCTTGTTTTATTCTGTCTTAGACTAACCATATACATACCATATACCATATACAAACATATCCATTTGTACCAGGCTCAAACAATATTTTTTTTATCGAAAGCTAAATAATCTGAAATTACCCTTTACCTAATTAAAAATTATTGCGTCCAGTCCCCACCAAATGATAAAAATATATAACCACATCCCAATCTCCATCAAAAACATAGATAAGCCGATATTATTTATAAAACAATTAAAAATATTCTTAAGTAATAAATGATTCTATAGTCGTAGTATAAGTGAATTTTTCAACAGTCAATTTGGCAATGAATAATCCTGTACTTGCCTTTTATTTTATTTATTACTTTATTTTAATTCAAACTCCTGTAATAGTTAATTCTCCGTGCAATATTTTAAGTTAAGTACATTTGTAATGTATCGTGTTAACAATAAGCCCTACTGTCTCATGTTGCTATGCCCTTGCAGGGCGTCACATGAATACCTTTTTGTAATTCCATCTTTAAATACTTGTAATGTGACATTCAATAAACCATTATTTTGAATTTGAACCATAAAAACACGAAACGGGTCCCCAAAGTCCGTTGTAAAACAGATGTAAATCATCTTAAGTTACGAGCAACTAAATGCATACATTTTCATATTTTAATCTCTTGCAAAATTCAAATTCCGACTAGCCAATCAAATTGAATTAAAATGGACGGAATATTTGCTTAGCCATGTTTGCTTTGTAACTTTTCTTAGTTAGGAGCTTCCGTCATGTTAATTTCTCACAGCGTTCAGCTGAATAGTACGTTATAGTCTCCATTTTATCTTGACCCTTCAGTTCATTTCATATTTCACGATTAAAAGGCCAGCATGTGGTGGTTATTGGAGCGTTAGTCGACCAGCGTTATGACAAAGTTAGATAACTGTAAAAACGATTCTAAAGTTGGTCTCCTAACTTTGATATTAATTTTAAATGGAGGGTTTGTTAAATTGTTTTTATCTTGTGGTTTTGATGTTTTTTCAGGAAAATAACTTTTAAATACATTATTATTTTGTATTTTGTTGTCACGTAAAAGAACTAAAAATCCTGATTTAGAATGTACCTACATTGTAGTACAATGTGTGTACAATTGTAATTTGTACAGTCATTCATAAATATATACACATCTCTTGTCACTGAGTATACATTACAATAAACAACACCTAAGGTAGATTTAAACAGGAGCTGCTCTGAATTAAAATTAAATAATAGCTATGTGTTGGATGAAATGAAGGGAAAAATCGGTAATTTGACTGAAAAGCTTGACATTGCCGAATCGGAGATAGAAAACTTATTAGCAGAGAATTATACGTTAGCAAAAAAGATTGCAGAGTATCAGTTGAAAATTGAAAAGTTGACCACCATCTGTAAATCAACGTCCACTAAAAAAGGTACTAAAACTAATCGCAGATCGATAAACTGCACACGTTTGAATTTTTCCGAAATCAATGAAAATCATCAAAATGGAATAACCACTGAAATACCTACCGTTAACGCGCCCTCTGCCGTAGTTCAGCTTGATTATGCGAAGCCACTGGACGCGAGTAGCGATACCAAAGCAGTTGACACCCAAAGCGAAACCACACAAGGAAAAAGTAGAAGAAAACAGAATGAAATAAGCGCTGATGCGAGTATCACAGACATATTTTTTACACCTACCCTTATAGCACCCTCGGTTGCAATTGGGGATGATTGCGCAAAGACACTAGACACGAGTCGCAATACCAAAGCAGTTAAAACCAAAAAGAAAACTTTAAAATCAGATAGTAGGAGAAACCTTGAGTGCTCAAAGACACCGACATCATCAAATATTTATCTACGTGGAAAATATAACACCAAATTGAAGATTTATATACGGCAATTTCAAGAGGACTACGAATGTCGTATGAACTTGGGATTAAGCAAACGGAAATTAATAGTAGCAGCTGACCAGCAAGGTAAGAGTCTAGGACTAATTCTGAATGATGTATATGGTAGACTCTTTGATGTATTTTGCTATACATGTCCAGGAGCAAATACGAAGTGTCTTCTGCATTCTTTCTCCAAATTGAATATTAATTTGTCAAAAGACGATTTTATGATAATACTCACAGGATCTAACGACAAAAATCCTAGTAAGATGTCAGCAAATTTATATAACGGTTTACAAAACCTGAAGAATACAAACGTATATGTATCTCAAATTTCTTACAGTCCATACCTGAATGAATCAAAGTTAAATTCTATGATGAAGTTCTTGACAACTCAATTCGAGAACTGCCATTTCATGGACTATAGCTATGAAAAAAGAGTGTCTAATAACAAGATAATATTTTTAAAAAATGTTGCGGAGGGTTTTATTCACAAGGTGGCATGCAATTTGTATAACTCCGAGTATCAGTTAGAAAAGCTTCGACGCAACATTAAGTCAGCCAAATCTACAAAATTACACTCTAAGCATAAACCATTCGAGAACAAAGATACTGAAATGGTAAACAAGAACTCTGTAACATGCACCTATTCAAAGGTTGATGCAAAACCAAAAAAGTTTTTTCGTTCGCAATCAGTGTAATATCGGATTGGTATTGTTACATCAGAACATTTCAGGAGCCCTGAACAAACAGGACCAGTTATACATAGCAATCAATCATCTGCGTAATAATGGAATGCATATAGATTTCATTTGTTTAACTGAAACTAATATACTTTATGGTTCTGAGTTCAATCTTAAACTGAAAGGCTTCGAGCTGGCGGCATCTTTTTCAAGAAAATTATCTAAGCGAGGCGGTGTAGCTATATTGGTTCGTAGAGATATTGAATGCACGGTCATAAGAGAAGCCCAGGAAATCTCACATGAGCTTGTTTTTGAGTGTTGTGCGGTAAATTTACCCCAATATGGCATTGTAATAATATGTATCTACACAAATAAAACACCCTCATCTACTACTTCTACTTTTTTTAACAAGTTGAACGACCTTTTGAATTCCTTATGTCAAAATAAAAGGAAAAAGTATATCATTTGCGGCGACTTTAATATAGATATTATGAGAAAGTCAAATATTTCATCAGAACTAAAACAAGTATTGGAAATGTATAACTTAAAGCAAGTGATAAACGAACCTACAAGAATGACTTCACAATCACAAACATGCATCGATCACATTGCAACCAATATGAACGACGGGGAAGCTATGGTGCATGACATCGGGCTCTCGGACCACACGGCGCAGACATTCTACATACCTGTGAAGAATCCTCCAGCTCCATCTGTTATGTGGTGGTATATATACAAGAGGGACTATAATAGAATTAACATAAAAAGGTTTACTGATGCTCTTTCATGTTTATCTTTTACAGAAGTGTTTAGTGAAACAGGCGCTGCCTGTGCTTTTAATGTATTTTATGATATGTATGTACTTTTTTATGACCTATGTTTTCCTATCATAAAAGTCAAAATCTCTAATAAAACCCGTAGCTGCAAGTGGTTATCAAAAGGAATTAAAAAAAGTTGTCAAACAAAAAGACAGCTGTATTTAATGAGTAGGCATTCTATTGGGTATAAAAAGTTGTACAAAACATACTCCAATCAATTAAGAAAATGTATAAAACTGCTGCAAAAAACCGAAAATACCAAGTACATACTAAATACAAAAAACAAATGTAAAGCGGGCTGGAACGTTATTAAAAAATATACCTCTACCACTTCCAACATTTCTAACTTACAATGTATCCGAAAACTAATAGTTAATGATAATGTCATAGAGGATCCTCAGCTGATCGCAGAACATTTTAATAACTATTTTGTAAAAAATGTTAGTGATGATACATCTTCTGTTGGCTGCTCTTCAAATGTTGATATGGAAAATGTTTTATCTAGTATATTTCTTAATCCTGTAAACGAGTCAGAATTAACTAAAATAGTTTACAGCTTAAAGAATACGATGGCAGTTGGATATGATGATTTAACAACCGACATAATTAAGAAAAGCTTATTTACTGTTGTAAGACCATTACTGTATGTCATTAACCTATCTATGAATCAAGGCGTTTTCCCTGAAGCGTTAAAAAAATCAATTGTCAAAGCCTTGTACAAAAAGGGAGATGTTTGTAACGTAGACAACTATAGACCAATCACTCTAATTTCAATCTTTTCAAAAATATTTGAAAAAGTATTGTATGCAAGACTACTTAGCTTTTTGGAAAAAAATAAGATCTTAAAAGAAGAACAACACGGTTTCAGAAAATGTAGAAGTACATCTCTTGCAATATTTAAATTGATTAAACGAGTAATAGAATGTATAGATAAAAAATCAGCTGTTGCAGTTTTGTTCATGGATATGAGCAAAGCTTTTGATTTTGTTTGTCACAAGAGGCTATTATATAAACTGTCTAGGTGCGGCATACGAGGTCCTGCACTGAAGTGGATCGAGTCATATCTAAATAACAGGACTCAATGCGTTCAAACTTCAAGATATTGCCCAATAAGTAAAACTATGGTATCGTACCGGTCGTCATACATAGCAAATAACTATGGGGTACCCCAGGGTAGCATACTTGGCCCCTTACTCTTTTTAATTTACATTAATGACTTACCAAACTACCTTTGTGATGATTGTATATTATTTGCGGATGACACAACAATAATTATTGAAGAAAAAGAAAAGTGCACATTTAATAATGACATAAATGCAGCGCTATCTCAGACAGTTGAATGGTTGACAGTAAATAATTTAAAAGTTAATATTAGTAAAACTAAATTCATCCAATTTCGTAGCGCTCAAAGTCGACCTGTAAAAGTAAACATTAGTTATCTCGGTCAAACCATAGAGGAAGTCTCTTTAGCCAAATTCTTGGGAATTAATATAGATTGTTTTTGTAAATGGAAAGACCATGTAATGTCTGTCTGTTCGAGAGTTAATAAATTTACCTTTGCCTTGAGAAGAGTAAGCCAAGTTGTATCGATTGAAGCGGCTATAACGACATACAATGGTTACGTAGATTCCATATTCCGGTATGGCATTGTTATTTGGGGAAATGCTGTTAATAATGAAAAGGTATTATTAATACAAAAACGATGTATCAGAAATATTTTCAGCCTACGTCAAACTGACTCATGCCGTCCCTATTTTATAAAATATAAAATACTAACTGTGCCGTGCCTATACATACTGGAGGTCTGTGTTTTTGTTTTTAAGTACAAGAACTTGTTTAAACAGAAGCAAGATGTATCTTCTCGAGCATTAAGGTCTCGACATAAAAATAAAATCCACAAACCATTTGCTAGACTTAAACTCTCTTCAAGCAACACTTATCTGATGTGTATAGATATATTTAATAAACTGCCGGACGCATTTAAAGAGAAGAGCCTCAAGCAATTTATTCATTTGACGAAACAATTGTTGATAGATAAGTGTTATTACAGTGTGCGAGACTTTCTTTGTGATAATTTATAATATAGAATAATAATATTGATTGATTGAACATGTTAAGAAAATATTAACTAATAAAATAATAATAATATGATATAGTAACAAAAGTTCAAGTTAGATTTTAAAATTGTTTGTGGTCTCATTTTATAATTTCGTGTTATTTGGTTTATGTTTTATTGTTTGTTATAGTTTTACTTTTTCTAAGGCGTGTACACCTGTAAGGGTAGGGTTAAGTGAAACATAATTATAAGCGAATGTACCTGCAAACTGTAACCTTAATCTATACGCAAATAAATAAATAAATAAATAAATAAATAACATAATTATGGATGTAAATACCTTCGACTGTATAAATTTTGTGTGTGTTTCATACATTAGTTAAAACGAAACATCGTTTATTGATCACTTAGAAGTATGTATGTTTGTGTGTATGACAAGACCCTTTTTTCAGAAAGGGCAAATGATATACACTTATTAATTGTAAAATTGTTACTAATTTTTTTATATTGTTGCAGTTTTATTTAATTGTGTTTTATGCTGCACTGCGTCTAAAATAATATTTTTTTAAACATAGCTCGACATTCTACTAATGCTAAGTGCATGTTTGTACTCTCTACGAATAAATATACAGGGTGTCCTGTATTTAGAATCCCAATCCTGCATAGTAGAGCCTTTGCTCTGTCTAAAAAGCCTAACATGGATCTAGTAAACGTCTAGCCCCTAATGCACAATAAACGTATTTTAGTTAAAGTGTTCGATATCTCTTTCTGTTTAATTCAAATTATCATAATGACAGTTAAGGACAGCATATTTCAAGAAAACTTTAGCTATTGCGCGTTTATGAATAAGAGAGTTATGGTTTTAAAGATAATCGCAAAATAATGAAATTTATTATTCTTTCTTTCTTTCAATATTATACTAAACTCGAATGCTAGGATAATGATCCTGCGATTGCGTCCACATAACTTATCGATGGCTACTGAAGCTGACTGACTTACGAACTATTTTTTAGGAAAAGCTTTTATTCCCGACTGTATTTTTGTACAATTATCATCTTATAGGGCATTCACGGACGCGCCGTTCGTCTCGGCGACAGATGGAATGCATACAACTGGATGGGCGTAATATTTTCACCCCAATTACGGGCGCGCCACGCTACGTCTATACAGTGCGACATCACGCCACGGAGCAAACAGATTAGATAATGATAGCCAGAGAACGCATTCACAACGACGGCATTGGGCTTAGCACGGAGGCATGGCGTGTTCCAACGTTGAATTTCGACATTCACGATAGTTCCATTCGAATTGCGCGTTGGCGCGCCACGCTGGCTTTCCGTCCATTTGGAAATCCCTAAAAGACTGCACCAAGTGCTTTTAAGCGCTACAGTTTTGACATTCACAGAACAATTTTGGTGCGGCCCAGCTCTGTTTGGTTTGATGGAACGGTCGTGAATACCCAGTTTTATATAAACCAAAGTAACAAAGCAGTGGCTTTACGTTAATAACGGCGGAGATCCAGTTTTTTTATAGCCACCTGATGATAATTCAGATCTGTGAGCCATAGTCGATGGCAGTCTCAAAATGAGGATAGAGATGGAATACCTCTATGCTAGTTGCCAATATTCATCTACAGATCAACTACTAAAGGCATTCCACCCATTCCATATCGATCCTGGGTTAGAAACGTATTTAAAGTCTTAGGATCACAGTCTTGAGATTCTTTGAGAATTCAGATGCACATCTCAGATCACACCATCAGGCCTGAGTGCTCCAATGCCTTCTTATTGACAGAAAATCTACGTATCTATGTATGTTCATAAATCTAGTGAAGAAGGGTATAAATAAGTGCGGTAAATCGTAACTATATTAGTAGTTTACGTGGCGGTTGCGTAACGCCAATTACGCAAAGTCGCGTACAATATTTTGTCTACACATACATATAAGATGGTTACAGAAGCCGAAAGGCCAGCATTACCTGTGGTAGTAGGTGACAGTGATGACGGCTGTAAAAACTCAAGTAAATCACCTGTTGCATGTAGTTGTGCACAAAACTAATATGGAATTTACGTCAAATTTCAAATATAGAATGTCTGTAATGAGATCCTTTGGTACATCTTCCAAAGTTAACAGCTGTCATCGCTGTCACCTGCTACCACAGGTAATGCTGATCATTGCCTACGGGGTTTGAACGCATGATAGGGGATTTATAATATGTGTATAGAGGGTTTTTACATTTATCCGTTTACGGAGTATATTAGGCTTTGGCTGCGGCTCCACTGAGGCGGAGACGAGCGGAGCTGTGCCAATATTAACCAATAGAAGGCGCATGCGGTCACGTCGAGCGCGCCTTGCACACGTTAGTTTAGATTCTATTGGTTATTGACACCGCTCCACTCCGCACATCTCCGTCTCAATGGAGCCTTTTTCACTAGGATCCCAGAATTTTCTTGCAAGATTAGAATTATCAGACATACGAATCAAGCAAGTTAAATAAAAGTAGCATGTGGATCGAGAAGTAACTCATAAATTCATCGAATTCCACTTCATCGATCATTATTTCTTCCCCCCCTGAACTCTATTTTCTGCTGAAGCCATAATTCTTTCAGGATATCTTAAGCATTAAATACATAGGTTAGGTTAGACTTCTGAGTACCGACCAAAAAAACACAGGCGAGAAAATTTTCGATGTAATGTAAAGTCTGCGTAATGACACCGTTCGTTGAAAGGAGTTTCGATAAAAAATGTACACTTTAGTACCTCGTCTATTTTAACTGGCATATATGCATTGTCACATTGTTCAAAGTGACAAGGTACTAAAGTGTACACATATTTATGAACTCGAATGTACCCGGAACGAAAACAAATATTGAACAAGTGAAACCCTCTCGTTTGCGGAATTCACTCGTAAATTCCCGGTGACTTTAATGAGACCTCGTATTCGTGTAGTGGAAAGATAGGAAAGTTCGGAAACGGGTAAATTTAATCGAGAACTTGTACAAGCAACGGTAACTTGTAGCTAAACTAATCTTGGAACTTTGTTTAATACCTGACAGAGATGGTGAAGTGATGTCTGACAGGATTTTAAACATTTTTTAACTAACTGCCGAATGAGGAGGGTAATGTGTTTATCAGTTTATATATGTATATGTATGCTATGTATGTTTGTTTTTTTGTAGCGCCTTAGAAAAAACGTGGACCGATTTCGAAGATACCTATGTTCCGTACCAAAATGATAAAATGGAACGATTTAAGATGTTGAAAGCAAATTATCACACAGGGCACCCGATGGTAAATAGGATCTAAAGCCTCCTGAAACTATCAAGATTGCAATCCCAAGACCACTAATGCAATAAATTGCCAACCATACTTAAGTTTTTACCTCAGTTTAGAAAAGAAAGGAGAACCAACTTAATTAGTCGTTAATTCCTTAACAATTAATTTAAAAAAACCCGCTATGTTATAAATTACATTGGTACAGCAAAAGCTTGACAGTACAAGTACATTAATTGCGTCGCCACAATAGCGATCGCCTCAAACGTGAAAACGAACTCGTCAATGTACTTCTACTGGCATCATTTTGCTGGATTACTTTCAAAACCTATTACTCCTTAACGGCCCCCCCGATTTTCCTGAAACATAGATAAAAACCTTCCTGGTGGAACTAGGATGCTACAAACAGACACACAGATACACACATAAAACTTATAACACCCCTCTTTTTACATCAGGGGTGTAAAAAAACGTATTAATCCATATCAAACAACAAAGACATGAAATTTTAGCAAGCGGTGACTTAAGTTTCATCATCATCAAAATTTCATTTTTGGGAAAAGCTTTTGTAGCAGACTATTTTTTTTTAAAAGTCATTTGCTTATCTAGACCAAATCCAGTACCCAATACATAGGGTCTGCGTTAAGTATAGCGGATCCTGTCGCCACCTACCGAATTCCATCATCAGATCAGCTCATAGATACAGTGCTATTTCATTTTCATCGGATTTACATGTGTGGTCTAACTTTCAGTCCATCCATCAACGGGAACTTTTTTTGAGATTTTTTTTTTTTTTTTCATATTGTGCCAAGTATACACATTGAAAATATTAAGAATAGTTTCGCCAAACTGCAAAGCAGTTTGTTGGCGAAGACAGCACTTTTTTACATTTTACCATTTATAGGTATTATTATTCGTAAGCACTAAATTATAATAACTAAATTATACCTACTCGCGTTAAGTGACCCACTGCCTCTCAACGTCCCAATAGGCATTTACTCTTTGTGACCATTGGATGGTGAAAATTCAACATTACTCCTTTCACTTTCTTTAAGGAAGGTATCCATCATGCACGCCTTCACTTTAGATTTAAATATATTTTTAGTTTCACATTCGTTATCTGATATGATTCTTGTAAATGTTGTTCTTCTCTCATATTATCTTTTTCGTAGACAAAATAAAAACAGACGAGTATCCATTTGAATAAAGTAGCAAGCAGAAAGCTCGATGTGTAATTTTATCTTAATTCCGCGCAAATTGGAATTGTCCCTTATAATTAATGTTGGTTGTTAATCTTCCTTCCTCCGCCATTTTTTTGGGAATTCTATTTTCGAGAGTACTTTTTGTATTCGTAAAATACGTTTACATGAAGAGATTTTTTTAATGTTTTCGTTGTAGTCCAGTCAATAGGGGTTTCTGCTTTAAAAAAGGTGGAGCATAGAATTTTTTAATCCAAGTTTTCGACTTTCTATCATCAAAAAGTCAATTGTTGAGGAATCATATTAAAAAAAAATAGGCATTGAGTAGGCAAACGAGCACACATGCCACCTGATGGTAAGTGGAAACTGTGACCCATAGACATTCGCATTCACAAGACTGGAAGCCTAAGGCTGCAAATGCGTTGGGAACCCTGAGGACTAAGATGGATCAATGCCTATATGCTAGTCATAACACCGGCACCGGCTGTCTTATCCCCAAACCGGAACACATAATGCGAACACTGCTGTTTGGCTGTAGGTTAACGGATAAGATGGTGGTAGCGATCCGGACGGACCCTGCACAAGGTCCTACCACCCGCGAAAAATAAACTAATTTTGGCAGCTTCAATTCAAGGCAGGAAATATTGTATTTTATCAAAAACCCATGCCTTAACAATACTTATCCATCTTTTGTAAAGGAAAAGCCTTTTTAGCTCCCTACACAGACTGGACTATTATCACATCATCATCATCATCATCATCATTTCAGCCATAGGTCGTCCACTGCTGAACATAGGCCTCCCCCAAAGATTTCCACCTCACCCGGTTGGAAGCGGCCTGCATCCAGCTATTATCACATATTTCATAGAAAATATTTTGTAGAATTTTCATTCAATTTCACCACGGGCAATCGGTTTCACACCAATAAATTTCACTTCAGATCTAAACAACCCAACAAATTTGCCTCGTCAAAGAGTGCGGACTAGCAAAAACCCGATACAATAAACCCGATATTGCCGAGGATAAAATATTATCCGGGGCAAAAACTGGTCCTGTTTGGACACTTTCCAAATATCAGGGATACCGGACAGCGCTGGCATGCTAATGTGGTCGGGATTTCATTAATTTTATTACATTTGCGAGATTAGATTGGGGAGACTTTTCGCATTAAAATTGGAGACATTTTATTTATGGGGGTGATACCCTGACGCTTGGGTTTTCGATTGCGAAACACGTAGGAAAGTTGTAGCAGAATTAGACTACAGTTGCGTTCCTCGTTAGGCCTACAATACTACAAAAAAAGGAGTTTTTTGCGAGTGACTTTGAATTTACTAGCAAGACAATAAAATTCAATTACGTTTGTTCGACAAATTTAGCTCCAGGCGATAACAATTCTCACCCCCTAAATCAAGTCCAATTTTCACGATTTTTGAACGTTTGTGGTGGTTTTTTTCATGATATTTACAACTTATTCAAAAATCGTAAAAATCGGACTAAGTTTAAGGGAGAGAAACGTTATCGTATTTTTTTTTTTATATTCACAGTTCTCAGCGAAAAGGTACCGCTGGGTGCAACAACAGCTAATTATCAGAGAGACTTTACCGTACTCCGAGCTTCTTAATTGCATAAGTGGCTTTTGTTGTCACACTTGCACATTTGTGCAATTGTATATTTTCAGTCGCCTTTTTACGGGAACGAAGATTGCTGATCGCTATTTAAAGAATCTGGTAATATTTCAAATTTAAATAGAACCTCAGTGGACTCATGCCTTATGTATGTCGATCGTAAGGTTCGAGTTTGAGCTTCTTCTCTTTACACGATCCTGCAGTCGCCCTGTAGGTATTCCTAAATCAAATGAAATTATCATTTTATGGCAAATAACAAAATGAATGAAGTCACTAACGATCAAACAACTTGACCGTATGCTGTTAAGCGAGGCGTTCAACCAATCACAGGGCAATAACCGATTTAATAACCAATCGTAGCCGCTTCAGGGGATTTAGCAGCTCGATTCACGCCAATCATTATGCGTATTAAATGTGCGAAAAAATCATGTCACTGTAAAATAATTAAAATAGTTGGATAAAATATTTTTACTAACAATATAATGAACTTTACTACCGGAGCGCTGTTTTTAACCGACTTCAAAAAAAGGAGGAGGTTATACGTTCCACTGTATGTATTTTTGTTTTTTTTTTTGTGTATGTTCACCGATTACTCCGTCAATTGTGGTCCGATTTTGAAAATTCTTTTTTGATTTGATAGGGTATACTTCCGAGGTG
This sequence comes from Acleris sparsana, assembly GCA_923062465.1. Lineage (NCBI taxonomy): Eukaryota > Metazoa > Arthropoda > Insecta > Lepidoptera > Tortricidae > Acleris > Acleris sparsana. The sequence goes on from OV281308.1 coordinate 12,423,910, forward strand.
GTCCCATTGCCACCAAATCGGAATCTGATGAGGGGATCAGTGAGGAATTGAGAGAACTCCTCAAATATTGTAGGCAAACATAAAGCGATTTTAGTATTTTTAGTAACAAGTCTAGCATTTGCATTCAGAAAGTATCATTTGGTGAAGTGGACCTGATGATGAAGACCACAGATGGCCACCGGAACTCCTCAACGGTACCTATTTCAAGGGTGGCGATAACGATAAGATATGTCGATTAAGATAGTTGAGCGACTACAACGAAGAATATTTACTTGTTGAAATATGACTGTAACTTTCCAGTGGCGTTGCTTGCGGCGAGCTCGAAATTTTCTATAGTTTCTCATTTATTGAAAAGTGGAACTACATAACAGCATAAATAGGATCACTAAAAAGTATTAAATAAAATAAATGTTTAAAAAAACAAAAAACCGCCTTCAAAAATGCAAAAAATAACTTCTTATAAAATGATAGGTACCTATAGGTAGGTCAGTCCAACTGTATTCGGCTTTTGGTTTAAAATATTGTGGGACGCCGACTTCAGTTGGACTGACCTACCTATAGGTACCTATCATTTTATAAGAAGTTATTTTTTGCATTTTTGAAGGCGGTTTTTTGTTTTTTTAAACATTTATTTTATGCATATTTTTTTACCAAACAAATGTCGTAATAATTTACTTAACAACTCTAAATAACAATACATCACATGATTTTTTCGCACGCTATTAAAAATAATAGTACACTAAACATATATTTGTCCATTTATAGGGCTTTAGGTCAACAAGCTTAATTAGACTGTAAATTGTAGCGTCAAACATTTGGCTGTAAAACCTTTGTGACCTGTGACGGATGGACAGACGGACTCGTGAGTGACAGCTTATAATTTGTATTTTATTAGATCTCACTTTAACTGATAAGACAACCGTGTAGGTAGGATGAATGTACCTTAGAACAATATTTTACAAACTAGCTTACAAGACCTTAAGGTTTAAAATTAGATGTTTACTATATTTTAATCAGTGAATTGTCAAAATTCGTAGCTGTAGTCGTTTTTACGGCACTTTAGTTAGTTTTATCAAAATAATTCAGTGAATTTTTGTCATTTACTGTACGTGGAGGGTTCGGTTTTCCACTGTTCCCATCGTCGAAATCTTAAACCGAGTATACACAAATCTGCATCTTGTTGTACTGATTCTGCCTCGCAAAAAAACAAACATTAGCAAAAATAGCACTTTCTGTGGTTTAGGATCGGATATTTTATTTCGTTGTGTTCATATCCTCCCAAGTTGTCTATTTTCAATTTTATATTGTTATCTTATTGCTTTATTACTTACCTACAAGGTGTTAATAAACGCCATAATTATAACCAAATACAATCACGGTTGTCGTTTGTTTCGATCATCTTAGCTCTCAATGTTGGGTAGGACGAAAAAAAATACCCACACTTTTGCTCCGCAAAATTAAACCTTACAGTACTAAGGTTACAACTATATAAAATTACTTTTACCTTTTATATACCTCAATAATTATGTAAAATACCATAATTAGCATAATCAATAAGCCAACATGTACGAGGGCTGTTTGATAAGTCGTTTTAAAAAGTAAAAAAGTTTTTTTTTAAACAATTTACATTTATTTCTCGACATAGTCTCCTTTAAGGGGCCAAACACTTGTTCCAGCGAGTTTCCAATTTTCTTATCCCCTCCAAAAAATATGTTTTGTCAAGGTCTTATAAATAGGCGTTTATACCTGCGATGCAGTCCTCAGGTTGTCAAAAATGTTTCCCCTCCAAGCCATCTTATCAGATTTGGGAATAGGTAATAATCGCACGGAGCTAGATCCGGCGAATACGGGTCAATTTGAACCAGTTCTCCTAAGTGCAATGTCTAAGGTCCAATTAAAACTATATTTATAAAATAGTGAAATTCATTTTTTGGCTTACCATGATATATAGCCCAGAATTGTATCTGCAACAACAAAAACAAATTATTAAAAACTTCATCTAAGGTACTATCACATAATTTTTCTGTAGTTAACTGCCTCGGAACCCTACACTAAGCATGGTCGGACATACCTCCTCTTGCCCGGTTTTTTAAATTGTTACGTATTCGTTTAATATTAAAAAAAAAAAACCGGCCAAGTGCGAGTCGGACTCGCGCACGTAGGGTTCCGTACCACTATACATCTAAATAAATGTTTTTCTTTATTCTTTATTATATTGGAGTTGATTGAATGAAAGGTAAAATGCGTTTTACGATTTATAAAAAAAAAAAAAACTAATTATTAGATCTCGTTCAAACCAATTTTCGGTGGAAGTTTGCATAGTAATGTACATCATTATATTATTTTTACATTTATCATTCCCTTATTTTAGAAGTTACGGGGGGGGGGGGGGACACACATTTTTCCACTTTGGAAGCATCTCTCGCGCAAACTATTTTATTAGAAACCTCAATATCATTTTTGAAGACCTATCCATAGATACCCCACACGTATGGGTTTGATGAAAAAAATAATTGAGTTTTAGTTCTAAGTATGGGGAAACCCAAAAATTTATTGTTTTTTTTTCTATTTTTGTATGAAAATCTTAATGCGGTTCACCGAATACATGTACTTACAAAGTTTCCATAGTATAGCTCTTATAGTTACGGAATAAAGTGGCTGTGACATACGGACGGACAGACGGACGGACGGACAGACATGACGAATCTATAAGGGTTCCGTTTTTTGCCATTTGGCTACGGAACCCTAAAAAACTGTGTTAAAAAAGGTTATTATAAGAAACCGTTACAGTGCACAACCCGACTAGCACTTGGCAATTAAAAATATAATATTCCTAAAAGCCGTTCATAAACGTATTCATAAGCTTCGCTATAGTTTATCTACTCGCGTTTCATATTCATTCGAATTCAAAAAACGAACGCACGCTACACCAAGCATTACTAAAAGTTAGCGGCTGCAGCGAAAAATCCCGCTTCCAAATAATATGTATGGCTGGAAAAGTTGGCGCTGTATTTCACTGAAAGCGCTTTTGTCGGTGTTAAGGATCTATTGAGGGGTACATTTTTCCGCTTCGTTTGCTGGAAGTTGAACTGAGAGATGTAAAGAGTTAACAGATGGATTAACGCCACATAGGGGATTAGTGCTCATTTTCAACACGGTCTAAAGGTTTATTTCACACTTGAAAGTTTAGTGTTGCATTTATTTATTAGTGGAGAACCAACAGCTGTTATTATTGGTGTGGTTCTAGAATCCATGGAGTCGTTATTTGCTAATTAATAATACATACCACTTTGATTAGGGCCTTCAGTATTGTCATGTAGCCATTATATGAACTAAATGTATTTTTAGTACGGCTTATCCATACCTACTTATATTATTTTATACGTTACACTTTCACAGCGGAGATATCCTTTACCCTAAAATTCATATAAATTGGTTTAGCGGTTAAATTAATCAATTAATTTTGAAATACTTAAGACTTTTAAATACTGAAGGTCCACTTTAAAGTGGTATTATTTTATTTATTATATTAGGGCAGATATTTGTGTGATGCGCGCGAATATTTGTTCCTGAGTCATAGGTATTTAAGTATCTATCTATATATCGCACTGCTAGATCAAAACAGTATCAACTCAAAATCCTTGCTAGTTTTGTTTCAAGTTCATAGGATTTGTAATAAAGTTGATTTTATAAAACAGTTGTATTTTGAGTTACTCCTGTTTTGATCTAGCAGTGCGATATATAAAAATGAATTGCTGTTCGTTAGTCTCACTAAAACTCGAGAACGGCTGAACCGATTTGGCTGATTCCTTTTCGGTTGTATTCGTTATTGTCAGGGCAAGGTTTGTATGAAAGAAAAAAAACCATCGGGCATGTCGGAAATTTGCAACGGGCGAAGCCGCTGGCGGGTCACTAGTATATGTATATATTTCTATGTATGTACTATGTATTTAAGTATATATTTCTCTATATAAGTATGTATATCGTTGTCTAGTACTGTACCCATAGTACAAGCCTAGAGCTTAGTTTGGGACTAAGGTCAATTGATGTGACACTGTCCCCTGATATTTATTTATTTATTTAATTATTTAATCTTCGTTACGGTCAAAGTAACGCAGTACACACCAACTACTTGTCAATTTTGATTATTGAATTATTCTATCTGATGAAAATAAAAACGTATTTTTGTATAATGATTAAACGGTAGGTATTTGTTGTATTTTAGTAAAATACTTAAAAATCTGGAAATATAACTTGAAGTAAGCAAAGTTTTTTTTCCATTAAGTCATAAAGTGCTGATTATTCGGTATCTTCAGCCGACTATTCGCCGACTATTCGCCGACTATTCGTCAACTATAAATCTGGCCGAATAGTCAGCTTTCCCAACTAGTCGGCGACTAGTCGGTATATCTCTTTTAAAAAGGTAAAAGTTCATAACTATTAAAACGTCCTAACCGATTTTCACAAAACCTAAACAAAAAAATCCCGATTGCGTTTCTATAGATTGCGGAGCCACAATCCCACAGAGACACAGAAACAGAGATAAACCTGTTTAACTGACAATTCCATTTTCGATCGGTCGTCAGACCGTGAGCGAATAATTTGGAGGTGCATTGGCCAATGTCGCAAGGTGCGGCAAGCGCCATCCCTGCCAATCAGAATACGTGGGCCCTTTTTAACCTTCTGTTCTTTTTCCATTGAACTTCTCTGCAACTTATAAATATTCACATTCTCAAAACTGCAATCTTGCCAACCCTGAGGACTAAGGTGGAATTGCTCTATGCTAGTAATTTCACTGGTGGTCTTTACACGACAATGCGAACACTGACACTTGGCGGTAAGTTAAAGAATAAGACGGTGGTAGCGATCCGGACTAACGTGAGTGAGTGTTTGGGTGGTGGTAGGACCTTGTGCAGGGTCCATTCGGATAGCTACCACCATCTTATCCATTAATCTACCACCAAACAGCAGTATTCGCATTGATGTGTTCGCATTGATGGGTTTGGGGATAAGACAGCCGGTGAAATTACTAGCATAGAGGCATTCCATCTTAGTCCTCAGGGTTGGCAACGCATTTGCAGTCTTAGGCTTGCAGTCTTGTGCATGCGAATGTCTATGGGTCACAGTTTCCACTTACCATCAGGTGGCCTGTGTGCTCGCGTGCCTTCTCATTGCCATTAAAAGCCTTTCACAAGGCCCTTTCATGACTTCTGATTTTTAGGGTACCATAGCCGAAGGAAGCCTAACGTCCGTCAGTCCATGCGTCATTATTTATTTTAAAAGCAATATCTGGTTTTTGTAATTGTTTTTCGTTGTAAAGAAATCCGTACTGTTTGACACATAACCTCAAATATTTACTAAGCGTGTTTTTATTAACAATAACGTATAATGAATACTTATTTCATCTTAAACTTATTATGAAAATAATGATCTAGTGTATAAATCGTTGCAAGGACCTCACTTAATCTTTAAAAGTACGTGATTATGGAGTAATCATGGTGAATTGGTTCATTTGGTTTTGATTGCATCTTTGGCAAGTTCTATTGACGGCGACCTTAGTCTAAAGTGGTATAGGAATTAAATTCCTTGACCGTACTGTACGATACGAAAGTCTCGGTACGTGAGTCTGATTTGCACTCAACCAGATTTTAATACTCAACATTTAAGGCTCAAAATGGATCCTATAAAGAAGATATGGAAGACATAAAGTCTTCGCAATAAGAGCTTGGCTCTGCCGGATACGCGAACGAAACGACGTCGTTTTCGCTGTTATTGCATGGACATAAAGAGTTTTTTGATCAGCTAACGCCGATTCCACGTCGATAGATGTGGAGAAACCCTAAGAGCTTATTAAAGTCCGCTAGCTTCTCTTGAGGATTAACTTCAAACAATTTACAGAAGTTTGATTACTCTGGTCCTCGTCCGATTCCCTCGGCGCAAGTCCTATGTCGCAACAGATATGTATCGACCCATCACACATTTAAGACGTGATCACAAATTGGAATTCACGTAAGAGGAAAGGTTTTGTAAATTTTATTAGCTCTGTGCAATAAATCACTTCCATTGGATGCCCTGCCCTGATGCAGCGAAAAGGAAAAACAAAAAAAGGTTGACATCCAATTTCAAAATTCTTTCAGTGCTTCTCAAGAGGAGACTACTGTCAGTCATTCTTTAATAATAATATAAAATAATGTAGCGTTATATTTATAAAACTTTGAGCATGCTGCGTTCCAAGAACTATTCACAATTAAAATATACCAGGACATGTAAACACAACAAATGGACATATGAAGCAACTAAATTGATTAAGTTTTCCCTTGTGGATGAATCCACATCAGGTACAGACTATACTTTAATATAATGGAAAGTTACACGAAAACAGCTGGTACACTAGGAAACTTTGTTTTACTTGAGGAAAACTAATCGGAGTAACTCTTTACCCTTACAGATAACGTTTAGAACCGATATGTCGATCAAATTGTACCTCTTTTATATGTATAGTTATTGCAATTATATTTAGAAAAACACTTAGAAAAACTTATTTTTGGCAGTTCTAGCTGTAGTAGAGATGAGAGGGTTAAAAGAAGTTCCAGTACAAGGATTAATAAAGGAATGCTTAAGTGGTTTGTTCATAATGGTCATATGGAGAGAATGGATGAAGTGCGATTAATAAAACAGATATATGAGACAAGAGTAAATGGGTAAGTTGGAGGGAGAAGACTAAGGTGAACATTCCACGATCAGATCGGGGACGTATTAAAAAGGGCCAGGTCAGGAGTCACGTAAACTGACGCGATGATGAAGAGACTGAGTGTGGAGGAAGCGTAAAAAGTTTGACGGGATCGCAGCAAGAGGAAGGAAGTAGTTTCTGCCTACCCCTACGGGAATGAGGTGTAGTTGTATGCATGTAAGTATAAGAAACCCAAACGTACAAAGTGGAGCACGCTTCGCTCACACTTAAGCCACACATAGACAAGTTGGTCAAAACTAATCTGGGAACTATCTCTGAAATGGATTATTCTAGATAGACAGGATAGAAAGCGACTTCCTGATGCCAAATATGTCGGTCTGTCTGCACACAATGATTACGTTATCTACATATGACTGTTGAAAGGTATGGTCTATCCTCGAGTGTAACAGGTCATAGATGCACCTGTATATACTTGATAGCTGCGTAGATGTTGTCAACGCTGCGTGGGTTAACTTTTCACTGCAACACGCATTCCGTAGCCACTGTATTCTGTATGCACATATTATAGCCAACGTAAATCCGTGACGAATCTTTGTCCACGTGCCACAAAGGTCCAGAGGCATTCATGCTTCTACGTGCGTGCGTTGTCAGTGCACTGGGATAGGGTCACGCTCGTTCGCGTTGAGTGATCGGAACAGTCTAAAATCTGTCGATTTTTGATAATCGCTTACTCCTACCAACCGCGTCACTGGTAGATGACGATGATATGAAGAGTCACTTGATCTACCAGTGACGCAATTGGTTTTAAAAATGAAACTAATACAAACAATGCATCTTGGCTGCATTATATTAGCGTTCCAGCCTATTCATAGCATGAAATCGGCTTTTGGCTTTAATCTGACAATGTCTGTGACACTGTGACAGAATCAATGAACACTAACGTAAGTTAAATTCAACAGTGAAATTACGATCAATACTATTTGCTGAGTGAAATTATTGCAGTTAAAAATATTTAAGTACGTAAGTGCATGAACAGGTTGATGAATGTAGAGGAAGCGGAAGTAGTAAATTTTAAACCGGTACACCTGGCGTTCCGTAGTCTCTGCCTACCCCGTTGGGTGACCGGCGTGAAGGTAATTATGAGTGAATGATGATTTAGATTTAACTTGCGAGTTTTGATTGGTTTAAGATCCGAACGACAGACGATGTGCACCGGGATGTTTATTTGATGAAAATAATTTTATATCAAATTTAATAAGCTAAATAATATGTGGCGAATAGGTAGGCTGAACAATTTAAGTTCAGTACTTATATCACACAAAAAAAAAAGTTTTTTAAAATTGCAAATAAATAAATAAATAAATAAATATCAGAGGACAATGTCACACCAATTGATCTAGTCCCAAATTAAGCTCTAGGCTTGTGCTATGGGTACTAGACAACGATATAAATACTTATATAGAGAAATGTATACTTAAATACATAGAAAACATCCATGCCTCAGTAACAAATAATCGCGCTCATCACACAAACATTTGCACTTACCGGGATTTGAACCCAGGACCGCTAGCTTCGTAGGCAGGGACACTACCAACTAGGCCAGCGTGTCGTCCAAACAAATGCTTGTTTAATAGACAAATTACATACTAATTGAAAGTATGACGACCATAGAATATGTAAACGTTTGGTTTGGTGCAAATTATTAGTACCGACTTACCTGTTTATACCTACCAAATAGCTTGACGGGAAAAAATAGTCAAATTAACGTTTGCATATTCCATGGGCTTCATACTTTTGATTGGTATGTAATTTGTCTTGTACAATTATAGATATATATATATATATATATATATATATATATATATATATAAATAATAATATACTGGACTGGAATTTTTCTGCCTACCTATTCGCCATATATTACTAAGCATATTAAATTATTTTTATCGAATATACAGCCCAGTGCAAATGGTCTCCTATTCGGATCTCCTCCTAGATTAGTTGGTTAACATTTGTAGAAAAGTTCATCATTTTAGCCATGTCAAACGACATAAATGATAAGCAACCATTGACGGTCTAAAACATTATTGTTTGACATCGATTCTTTCCCGTTAAGGAATGCCCTTGCTGGAATCCCCACAAACGGGCGGCGGACATTTTAAACGCTTTGTAAAGTCAACGCAAAGGAATTTCGGAAATGCGGGTTCCGTTTCTACTTATTTCTAGTTAGTCCTGACATTTAAACTTTGTGAAAAAAGTTAGAGAAATATCACAAAAGCTTTGTCTTTGCCAAGTTTTAAAAGTGACAAAACAAACTGAAAGTTTATTTGTACCCAGTTAGAAGTATAAAATTGTCCATTGCCTTAATTAAGTTTACGAGAAGAAATATATGGTAGTGGGGATTTTTTTACTAATATTATAAATGCGAACGTTTGTGTCTTAGTTTGTTAAACAAACGTCATGACGGGTTTGTTTTTTTTTTAATTTCCTCACGGAAACTTTGGAATTACCATAATCAAAATCTTCTAGGCAGAAGTATAAAATAGACGTGTTCACATTGTTGTGTTTCGGTGTGGGGATATATCAACCGATGGAAGGACTAGCATAGAGGCATTCCATCTTATTTCTCAGGGTTGACAACGCTTTTGCAGTTTTAGGGCTGTGTTTAATAATCTAATTTCGGCTGAGTTGCCTGACTCAAAAAACATAATTTATGATATAATAGATTACGACCATAGCTCAGAAGTGGATAGGAAATTGCGGAGAGGTCTGAAGGAAGGCTTATGCTCAGCAGAGGGACAGGAACATCTAGACAAAATTAAATACGCAATCTTACCACAAGATAAAACACCTTTCGCATGTTTTAATCAACATGAAAAAAATACCTAAAGGTTATTTGTAGCGTTCGTACTAGGCCTTCGACTGTCCATCCTAACTTTAAAGATTCCTTTAAACCGTGATAGACAACCGGTTTTATTTTACAGAACGTAATTAAAATGGTAAATTACCAAGCAAGTAAGAATTATAAAAAAAACTTGCAACCCGCCCTCGCTTCGCTTCGGTTTATGTGAGTTTTCTGTCACACCCGTATATAAACTAGAATTTATTATACATTATAAACCTTCCTGTTGAATCATTCTATCTATTGCTACAAACCATCTAAGTAAATAGTTTAAAATATCTAAACGAACAGAGAGCGGCAGCGACTTTGTTTTATACCTATGTAAAGAAGATAAAGAAGTCTTCTATTTATAAGGGGACTTCTACAAGAAAGGTTTTTTAACGGTGTTTGTTTTTGTTCCGTCGTAAAAATGGCAATTATGATATTTTGACAATTACTCTAACTCGAAAACCATTTCGAGGAAAAGGGTTTTAAAGCCGTTCTGCATTATTAAGATTTTGAAATATTTAGCTATTTCGGATATTTCGTCAAAAAAACATTTAACCTTTGTTTGACTTTCGTTTTCGGCTTGAAGCCCTCCTAGGTGTATCTTACGGGTTAGGCGAAAACCGCTGGAGATAGTATGTTTGAATACACTATTACAATCGTTTTTTATCATTACATATAATTTAATTGTTGTAATTTATTAGAAAATGCCAACACAAATTTAAAATAATGTTATCGTCCATAAAATATCTGCTAAATAAATAAAGATATTAATACAAAACTACTGGGTCAAATACAAAATTAATGAAACTGGACTCTAAAATTACCTATTATCTCGATTTAGACTGTAAAAACCGTGAGTTATTTGGTTTGGTTTATACCAATTGTGTGTTTAAATTAATAGGTGTCTCTGGCGACCACAGGCAATGCTCCTTTTTTGCCCAATGACTGAGCATCGCAGTGCAACGGGGTAACGCTGCGAGTGTCCTCGGCACGATGCCGCAAGTGGGGGTAATGAAGGGATTTATATTATAGGTTAGTTGTGTTATATTTATTATTATTTAACTTGTTTTTTTATTTAAAAGTTTTATGAATAAACCACTAGCAATATTGTGTTTTACAAAATTTTAAATGTAGTGTAAGTAATTACACAGCCACCCTTAATATAACACCAAATAAAATGCAATAATAAATTAAGAACCCTTAGTGCGCAAGTCGACTCCCACCGGTTTTTTATGTTACAATAAAACAAAATACAATTTTCTCGCTTCAATTGGAATCTTCGCCAAGGATCTCTAAAAAAGCTCTCTCTGCATAATACCGCAATGCGTACGCTATGTGGACTACCGCTATATATATTATCCGTTATCTCCCTCGCGGGACGGCAGCGGGACGGCAGCGGGGCGGGCGCGGGACGAGCGCGTTGCACGCGGAAGCACTATTGGCTTCTAAATTATCACGCGTATGGTGTTAATTTGTGACCGTTCAGGCGTTGCATGTTAGGCGTTTTATTTGAAGATGTTAATGCATTATTTCAAAATTAGGTTAAATAATTATGTCCTGTATGCTATTATGTGGGTCTAAGTTTTAGACTTTTATGATTAATTAAGTAATGCTGTTTGTTTAAAGTTGTTCCACAAGAGTACTTTTTTTTTATGGCATAGAGGTGTCAAATAACCTACAATTTTAATAACTTATTTGCTACAAATATAAAGACTATTAATACTATACTCCTAGTTAGTAATGGACTTGTAAATTTAAATACATTCAATTAAAATATAACATTTAGTCGTCAACAGTTGTCACTGTTGAACAATAGTACATTATGATACAAGTGTGCTAAGTTGACCATTGTATACAAGGCGCTATTGTGTGCGCACGAGCGGTAGCGAGTGCGCCACAAGAAAGCCGCGTATATTATGGTCACAGGCACACGTGTTACATACGACGTTTTTCAACACACTTGCGAAAAAAAAACAAGACTTCATTTAGTCAAATTTTAATTAATTATTAAAACAGTTGGTAAACTTACAATTTCTTCATTTTCTTTACTTAAAGAAGACATTTTCGTTAATATTAAACTTCACAATAATTAATCCAAACTATCTTCGTCACAGCCGTCAATTATTTACGAAAAATGGCGGCCAAAGAGAATATAATCACTACGTTTTGATGGCGGCTGGCGCGTTGTTTTTTTTTCTTGCCGCGATACCGATGCGCGCTCAAGGCTAAGGCGCGAACGAGATCGGCCAACAGCCAAATTTAAAATATAATAATTCATGTTTAAAATACAAATTACAGAAAAATTTAAATGATTTTAATGAAATTGAGTTATTTTTTAGTAATAAAGCTGATTTCACCAATTTATTGGAATAAATATGTAGATAATGTTATTTGCCGCATAAAAACTGTTTGTTGCTAAGAAAAAAAAAGGTATAACCCGACTAAATTATATCGCTTCTTCTTCGTACTTACAACTTGGTACTAGGCTACAAATGTAAATTGTTTGGGTTAATAAACTAAAGGCACTTGTGCGTAATATACTGAAAAAGCACGCGTGTTTAATATCTAGGTTTATGAGCCAAAAATCGGTGGAATAAAAAGGTCGTTTTGAGCAAGTGTGTTGAAAAATAAATAATATGTTTATTTAGTAAGTATGCCGCACGGGCACTTTTTAACGTCAAAGCCTAACACATAATAATATGTTAAGACAATCATAATATTTAGTACCAATTTCATCAAACGATATCTCGATCTCGATATCTGTTAAGTGAACGGGTGCTGTTTGTTCCGGTCGGTTCACGTTTGGACTTGTTTTTCAATTAATTATTCTAGTTATGGCTTCTTTCGTAGAGACCTCGTCGTGTTGTTCTCATAGTCATTATTTTTATTATTAATTTAATTTTTGGAACCTTACATTTGTAATAATTGTATTTTTGCTAAGTTTTAAGATGTTATTATTTATTACTTTATTACCTTAATATTACATAATGTAACTTACTTTTAAGAAATATTGTTATTATGATTGAAAAAATGACCTTCTGCTGGAGTTTCTTACGGCGCTACTTCTCCGCAATGGTGGTCTTTGTCTTGTCTATTACCGACGTGTGGAAGAGCCCTCATGTGGCCTATTTACTTAATAAATATTTGCGAATTTTGATTTTTCTTTAATTTTAAGTGGTTGGTGAAATTCGTCCTTAGGCTACCATTAATTAAAAGTATGAACATAAAACATTTTGGTTTCTTGTTAAATATTCTTAATTGCTACCACATTATAATTAAAATATCCGTATCTAAGTCTCGGTTTCATTATCTGCTCGTACATTTTCCATTTATTTTAATACGTCTTTACTCAGAACAATGGTTTATAATGAGCTCAGGGCACTTTGGTGGAGTCTTGCCAATTCCTAGAATAACAAGAAACGGGAATATGGGGCGTGTACAGCAGCAATTTGATACGGGCATTTTAAGGAGCCGAAGTAAGCTGACGAAATGAATAATTTAAGCTTTTTGTGAGCCACGTCGTAGTTTAAATTCAAATTCAAATAATTCAAATATTTTATTTCGAATAACTGCGATTCATTTGGTTAGTGACAAAAGATTCCTTATACCTATTAATACATATTTTTTACAAAACCTTATAATTACGAGTCACCTGGGTCCGCACATGAAGACTAATACAGTGATTCATGGACAGTCCAGGCGGTTGGCGATCATGGCCGGGACGCTGTTGCGGCTGGCGCGCACTCTGCTCAGCAGGGACGCGCACCGCTTGCGCAGAGTGGTGAAGAAGCAATCGGTGCGTTAATAGTTAAATAGTTAACTGTATAAGATCCCTTAAATCCCCAATATAAATTAATTAAAGTTATTACCCTTATTTGTCATTGATTAGATTATATATATCAAATGTAGCCCTAAATACTTCTCGTCAACAAGAAATTCCCCTACCTGCCTTTCTAAGCCAATTTCTCAATTTTCCTCTCACATTCGCAATTCACAATTTTCTTCTTATTACGAAGTCGAATTTATTGGGTTGCATTTTAACCAATCACGATATATTAAAGTTGAGCGGAAGCGATCCATCATTATTTTTTTGCCACGGCAACGTTTCTTGTTCGGAATTTGCATACGTAGGTTATTGTAGGACGTTGTCGGGCACGCCATTTTGTAAATTAGGTTTTTTATTGTTTGTTTCTTTTTGTTTGAGTCCGCGTTTTTCACCCTCTTCAAAAGTGAAAGGTGTATATTTAACTTTGGATTTAAATAAATTTTGTCGTTAAAGGTATCCTTTCCGCGTATAGGTAAATCGTTAAGGCTTTTCCTTTGTAAAGTCAGCCAATAATGTGGTCTACCACCCTACGGTGTAATTTGCACGTATGATACAACAAGTTCGATTTTCCCTTGCAATAAATATTATGACAGTGACAAGTGTCAACCTTAGCGATAATTAGATCACATAGAAACTTTTATCAAAACTGGTAGACCACTTTCTTGGCCGAACGTACCTATTTTATACTTAGTAACAGCACTACTTTGGCCTTTGTTATTTTTTTTTACTTTTTAGGTCTCTGCCCACTACACCGTATCATACCATGACCGTAATAGGAACGTATCAGACAAAAAAATATTCTTTGTATGGAAAAGTATGAGACCATGCCCACTAGACCGTTCCGTCACCGACCATCACCGTAGCGTGCCATGCACGGAGCGTCGTGAATTGTCGGAGGGAATATTTTGCCGGTCCGGACGCGCTCCTTGCCCGGCACGCGACGTTGTCAGACCCGTTATGTACGTGCGTGGAACGCCGTTGACACGGTATAATGGGCATAGTAGTCCGTATCGGGTTGTATTCCGTGCCTGACACGTTCCTATTACGGTCATGGTATGATACGGTGTAGTGGGCAGAGACCTTTAAACTTGATTCTATTTTTTACCGCTCGATCAAATTAATTAATTTTTTGTATGGGGATGGCTTAAATCCCCAAGAAGGATATGGGGTACTATAAACCCGAGATAAACTAAAAGAATGGAGCCGCGGGCAACAGCTAGTATTATATAAATACTAGAGACAGGCCGACTAGGTGACGATTAGTCGGGAAAGCCGACTATTCGGCATCATTTCTAGTCGATGATTAGTCGGCGACTAGTCGGCAAAAAATGCCGAATATTCGGCATTTTATTATATAACTTCGATATCTTTTCTTTTCGACATAGTTATGAAAAGCACTAAGTACTTCGTTTTAATGCTATAGTTAGGAATTTAATTGTTTTTTTGTCGTACAACACGCTGATACAGAAATAACGTACTCGTAAACATAACTGGTCAAAACATGAACGCATGGTAGGGGTAGCTGACAAATAGCGCGACGGACGAAGCGAAACTATCGTTTTCGAGTTCACCCGAACTATTCAAAATCCTACGATCGGCATTGCCGACTAGTCGGCCGATTAATCGGCAAACTGAAAACCGATTAGTCGGTCGACTGGCCAGTCACCAAAATTCGTACTAAAATCATCTTGCTATAAGTTCTTATTCATTTTTTGAAATTAAAATAAAACCAAGATTTTAAATTCTTCTCTAATTAGGTTAATTAATTTTGGTTTAACCGATCCCATTGAAAATAATCACTATTAAGAAATTAAAAATACTTACCCAGTAACAGAAAAAAGACTTAATATTTGATTCTAAGTTTTTGATATAGCCTAGGTACTACTTCACTAATATTTGACGACGCGCTGGCCTAGTTGGGAGTGACCCTGCCTACGAAGCTAGCGGTCCTGGGTCCAAATATAAGTATATATTTTCTCTATATATGTATTTAAAACGTTTTCTAGTACCCATAGTATAGTGCAAACTATTTAAAATCACCATTTCCACTTGAGAACTTACCTGCGATGAATGGCATTGTTATCTTTTGTTAAATCCAACCTCTAATTACCTGTACAAAATAAAATTAGAATTTTACCGTCTTAAGAATAAGGTTCAAATTGGAAATTACGAACTCACTCACAATTGACTTAGAACCTTTTAGAAATGACTAACACTTGCTAAATGCTACACCCGGTGGTCCTTATTATATGTCATGTCCAAAAGGTTCTATGTGAAGTGTGTCCTATTCCAATTTGAACCTTATTCTCAAGTAAGTAAGTAAAGTTGTAATTAATATTCCATCTTTTGTTATTAATGCATTTCATTTTGTACACGTTATTAGCGGTTGAGTTTAACAAAAGATAACAATGCCATTCGTAGCAGATAAGTTCTCAAGTGGAAATGGTGATTTTAAATAGTTTCTACTATACAAGCCTAGAACTTAGTTTGGGACAAGGTCTATTGGAGTTACACCGTTATCCCCTGATATTTAGCAATATTTGCATGCTTGAATGCGGGCTGAATATAATGTAAACATTATTTGATTACAACTTAATGACATTATTCCAGCAAATAAACTAATTGCATTTTGATTTGATCTATAGATATATATATATATAAATATTTAAATATTAATTTAAATATTTATATATATTTTAAAAATTTAAATATATTTAAATATTAATCACAAAAAATAAATAAATACAGTATGTAACTTATAAATAATGTCCCGCAAAACCGCTTGCACGGTTTGACTGCGGAATCAGTTAGTTAAGTGTATGACCGGTTTTTATACAACGAACAGTTGTTATAATTTTTAAATTTAGCTTCGCAGTAAGATATAAAGAAGGAAAGGAAAATAAACATGTTTGTCAGCAGAAGTTCTTTCGGGCAAAAAGGATATTGCTGAGTTGTTTGTTACGCATCATGTTATTGAATTGATAAAAAAAAAGACGGGGTTTTATTAGGATTTCGTCGGTTATACTGCAATACCGTTGTAACTAACAAATTAAATAAGATGCAGACACTTTAGCGATTAGTCAGTAAAGTACATTTTACAACTTATTTAATTTGTTATTTAGGTACGTAGTACTTTACGCGCGAATCTACAAGTACAGCGAAAGTCATGAATATAATAATATACAGGATGAAAAAAACCAACGCCACATGGACGGCATTTACGTTAGATATTGGAAATAGACAATTCTACGCATTAGTGCTTTTGAAAGTGTTTGTTATTTTTGAACCGGTATTTGACTGAACATCGGCTTATATTTCTGAGTATGCTTTGTATAGGCTGGACGTGCAAATGAATACAAATTATGCTATAGAAAGAGAAGCACGCTGTTATGTGTTATATTAGAAATAAGAGTTTAAAATCTTCTGCCTAAAGGCTTATAGACCAGTCGCTGTAGAGCCGTGGCTTTGTTAAGATAGTATGAAATTTGAGGTCTACTGCATTTACACGACGCTGCAGTTGGAACCAACGTGACGTCAAATGCACGCACTGAAGCGTCATTGAGGTCGACCTCAGTGCTGCAAGCGAGACTGCATTGAGACCAAGCGAGGATATAGATAATAACAATAATTATATGACTATATATTTGTTCATATACGATACAATAGGTACTAGATAATTATATGAGAAAATATTAAATGAATAATTTCCATCGTACAACCTATCTCCATTCCAAATTTCATCCAAATCCGTCCAGCCGTTGCAGCGTAAAGGAGTAACAAACTAACACACACACAATCTTTCAATCAGAAGACCGAGCCGTAGACGAGGCCGGATAAACCAAGTCCAGGGGCACGTTTTATAAAATTACAAGTTTAGTAACAATTTTAACGGTCTGGCAACACTGCTCAAATGGCTGCACCTCATTGGTCGAGGTTGTGTCAAATGAAAACTTGTAACCTGTAAATTTTAATTTGTAGGTTTATAAACCAGGCCACTGCAACCCCTGTTCCGGCCGAGGATTGTAAAGTGCTTTTCCCAAGCAATGTGAGGAAATATTAAAATTAAAATAACTACCAGTTAATCAATTAAATAATATTTTAATAGGCCTTACGTCAAGAAGTATTGGAGGTAGCCATAAACAAGAATGGGTTTAATTATCCAGAGAGGTAACGCAGCCAGCATCATGGGTACAATGCCGCGAACAGATTTATTAGAGGGGGTATTCTTTTTGTAATTCTAGTTTTAAGTAGATAATAGGTTACACTAGTTTTTATTTATTCTAATTATTATTACTGTACAGTGTATATAGTGTATTTTTTTACCTATTAGATTAAAAATCATCTGTGTTATTAGAAATAAAGTTGTATGTGTGTATACTCAGAAACTTCATGTCTTCATTTCGTGGTATTGACGTTACGAGTACACATACATTTCCGAACATGTTTGAGAAAAAAGTATAGTTTCGAAATTTCGTCAGCATAGCAAAGTTCTACTTAATGAAACATTAATTTCTCGTATCTAGTAAACGTGGCTAAATAGTCGGGCAGCAAAAACAGGCATGGCAATAAAGAGATTAGTTTTTGCTCGCCAGAGAAACTCGAATCAAAATGTTAAATTAATTTGTAGGACTGCTTTCCCGCCAGCAGTAACTGCTGGACTGAGGATACAATTTGGTTGACGTTTCGTAATAAGTGGCGAATAATTATTTCGAGAAACGTTTTAAGTTTTGCGTGAAAATCTAAATGCGCAGTGGATTTATACGTTGAATTGTAAAGCATTTGAATTATTTTAGTCACCGACAAAACTAAAATAACACTAGAGGATTACACAATGTTATATTCTGACTCTAACCTGACCACAAACCACTTACACTGCCGTCGGCTGAAGAGTACTCTATTTAGGAATCCGATTACCACAGGCTTGGGTGATTACCTAGATACACCTAGATTTACTATGTAGGTACTGGTGTTAGTTAGTAACATTGGTTGATTAATATCCTCTAAAAATTAGCATGATGCATTTTTTTTTCTTGGCGGGGTTTTTTATCATTTACTACTATTTATCTGAATAGTGATATCATTTTTACAGAGTCGAGGGAACTCCGCTGGGCCTGCTGCACACAACCATGACCCAAACCTACCTACCTATTGTGGCCTAATTAGAATGTGGAAAATCGTCATAAAAACTGTTGCGATAAAAGAAAACAGAAAATTAAAAAAAAAAAGTTTGAAATATATTTATTTGTAATAAGTCTTTTGATTAACATGATAACATAATATGCCATGCCTAAACCACAGAAATCTTTTATAAGAATCTCTAGACACAAAAAATGATTTTGAATGAATCGTTTTATCTCCAATTACGTTAAACAATCTGTCAAAAACGTCTTCATGGAAGAAGCTGTCTACTGTCTATGCTATTTATGTATAAACAACAGAAATGGATTCGACACCAGCGATTTATTCAAACTGTGACCCGATTTCATTCCGTTTGTTAAATTTTCTCATCACTTTACGCTACAGGAAATAAAATCCAAACTTTACTCCCTTCATAATTACTTTAGCGTTTTTCCTCATTCGTCTCATCCATCTTTGTTCCTCTTTAACTAAAAACGCGAGACGAAATGACATTAACACTCAAAATAACTGACTTATCAAACCCCTTTGTCATTTAAGTAATTTCTTAGATTATCATTTAATTCCGAGGTACATTTTAATAAGATGATGTTTAAATTTTGTTTGACCTGAATAGGTTTAATTAATAAGTAGAACTCCGGAGAGTACGTGTGCACTTTCGTGAATTATTTAATTAAGGTAGGTTGTCTTGTCTTTCATCACGTCTTTGTATTTTACGATTCCGTAGGTACATAATTTTCCTTTATGCCACCGTGTTTATCTGTCTGTAGGTAGATCAAATACTTTTTATTATTATTTAACTTGATTCTTTCGTTTGTCATTACGCTTACAATCTTGCGAGTCAATTATGAAACACTTTCAGTTTTGGGCTGACATTTTGAGTAAGTACGTAAATTCAAAGGGCAATGCAGTATTATGGTAGAAGCTGATCTGATGATGGAGTTGGTAAGTAACTAACGTAGACCCACAGATTTAGGATTCGTTAGTACGAGTATGTTCTCAATATATCTCGTTCTCGTATGCTTTCAAAAAATGACGCAGAAGCAAGTTTAACTAAACTACAGGTGCTCTTTAATAAGTATCTCTTTAATTACAGGTAAGATGAAAAAATTACCAGCCATTTTTTCTTGTTGTAGTCCAGCCATAAATTTACGTATACACCATACCTAACACGCCAACAATATCTCTATCTTAGTCCTTGCGACGGTATAAATAAAAGATTTTATGAAGATTAATAAAAATAATTTTGCTTTGATTACAGAATAAAAAGAATCGGCATTTGGGGTTTCGGACCACACGAAACAAATACGACACAGGTGTCCCAACAAACCTAGTCCATGGATTTGTTGTGGAGATTGCAGTTATTTCCAAAGAATTTTCAAAGAATTTCCAGAAAATAAATTTCATATTTAAAATATTTACTTCGAAAATTGACCACGTGACGTCTTTTACACGTCGGTAATATGGAGTGAATCTACCAACGCTTCGGACAAGAGCAACATTGCGGAGAGCAGAAGGTAAGTTTTTCGATCATTAAAAACAATTATAGGTAAGTACTTAAATTTAAGTTACATTACAAGGTATAACAAGAGATCAAAGCAATAGTACATTGTGCATCAAGGGTAGTATGAAGGGAATTACTAACGAGAGTGTTAGAAGCCCGACGCCGAAGGCGGAGGGCTTTTAATGACTCGAGTTAGTAATCCCCTTACTGCCTGTGATACACACAATGGTTTTCATCACATTTGCGAGGAAAAAAACAAAGAGAAAACACTTTAACTCTGCAAAATATAAAGAAATAACTTTTGACGAACGGGAACGTAAATGGAAACGATATTTTTTTTGTGACCTCTGCCAAAGATAATAACTGCGTTTAGTTTCGACCTGGATTCGAGCCAGATTTAGCCAATTTGATAAAAATGTATAATTACTAAAATTAATGATAAATGTTGATATAAACTTGAAATAGGTATAAAAATAATGAAGTTTAATGAAGCGTATAGGTTTTGTGTAATGTAAGTTAGTCTATAGCTAATTTTTAAAGATGAAATTAGAAACCGATTTCATTTTTGGCTGAAAATTAAACCTCCTTAGTCAGAAATGATGAACGAAAGAGTTGCAAATTTTAAAAAGAAAGTCAGGGATGACAAACTCGCCATAATTCCCGCGGGAACAATTTAGGCCATTGTCCTTCTGTATACAGGCATGGAATAACACCATTTACGAGCAAGTGTGATGAAAATAATATTAGACCTACGTTAAACCCTAACGATACCATAATGATATGTTTTATGTAGCCAGGTGCCGGAAAACATTTTTCAAACCAAGTACCTACGACTAGTTTTGATGTTAATTCCCTACGCAGCAATGATTGTACTTAATCGACCAGACTATCTTGACACCTGCGTCTGCTAGAAACCCGTGGTCATTCGTGTCTTTTATGCTGGCCAGCCTCAAGGAAGTAACAACTGCTGAATGAAAACCTTCGCACGCAATGGATGACAGAGCTATATACTATAGAATGATTTGCGGTTCGCCGTGGATGCTATTTATCGTATCGAATATCGTAAATCCAGAAATCATTAACAGTGGAGTTTTCTCCACTATACTATATTTAAAGTTAGTTAACATAGTTGTGTGCTTAAGAAACTTGTCACTCACACAGACACACACACACGCGCGCGCGGACACACATACGCACGCACACACAAATACACACACACAAACACGCACGCACGCACGCACGCACACGCACACACACACACACACACACACACACACACACATGCGCACACACGCACGCACTCACGCACACGCACTCACGCACACATACGGACATGCATGCAGACATACTCTCTCGCTACTCAATATTACTCACCAACAAAACTTAGAAGTAATATGAGTTATGCAAGTTGTTAAAATGTTTGGTTATGTTTCATTTAACTGTATTTTTTGGTGGACATCTTTTATTGGCTTACTATTTTGTATTACGTTTAATTTGTCTTTGTATATTGTATTGCTGTTTATGCAACAAAAAAATAAAATAAAAATAACAATAAATAAAGAATTAACATGACACTTTTATCAATGTATTTTTATTTTAGTTATATCGTAGTAAAACATTTGTAAAAGCGTCAACTTTCATATGAGTAATAAATAGTACATACCCTAAAAAAATGTGGTCAAGTGTGAGTTGTGATTTGCGGTGGAACGGAACCCCCGGTGCACGGTTCCGACTCGCACATGACCGGTTTGTACTACCTCAAGCATTGTATTAATGCGTCAAGTCAAAACCAGTTTTTTTTTATGACAATGGGAAGGCACGCGGGCACTGAGGCCACCTGATGGTATGTGGGATCTGAGACCCATAGACATTTGAAATCTCAAGACTAAAATCCTAAAGGCCCTTCATAAACTGATGTCAACTCTAATGCTCGTCTCGAGATGCGTCAAAAATGACAGTGTTCTATGGTTTGGCGTTTACTTTGACGTATCTTGTGACGGGCCTCGCAGTCAAGGTGAGTTAACGACCCTAAGGCCCGTATTAATAAACCGATCTCAACTCTAATGCTCGTCTCGAGATGCGTCAAAAATGACAGTGTTCTATGGTTTGGCTTTTACTTTGACGTATCTTGTGACGGGCCTCACAGTCAAGATGACTTTATTAATACGTCCCTTAGACTTCAAATGCGTTGTCAACCCTGAGGACTGAAATGTAACGCCTCTATGCTAGTAATTTCACCGGTTGTCTTATCCCCACACAGGAACACAGCAATGCGAACACTGCTGCTTGGCGGTGGGTTAGTTTGTCTTTACCTTTGTTAAAATAGTCTACAAACCCAACAATAAATAACCAGACCGTCGCCATATTGCCGAGCATGAAAATAATTGGTCGTTCAAGAAAAATATTATATCCGAGCCAATTTAACAGGTTACTGTAACACTCGAACTATTTCGGAATAGTCACGCGAACAGTTTTATTATATTTTGCTTGACTTGGTTTTGTTAGGGTACCGCATCGCTTCGGAATAAAATACACTAGCGGACAAATAATACGGGTCAGAGTGCGTTTTTCATACAAACGAGGCTATTTCTAAGCCTTGGTTAATCGCCAGGGTTTGTTTTGAGTGAGTTTTAATGGTGGATACTGCGAGGTTCAATAGAGGAGGTCAAAAGTTCTTAAGATACCTAACTGATCGCACAATCAGTTAACATCACAGCGGGAGAGTTTGGGTCAGCACTTGGATTTCCTTACATTTTATTGTCATTTTAGATGTTTTTCTGAACATGCACTTTTCCGGCGTTAACCGCAGATTCATTCAGTTGGGTATCATTTTAGATGTTTTTCTGAACATGCACTATTCCGGCGTTAACCGCAGATTCATTCAGTTGGGTATCCTAGGCACTCTGGAAGTCCTGTATCGATGCTCGAGGTATTCATCATCACATTTCACTAAAAGCATTCCCTGGCGAGGAACCAAGGCTTCGAAATAACCTCTTTAGTATGAAAAACGCACTCCGACCCGTTTTATTAGTCCGCGAGTGTAAAATGGTTCTGAATTTACGAGGACAATATTTAAATAAATAATAATAAACATCTGGGGACAATTTCACACCAAATTACCTGGTCCCAAGCCAAGCTAAGCTAAGGCTGTAACAATGCAGTTGTTACGCTTCTTACCTGTGTGCATTTTATAGACAAACTAGCCTTAATATCACTTTATTTTCACTTAAAATCACTTTCACATCTTGTATTTGTTTATCAACATCTGTAACTGTCAAACAGACAGCACGTCACCATAGATAAGCGATGATGTGACACTCCTATATTGACATTGTCAAATGTTAGCGACGCTTAGCCAACAGATGGCGGCACGAGCTATTCTCTATTACCTCTTGTAATTTTCAATTCTTTATTAATTATTAAATTAAAAAGTCAATGTAAATGTAAATAATCTTTTAAAATCAAGTATAATAATAATTAAATCAATTAAATATTGATCATCGTTCTTTTTACTTTATTAACATTCAGCGCATGAGAAAATAATTGAGGGTAAGCTGGTGTCTTTCTACATGACCAGTTATTTTCCACTCATGACGCGCAGTAGTTTGCTAGGATTCCTTTGTTCGCCCTGCTAACATTCAAAATTAACCGAAAAGGGCGAAAGGTTATAAATAGGCCACGCTCACTTCATTCGGCCTCTTTGCTGCTCAACCTTAACGTGAAACAGTTAGTTATACACGTCATACTTTAACTATCTTTTAGAATCGGTGCAATTCCCCAAATCGGGTAAGTTAGTGCAACGAACCTATTTATCTATTTTATTTGCTATCTTGCTGTGTACCTACTGTATTTGTGTTTTACCTTTTTATAACGTGTTCTTCTAGATTCTTCCAAATTGTTCTTCCAACCTTTTTGTCCTAAATATCTGACCGTTACTTCATAACGGTCATTAGTAATTATTAAATTGTTCTTTTGGCTTCGCTTCATTTTGTAATTGTAACTCCGTTCCGATAGTTCTTGCCACCGCCAATAATTAAAAACTACGCACTATTCCCTCGGGGCTTCACCCCTCAACGGCGGCTGGCACGGACTATCCCAATGCTGGACACCAGGCTCACACAGCCAATGCTTGGGTTTTCCAGGGTCCACCGCTAGGAGTACGAGCTACGCTAACTCCACCGCTAGGAGTACGAGCTACGCTAACTCCACCGCTAGGAGTACGAGCTACGCTAACTCCACCGCTAGGGGTACGAGCTACGCTAACTCCACCGCTAGGAGTACGAGCTACGCTAACTCCACCGCTAGGAGTACGAGCTACGCTAACTCCACCGCTAGGAGTACGAGCTACGCTAACTCCACCGCTAGGAGTACGAGCTACGCTAACTCCACCGCTAGGAGTACGAGCTACGCTAACACCACCGCTAGGAGTACGAGCTACGCTAACTGCAACGCTAGGGGTACAGCTCCGCTAGGAGTTACCTTTCAGAGTCGGGTTCTACGCCCTGTCTACCTACGACACACTACTTGGCCAGAGCGGCCTCTACTCTGGTGATCAGGATCGTCGTGTGGGTTCCGGTGCTACACACCGGGTGCTACCCCCGACGACAGGGTCCAGTCACCGCGCACCGTCGGGCTGCCGACGGTTTCCTCACTGCCGCTCCACGTCACCAAACTGCGAGGGAAGTGCTAGCTCGCTTCGCAGAACCAGACCACCCCTACGAACCTACCCTACCTCTTCTGTTCACACTACCGGCGTACTTTCAAAATAAACCTTTTAAACCACTTAGTGTTTTTACTTGCCACCCGGTAGGACGTGACAGTGGCGCCCAACGTGGGGCCCGAACCCACGACCCTGAGATAATAATTGCGTCAATGTGCCACAACACTATCCCAACTATACCATTAAGAATAATTCTCTTTATCGTTTAACTAAATTGAGTAACCAACTAACTACAGAATTTCGCTGGAAGGAGGTCGTACCAAAAGAATTTCGTGAACAGCTAATTCGTGACAATCACTCTGCACCTACTGCAGGACACTTGGGTTCGTTCAAAACTTATCACAGATTAGCCTTGAATTACTATTGGCCTGGAATGTACAAAGATGTGGTAGAATTTGTAACTTCTTGTGATACATGCATTGCTTATAAGCATCCTACACATGCTACTCTAGGTGAGATGGGTAGACCAAAACAATGTTCGAGACCTTTTCAAATGATATCTATTGACTTTGTTGGACCTTTGCCAATTAGCAGGAAACAAAATAGTTATTTATTAGTGGTAACTTGCTGTTTTTCAAAATTCTGTCTCATGTTTCCACTTAGGAGAGCAACAGCCCAGGCGGTTGTTAAAAACTTAGAGGACGCTGTTTTCCTGGTACACGGTGTACCACAGACTATTCTCATGGATAATGGAACTCAATTCATTAGCCGTGAACTTGCTATTTTCTTAAACACAAATAAACACTGTGGAACGCTATAACAAAACTATTCTCACCTGCATCTCCACTTTTGTCGAGAACGATCAAAGATCTTGGGATACAAACCTAAATAAAATTCAGTTTGCCATTAACAACTCGGTAAATGAGAGTACCGGTTTCACACCAGCATTTCTTACTTACGGTCGTGAACTTGTTACATGTGGCTCCCATTATGTCGATAATGACCTAGGTGACGAGATTATCTTTCTGCCTCGCGATATCTATGCAGAAAATTTGGGATACCTAACCAATATCTTTGATAAGGTTCAACAGGCATTGTTTAATGCACATAATAAAAACGTTTCCAGATATAACCTCAGACGAAAACCGGCTGATTTTAATGTAGGTGATGTAGTCTGGAAGAGAACCTATTTCTTGAGTGACAAGTCACAACATTTTAGTAAAAAACTAGCACCAAAATTTGTAAAATGCCGTGTGATTTCTAAAAAATCACCGTTAGTCTATGTATTGCAGGATATGTCCGGCAAGGATTTAGGCACGTGGCATATCAAGGACCTAAAACTTGTAAATTCTAAATAATCTATTTCTACTATACTATTACTACATTCTAAAATGATTTCTGTGCTGGCAGAATTATTTGTGACTTGTGGATTCTTTGTTTTTTTTTTAACATAATTGTCTTTTTGTTTTTTTTTAATTTGCATTACACCACCTAGTTGTTAAACTTTAAAACCTCTTTACTAGTCGAACTACAAAGCCTTTCACTCAAGCGGTTGGTAACTTGGAAAATAAGCCCTACCTTGACCACTACTTAAGATTGCAGCTATGCTTTCTTCATCTAACATACGTGCCCCGAGCGGATAGTGACTCGTTAAATAAGCCCTTGCCCTGCATGTATCGTTAGGTGATCTATATATAGGACGGGTGGTGATCCTATGACGATGTTTAGAGGAAGGTTTAACAGTTTTTAATCCAGTTCCATCTAGCCATTTTATTTTGCGTCAGGGTCAACTAAATTGCCTAAATAGTTTACTCACTTTGAAAGGATATTCTGCTAGTTATTTGTATGTGTGATGAATGAAAGAAGTTTGAATGTGTAGACGTAAAAGTTTTTCTTAGGCGGATTTTTATCTTAGGATCAAAATCCTTACTGGAGAAGGGGGGGTACTGTAACAATGCAGTTGTTACGCTTCTTACCTGTGTGCATTTTATAGACAAACTAGCCTTAATATCACTTTATTTTCACTTAAAATCACTTTCACATCTTGTATTTGTTTATCAACATCTGTAACTGTCAAACAGACAGCACGTCACCATAGATAAGCGATGATGTGACACTCCTATATTGACATTGTCAAATGTTAGCGACGCTTAGCCAACAGATGGCGGCACGAGCTATTCTCTATTACCTCTTGTAATTTTCAATTCTTTATTAATTATTAAATTAAAAAGTCAATGTAAATGTAAATAATCTTTTAAAATCAAGTATAATAATAATTAAATCAATTAAATATTGATCATCGTTCTTTTTACTTTATTAACATTCAGCGCATGAGAAAATAATTGAGGGTAAGCTGGTGTCTTTCTACATGACCAGTTATTTTCCACTCATGACGCGCAGTAGTTTGCTAGGATTCCTTTGTTCGCCCTGCTAACATTCAAAATTAACCGAAAAGGGCGAAAGGTTATAAATAGGCCACGCTCACTTCATTCGGCCTCTTTGCTGCTCAACCTTAACGTGAAACAGTTAGTTATACACGTCATACTTTAACTATCTTTTAGAATCGGTGCAATTCCCCAAATCGGGTAAGTTAGTGCAACGAACCTATTTATCTATTTTATTTGCTATCTTGCTGTGTACCTACTGTATTTGTGTTTTACCTTTTTATAACGTGTTCTTCTAGATTCTTCCAAATTGTTCTTCCAACCTTTTTGTCCTAAATATCTGACCGTTACTTCATAACGGTCATTAGTAATTATTAAATTGTTCTTTTGGCTTCGCTTCATTTTGTAATTGTAACTCCGTTCCGATAGTTCTTGCCACCGCCAATAATTAAAAACTACGCACTATTCCCTCGGGGCTTCACCCCTCAACGGCGGCTGGCACGGACTATCCCAATGCTGGACACCAGGCTCACACAGCCAATGCTTGGGTTTTCCAGGGTCCACCGCTAGGAGTACGAGCTACGCTAACTCCACCGCTAGGAGTACGAGCTACGCTAACTCCACCGCTAGGAGTACGAGCTACGCTAACTCCACCGCTAGGGGTACGAGCTACGCTAACTCCACCGCTAGGAGTACGAGCTACGCTAACTCCACCGCTAGGAGTACGAGCTACGCTAACTCCACCGCTAGGAGTACGAGCTACGCTAACTCCACCGCTAGGAGTACGAGCTACGCTAACTCCACCGCTAGGAGTACGAGCTACGCTAACACCACCGCTAGGAGTACGAGCTACGCTAACTGCAACGCTAGGGGTACAGCTCCGCTAGGAGTTACCTTTCAGAGTCGGGTTCTACGCCCTGTCTACCTACGACACACTACTTGGCCAGAGCGGCCTCTACTCTGGTGATCAGGATCGTCGTGTGGGTTCCGGTGCTACACACCGGGTGCTACCCCCGACGACAGGGTCCAGTCACCGCGCACCGTCGGGCTGCCGACGGTTTCCTCACTGCCGCTCCACGTCACCAAACTGCGAGGGAAGTGCTAGCTCGCTTCGCAGAACCAGACCACCCCTACGAACCTACCCTACCTCTTCTGTTCACACTACCGGCGTACTTTCAAAATAAACCTTTTAAACCACTTAGTGTTTTTACTTGCCACCCGGTAGGACGTGACAAGGCTTATACCATATAGACAACAACGGTATAAATGCGGGTGGTAGGACCTTGTGCAGGGTCCGTCCGGATCGCTACCACCATCTTATCCATTAACATACCGCCAAACACCAGTGTTCGCATTGCTGTGTTCCGGTTTGCGGATAAGACAGCCGGTGTAATGACTAACATAGAGGCATTCCATCTTAGTCCTCAGGGTTGGCAACGCATTTGCAGTCTTGTGAATGCGAATGTCTATGGGTCACAGTGTCCACTTACCAGGTGGCTTGTGTGCTCGTTTGCCTACTCTATGCCATAAAAAAAACAGAAAACATCCACGACTCAGAAACTCAAGCACATCACACAAATATTTGCCCATACCGGGAATAGAGCTGGGACCACTGGCTTCATAGTGATTACTAACTAAGCCAATGCGTCGTCAAATTTACAAAATAACATATTAAACAAAGCAATATGCGCCACTTGGTATCACAAT
The DNA here is from genome assembly GCA_923062465.1 of Acleris sparsana. Classification (NCBI taxonomy): domain Eukaryota; kingdom Metazoa; phylum Arthropoda; class Insecta; order Lepidoptera; family Tortricidae; genus Acleris; species Acleris sparsana. The sequence goes on from OV281308.1 coordinate 12,452,708, forward strand.
TATTTTCTTCTAAGGTTATTCGGATTCTTCTGAAGAATTCGTTCCATCACTCTGTATTCAATATTATCGTTTTGCTCTTAAGGATGATTTCCACCAAACGGCTCGCATCGCATCGGATCGGAAAGGATACGTACGGATGCCGCGGCAGCCGTACGGCTCTATTGAAGTTATTATTGTCTACTTATGACGGAGCCGATCGCGCGTCGCGGCATACTTACGGCGACGTACGCGTGTCGCGGAAGAGGTCCGCGGTCAAGTTGCAGTGCGCGGATTGGTAATATAGACTTTAAATACTGTGAACATCAGTTAATATCGTTTAAAGAACATGAAATTATTTCCGTTCCGATCCGTTGCATGCCGTTTGGTGGAAATAGTGCTTTATGTGACACTGTATGGTTGACCGTTGTTTCACCGATATTATTTTCATAGAACGTATCACTTCACAGAATGTTCGTTTCATCAAATTCTCTGCTAAACCCTTACAAGTTTTATCTGACCTAACCTACGTAAATCATATTTAAGATGGTTATCAACACGAGTTCAGAAGAAAATGGTTTTCTATGAAACGAACCTTCTGTGAAGGGAAAGGTTCTATGAAATGTGAGTCGGTGAAACAAGAGGACATGGACACAGTATACTTACTTAGACATGACTTTATGTCGATCGGTTCACGAGGTTTCACTCTGAAGCTGCTCTCTTCTTGGGAACATTCGCCTTCAGATTCGAGCATTATATCAGTAACAGCCGCACTCAGAGACGTAAATTTGCTGATTAAAGTTGCTGTTGTCACTTTCTTTGCTATAGCAATAGAATAAGACAACACGTCACTAAACGAACATTACATTATATTGAAGTCTCTTCGTGCGGCAGTAAGTGATAAGATCCGAGCATTACATGCATTAGAGTCAGAGAGGCAGTATTGTAAGTATTGAAACGTCATGCTCAAAATCTAATTTTTAATGTTACATTACTGGTTTATTCTTCCATTGATGGAAAACCTTTAAAAGTATAATGATAAACTTTAAGTTGTTATAGGTCCAGATTGCTACCACCATCTTTTCATTGTCGTTGTGTTCCGGTGTGGGGAAAAACCATGATACAATGACTAGCGTAGAGGCATTCCATCTTTAGTCCTCTAGGTCATTCTTGAGACTGTAGTTTGAGATTGGTGAATGGGGTGGTGCCGCTAAAACTTTACTACTTCGTGTTGACAACTCAACATGCTAAAGGTGATGAGTAGGAAACTATTTAGACACCCTACCTGTCAGATCCTTGTAAATCCGACAGGTTGTCTTAAGGAAGCACAAAACACTTACTTTTAATAAAGTCAAAGTCAAAGTCAAAGTTCTTTATTCTTCAATTTAGGCATAATATAATGCACCTATGAATGTCAAAAAGCATTACCACCGGTTCGAAAAATAAAACCTTTGCCCCGAGAAGAACCGGCGTAAGAAACTCGGCAAGGTATATTTTTTTCAAGAAAAAGGTTTACATCATTACATTATAATTATAAATAGTTTACAATATCACGGTATTTTTGTACAGTAGGTGCACCTTTTTTTAGCGTAGATTACTCATGCAGGACGGACGACTCACTGCCAAACATCCCTATCCATGATATAATCGTTTACTTTATAATATGCTCGGGAAATTAGTTTTTGTTTTACGACAGATTTAAATTTAGAGTCAGTAAGTTCAGTAATACTTTTTGGAATTTTATTGTAGAATTTTACACAATTTCCCAAGAATGATTTTGAAGTTTTGGCCAGTCTATAAAAAGTGGTTTTGAGCTTTCCTGTGCTCCTGGTTGCTTTTGGCTTATCAATGTTCGTTGGGAAATTATGTAGATTCTTCCTAACAAAGATGATTATTTCAAATACATATAGCGACGGCAGTGTTAGAATATCTATTTCCTTGAAGAATTCCCTCAATGACACACGCGACCCCAAGTTATAAATAGCTCTAATAGCCCTTTTTTGCAAAATAAACACTGTACCGATATCCGCAGCCGATCCCCACAAAATAAGTCCGTACGTAATTATACTGTTAAAGTAAGCGAAGTAGACCAACCGTGCCGTCGCTACATTGGTAAGCTGCCTTATTCTCCTGACTGCAAAAGCAGCGGAGCTCAACCTACTTGCTAACGCAGTTATGTGGGAACCCCACTGCAATTTAGAGTCTAATGTAATACCTAGAAAAACAGTTGTTTTTACAAAGTCTATGGTTTCACCATTAAGTTTAATATTTGAGGCTAAGTTTATATTTGATAAATTTGCTGATGAGAATTTTATACATTTAGTTTTATTTGGATTTAACATTAAGTTATTGGCAGCAAACCAGTCAGATATCATGGAGAGGGTATTGTTTGGTTCAATGAGTTCAGTATCTTTCCTATTTACCTTGAATAGTAGAGAAGTGTCATCAGCGAACATTACAATGCCTGACCTTCTGCTTACCATATACGGCAGATCATTTACATAAACAAGGAACAGGAATGGGCCCAAAATAGAACCTTGAGGTACGCCCATATCTATCTCTATCTCTGACGAAACGGCTCCATTTATCGCTACCTTTTGATTTCTCTGTGTTAAATATGACTTAATGAGATCTAATGCATTTCCTCTAATGCCATAAAAACCAAGTTTACAAATTAAAGTGCCATGATGATAATGAAAAACTTATTAATAAATGGCGGCGTACCGACATGCTATGTAGTGTTGAGAGTTTTCGTACTGCCCTGTCTGGTCGTCATTTTAAATATCTTTGCCCAATTTTATACAATAGAGTCAATAAAAAGCTTAATATTTACAAGTTAACCCTTCGTGGGAGGAAAGAAAAAATCACAAAATGGCTACTCACGTTATATTATTTTATGTTATGTTTTACTTACCTCCAATAAGACTGTACCGTAAACCTAAGTCTTGCTTTTAACTCCACTTGTTTCCGGGGCGGGGGCCAGGAGATCTGTATTACAGGATCACTCCTAGTTCGGACTCCAGTCCTCAGAAAGGTCTATGTATTCAAGTTTTAGGCTTATGTAAGTTATTCTTTTAATATCCTTTATTTTTATTATTCCAGATATTTATTACATTTTCTGTACGTTATAATTTTTACAATAAATATTTAAATATAAAAGTAAAATAACAATACTAATACAAAAAATAAACTTTATAAAAAACCTAACCTACGAGTGCCGCCGGCAGCGGGGCAGGGCTCAAGCTACCGGTGGTTAGGGCTGCAGAGAGAGCAACCTCCTCACAATGCGTGCCGTGTCGAGGAGTACTGCCTTCTGTATCTGGCCCTTGACCCAGCCATCTAGCGAGAGTCTCTTAAGGTGTTGGTCAAAACTCTTCGCTATAAGACCGTTTGCCGAAACAACTATCGGGACAATGTTCGTTGAGTCAACATCTCACATGGCGGTCACCTCGTGAGCCAAGTCAAGGTACTTGCTGAGCTTGTCCTTCTCAGCCTTCACGAGGTTCTCGTCATGCGGGATGGTGACGTCGACATTATTACTATTATTATAGGTTTAGAGATATATTTTTTGACCAAGCTCTATTATGTATGCTCTATTTCTTTTAACAGAATGTATCTTATCTTCTACTTAACCCTACTGCAGCCAGTTTATACATTTGTTTGGCGACATCAGACAATGGATGAGACAGACAATAATTACAACCCCCTAATAATAAAAATGTCTCGTCCATTATCTGCCTTCTCACGTGCTCGTTCCGGACGCATTCCATCAAAATGTGGTACACGTCTTCTACTACATTGCATTCTGTACAATTGGGCGACGGAACCTTACGCATTAGAAACGCGAACTTGTTTAAAGGAATGTGTCCGGAACGTAACCTCATAGCTAATATTATATCTCGGCGATTCATGTCGCAGTCATTAAACCATGGGCCTCGGGGAGGCTGAGGCTGGATAGTTTTGTACCAAATGCCTTTAGTTTTAGATCTCAGGTCGAAAAATTATTTCCACATCTCGTAACAATTCAACTTGACAATACCTACGCAGTCCGAGAACGGCGGTAGAAGCTGAAGGAGATACCGTCGCTAGTTTAGAGATGATTATTTAGTGATTTTGACATAGTGGCCTTCTTCTTGCCATAAAAAAGAAAAGGAACCCGCTAGGCATTATTATTTTAAGTGTTTTACGCTTGACCGAAAATTCATACCCTATTATACACTTCCACCAAAATGAGATTCTAGATAGCTTAGCTACCGTATAATTTAATATTACCCGAGGCTATGAGACGAAAGGTAAATAAATGTAGTTTTTCTAGGTAGCGCCCTAAATCTTTCTTTGCCTAGATTGTTTTATCAATAAATAAATCTTACTAAAAAGTATTATACTAAATATGATACTTATTTTATGTTATGTGAAAGAGAATTGTTTTTTACGTAAACTACTGTAAGATTTTTGATGTTCAAAACTCATCTTGTTGTCGAAAACATAACTATTATTGCTTTTTTTTACATTCATTTTTAGAACAAGTTTTTGCTGCCGACTGTGTTTTTTTGCAAAGTCATTATCTGCTTATCGAGACCAAACTAACACGGGGGGGGTCTACGTTAAGTAGGTATAGGTGACCTTAAACGATTGAACAGTTCCCTCGATTTCTCAAAGAGCCTGACATCAAATCATGACGGGTTGACAATAGAACTAACTAGAAAATATTATCTTTCACACAAAAAATAATCAAATCGGTCAATGAGTAATCGTAAGACATAAATAAATGGAAATAATTAGCTGGTTTGAAAAGGAAACGAATGAGGAATTACGTAGCACAGTGAAGGAAACGAAAAGTCTGTATTGCAGACAATAGAAAATGGACAAAAGAAGTTACGTGGTCACGTATTACGGTAGGTCGAATGAATTAGAAAAAATATTGAAGGAAACAAAACAGAGAAGAATTAACGTAGACCAATTTAAAAGATATAATAGGCATCGTGCCGTATCAGTGAGTTAATGAAAAGGCTTGGAGTAGGAAATAATGGAAAATACTCCACCAGTAAAGGCACAGCAAAAAAAAACTAATTTCCCGATTAAATCATGGATAGGAATGTTTGGCTACTCTTAAATCTACCCACGCTTAAAAAAGGTGCACCTACTGTGTATTAATGTGAGATTGTAAACTATTTTTTCAAAAAAAAACCTTGCCGAGTTTCTTACGCCGGTTATCCCGGGGCAAAGTTTTTATTTTTCGAACCTGTGGTCATGATTTTGGACATTGATAGGTGCATTATATTATGCCTTAATTAAAGAATAAAGAAGGGCCATTTGCAACGTCAAAAGATGGAGGATGTATAATTTGTTTTATTTTTGTATTTTTGTGTATTTTGGTGTTCAAAGTTCTTTTCTGTTAGTGATTTGTACTTTTTATGCCTTTGTGTTCCACAGTGATGGAAGACTTGGACTTATTTCATGTATCTGGCATCTTACTTCTCGTTTCAAGTGGACTCGCGGTGGTACAGAGGTTAAAAGTATATGGACCTCCTAGAGAAGATTGGATTGTGTTTTATTGCTATATTAAATTTTACTTATATATACTTGACACTGGCGAAATAACTTCATTGTGGAAACGCCATACCCCCGCGGTAGTAGCTGTTGAAGTCAGCGCGAGGCAAAAAAAAAACAAAAACTAATAATAAAGAACTGGACTTTGTTTTTATAGCTCTTAACTAAGATGATGATGAGTATTTGTATGTTTTCTTAAATATTTGTAAGCTCTATATAAGGACGTTTATTGCTCTCCAGTACTAGTAAAAATAAGAAATAAGTAAGTGAGTTAGTAAGTTTCAGACAAGGTCAAATTACGCGTGGTTGTGTCGTGATATTATTTTTATTTATTATTACTTTGTTTGTTTTTTCTAGATGAGAACGTTTGTCTTTATCCAGTACCGGTACTTAAAGCTAAACTTGGCTTATTGTGATCTTAGTGTTTGTAAACCCGAATAAATAAATAACTACAGATCTTTGTTCAGTTAACAGTAGCCAGTTAGGACACTAGTCACTACACATTTTCGAATAGCAAAGGTGAACTAAAAACGAGACGTGTTAATAAAACGTTCGTGCTCGAATACAGTATAACATTGTTTATAACTTTTGAAATGTAGTTTGATGTTCAAAACACAGTGCAGAACGCAGACATCCTTCACAAAGGTAAATTTATAGTTGAAATGCTAACGCAGCTGCATTTAATATTATGTTTGTAGTGCAGATGAAAGTTACATAAGTAACTACGGTAAGTCTGACTCATGAAATATCTCGTATGTCAAAATTATATTTAATTTTGAGTTTAAAACTAATTTGATTGTGAATAATGTTACCGATTGTTTTGAAAATTAAAACTTTCCTACCTATTTAATACTAGAACTTGAAACAAAAAGTATTTACTCAATTGTTTTACAATAATGAAGTTATATATATGGCAAAGGCTGTACATTGAATTCGGGGAATTTATGATAGCTCCTGGGACTTGCGTATTTCCCCATGACATATTTTTGATTAATTTCATATTATTGGATTCTTGTAATGCTAGCATAAGTCAATTAATTTTATAGGAGATTAATTGAAATCAAACACTAACTGTGGAGGTTTTTGCGGTGCTTCGTGCTGAATTATTTAGTAGGTAGTCTTCTCATGGGAAGCTCTGGTAGATTCAGTGGTTTTATTCAACCAACCAACTCTGCTAACCGTACTGCTTTACATTAGGTAAACACATGAGGAAACTATGTAGACCTACCGACCACCAAAAAGACTGGCAGCACCATATTATAGAGACGTTACTAACGGAGACTGGTTACTTTGATCCTTGTTTAAAGGTTTAACAGTACATTACTGCAGACACCAGAAAGAAAGCCGTTGCGGGACGAGTATGAGTTAACGCGGCCGAGACGCATTGCAGTCAAGTCCGCACTCTATTATGTGTCTATATATTATAAATACAATTGATGATTGTAAATACAATATTACTCCAACTATATTGATAATTATATTGAAGCAGCCGTCCTTAAATTGCATTCAAAGAAAAATAAATTACCAATTTTTTAATTTAAAAGACCTCAATCATAATGCCGTGTTTATTCGAAATTGGTACAATTGACGACAAAAGATGTATCCACGTTTTCACTCTATTGTATTGTGATAAGTCCAAAAGGGGATACTTCTCTTTGTTATCGACTGTACAACATAGATACCTAGTATAAAACTGTAATGAATCATTAAACAAATTCACAAATTTAAATGTAAATGTCAAATCCAATGGAATAAATTGGATTTTTAATTCAAAACAATTTATGTTGATTCCGTATTTGATTTTGTTCAACGCAATATATTTAAAAGTAAAACCTTATTCATGAGACACTTAAACACGCTGTGAACGCCATTCGTTAACTTAACTTTTAGTGCTTGACATTTTAAAACGTAAAATAAGCTTGAGAGAACCTTCTCGTACGAGTGTTAAGCTGTTTGGAGTTATCGTAGTCCAAACTTGATTTCAAAAAGTAATAATCGCCGGGATTAAAAGAAATTACATGCCATTAGAAAGTAAAGCCTATTTCATATTTGAGTCGACGTGGAAAAATAAAAGCCGTTCTGTAATTGAGCATGTCGGAGAAAAACATTTATTTTATAAATACGTGGAGTAAAAAGTTATATCCGGCATCAAACAAATAAAAATGCAAAAGGATTATACACATTAACGCGGCAACACATCCCGCCATATTCTTTTATTCGAGCGATCAATTATTACATTAATTTCCCTTTTTTTATTTTATTTCATTTTTTATGGCATAGAGAAGGCAAACGAGCACACATACCACCTGATTGTAAGTGGAAACTGTGACCCATAGACATTCGCATTCATAAGACTGCAAGCCTAAGACAGCAAATGCGTTGCCAACCCTGAGGACTAAGATGGAATAGCTCTATGCTAGACATTACACCGGCTGTCTCCCCAAACCGGAACATAACAGCGCGAACACTGCTGTTTGGCGGTAGTTTAATGGATAAGATGTTGATAGCGATCCGGACGGACCTTGCACAAGATAATACCACCCGCGAAAGGGTTCCGTAGTGAAACTGGTCGGTCACTTACACTTTTAAAATTATTGTAGTTTTCTTTTAAATCGTAAGAAATCCAAACGTACGGTTGAAAACAGACCCAGACTTAAATAACATTGACATTCGAGTCTCTCTTGATATTACAACTTTGTAATTTTAAATCGAGAGTCAAAGTTCTAAGCTAAGGGGAAACCTACGACCATTATCATACTTATCATACAGTACAAGTGTTTAAAATATTAACCTATTCACATAAAATGAACAAAGGTACCAAACGCCAGCTATATTTTGCGGTAAACCGAAAACAAAAGACTTTTTCGCAAACACCAAAAGCTTATTAGAACGGGAGAAAAAAAACCCTCCGTTCTTTTGTTGATTCCCAACAAAGAACAAAGAAAATCCCTATAAAATTACATGTACTCATTTTAGAAACAAATGTTTATTTTATCATGTTATTATGGGTAAATCTCCGAAAAAATTGGACCAGATAAAACAACACTTTGCATGTTAATAAGCCTCATGATCTCAAAATATGTAGATTCGTTCCGTTCCGTTTCACATGAGCTTTAAAATTATAATAAAAAATGCGAAAAAAATGTACTAAACATGGTAAAACCTATTTTTTTATAGATACAAAGAAGGTAGAAAATTAGGCAATTTAAGGACTACAATGTTTCTTTTTTTTTTCTTCTATATAACTGACGTAACTGGTAAAAATAGTGACAATAAAACTATTACGTCTTATAGTTCGTTCTACGCAAGTTTATATAACCAATTTAATAATATCAACCTAGACATAAAGATAAAGATAAAAGGGCACTTTTACACGTCAAGAATCTACCAGCGCTTCCCAAGAGGAGACCACTGCTGAGAAGAAACGCCGCAAGAAACTCAGCAGTCAGTCATTTTTTAAACATATTTCATATTTCATATTACAATGGTACTACTTAGTCTAGCATTATATAAAGCTACAAGTATTGAATTAAATATAATATCAAATAACAGTAGTTCAGCAGGAAAACATGCAGGAAGAGAAAGAGAGAAAAAAAACAATGTGTATATGAGATGGTGCAAGATGACCACATAAAAGTTTCGATATGTTTTCCTTCATCAACGGTGTCCCCCAGACAAGAAAAAGCAGGATAAAGCTTTTTGCATTTGAACAAATTATTATTGACTAAGTTTCGGGTGTTAGGCCATGCATTTTTGTCTGTTAGATAGTCCTCGACCCTATAATACGCTTTAGACATTAACGACCTCTTCAAGTATTTTTAAAGTGCTGGAAAGGCAAACTTTAAAACTACTTCAGGTAATTTATTAAACCATTATATGACTACTATGTTACTTGAGGTCATATAACTGGTCATTTAGTGATTTGTCAGAAAGTTAAGTTACAGCAGACCCTTGATACTGATTGTCCTCTCTGGTAATTACTTACATGTGCTACAAAACGCCGTAATAACTTGTCCTGTTCAAACAGCCTGGGTTGAAACGAGACAAAAACAGTAGGCCGCCGGCAGTGGTGATATATTAAGGGTTCCGTACCTGAAAATAATAAAAACCATTTGAGGATCACTTAAGTCCGTCGGCCTGCGGACCGTCTTTTTTTTCGGGGGACGTATTAAATTTATTCAATGCTCCCATATCTTCGTTCCTTTAGACGTGTTAATTAATTGAGCTTTTTAATCAATACAACCAAAATATACGACCTCATACATAATTTTATACGTCACAAGTTTTGATACCCACAACTTATTTCACTAGAAAGTATAAATTAAAAAAAAGAGAATGATGTGACAGCTTTGTTTACGCTGCATAATTCAATATAACCTTACTGAGGCCGTACTCAAATTATTCACGTTATATTGCCGAGCGAGTAGAGTTTCCACAAAAATCCACGCCTACTGTAAGTATCTCTCTCGATCCGCCGCAGTAAATTACGGCCAGACACACAATTAACTCGCATCCACTTGTTTTTGATTAATTATCTTCAAACGGAACAATAAATAACAACAATGAAGTGTTTTCGTTATGAACCTGCCTCTGAACAATGCACATTTTGAAACTTTAAAAGGTTTTCCACTTTAAAATTTTCAACTGGCAGCATTGTTCACTCATTGTATTTTAGGTCCTACTCTATTTCTGATTTATATTAATGACCTTTGTAATCTGAAATTAGACGGTGGCACAATCATATCCTATGCTGATGATACCGCTCTTTTGTTTTCAGCGAAGTCAAAACAAGACGTTTATGATTGTGCACAACGAGGTTTTAACGCTGTAAATGATTGGCTCCAGCACCATCTTCTAACACTAAATGCAGATAAGTCCAATTATGTGCATTTCTCCATGCGTAAATTAAGTTCGGCTTCACCTAACCCGAAAATATATGCTCACCATTGTAAGGAACATAGGAATAACTTTTGCAACTGCCCAGACGTCGCAATTACTGACAAGGTAAAGTATCTGGGTGTAATAATAGACGAAAATCTCTCATTCAGATATTATATCGAAGTTTTATGCTCCAGAGTGCGTAAGTTAATATTCGTTTTTAGGAAATTACGTACTGTCCTCGACCCAAAAATTACCAGACAAATCTACCTTGCCTTATGCCAATCTATACTAACTTACTGCATTACGTCATGGGGTGGCACAACTAAAACATCGCTATTAACCATTGAGAGAGCCCAGCGAGCAGTACTAAAGGTTTCCACTTTCCGTCCTTTTCTTTACCCTACTAACCTTCTTTATAAATCTTGTAAGGTTCTAACAATTCGACAATTATTTGTAATGAGCACAATCCTTAAACAACACGCCGCGCTTCCTTACAGCACTGAAACTATTAATAAAAGACGGAAAGATATTGTTTGTCCTAAAAACATAGGAATGAAACATGCATTCTCGACAAGATTTTACGTGTTTCTGGGACCACTTCTGTACAATAGATTAAACGCCAAATTGTCCATATATCCTCTTAGTTATAACAATATTAAGAAAACCCTTCAGGAAGCTCTTCAAAACATGTCATACGAAGATACAGAGAATTTATTAATTGTCTCAAAATAAACATCGTTTATACTTATTATCTAAGTGAATAATAATTACCCGGTTCTCTTATTGTTACCCATATTATTGTTTTTGTTTACACATTATTTTATTGTAATTTATATGGCTAATCTACTAGGAATTCTTTGAAATGTATTTTGCATGTGATTGTTTACTTTTTACTTTGTTTGTAAGGCCTTTTACGCCTGAAACACAGGAACCTCCTAGTTCAGGCAAACGAGTATTGTCTCTTTTGTGTTATATTAACTCTAGAATTATTATATTGTACGATAAGTGATTTGAATAAAGATTTTATTATATTATTATTATTATTGCTTATACACAATAATAATGATGATGACAGTTCTTTTTATTTTATTATAGTCTAAAAAATACCCAATATATTCTGACTGGATAAAAGGATGGTCAACAAATAAAGTTTGTCAAATCATTCCCCCACATATTTTATTTTTGTTTACGATAAATTAGTTACTTATGTGTCTAATTTACACTTGTTAAGTGGTCGTTTACTGGTCGCCCAAAACATTTACTTTATGCCAAATGGATCTCACTTTTCCGGATCTAAAAAACTCCCCCTGACGTTCAGTCGCGACGATAGAATTCCATATCACTCATTGAAATTGATCATATTAAATATTAAACGGCTCCATAGACGCACTGTTCCGCAACAACCAAATATTGACAATTGTTGGTCGGAAACTATAATAAATTATTTTATAAGAAATACTTAGTTATTTTTTCATTAATTCTACAAATCGACATTTACTTACCGAAAGTATGAAATTCCGTCCGAAATTTTTTTGTTACGGTGATTATTTTTGCTGTTTCTGAAAACGCATTGAGGCATTGTGACTGTTGGCGTAGTTCACAACGAACTAACTTCAAGTAAGCTCCCAATTTAAAGTCAGTAGATAATCGCTTGGCCGTGTTTCGCTCTCTGACCCGTTATCCAGTTGTAATGTTGATCGAAGATTACGCCCTATCGTGCGTAATAGGTTTTTTTAAATATAATTCTTGGACTACTATCATAACACGTCAGGACCTCAATTCTTTTGCCATTCGATATGAAGTTTAATTCGAGATGAAATGTCAGTTGCATACAATTCTATAAAAATCTCGCATATAAACTATTGATCTTGACTGTCACTAGAACCGGACTCCTGAACACGTTTGACATTATCTGTGGTAAGTCATAGACAATGATGTAGACTGCCGCTTTTTTATAAATAAGATCTTTTGTCTGATTTTATTTCATTTCCTTGCAATTGTGATGAAAAACATTGTATGATACTCGGGTAGTAAAGGAAATACAAAGCTCGAATCATTAAACCTCTCAGCCTTCGGCTTCGGGTTTCTAACAGTCTCTCGTTTGTAATTCTGTCTTTACCACGCTTAATACACAATGTAGGTATTATTAACTTGGCCGCCATTACTGTTACGTAATAAGAGCTATGAAAACGTTGACAATACGATAACAATCCAAAAACGATAATGCTTTTACCGCCTAGAATCTCGGCCCAGTGTTCACTACGCCCGTTATATTGGACTAGAGGTCGGGGTGACGTTTGATTTTTTTCATCACACTTGCTCGTAAATGGTGTCCTAACATGCTAGAAAAATCGACCGTAAATCCAAAATAATACCCGCGGGCCTTTTTTTTACCATTACGCCCTATCGTACGTAAAAGCTTTTTTTTTAAATATAATGCGTGGACTCAAACTATCATTATACGTCAGGACCCCAATTCTTGTGCCATAAGGTATGAAATTTCATTCGAGATGAAATGTCAGTTGCATACAATTTTCTAAAAATCTCGCATATAAACTATTGATCTCGACTGTCACTAGAATCGGACTCCTGAACACGTTTCACATTATCTGTGGTAAGTCATAGAAAATGATGTAGTCTGTCGAAGTGCCGATAATTATAATTTACAAGTACTGATAAAATTTTATTTTTTTCCTCGCAATTGTGATGAAAAACATTGTATGTTACACGGGTGGTAAAGGAATTACAAAGCTCGAGTCATTAAAGCCCTCAGCCTTCGGATTCGGGCTTCTAACAAACTCTCTTTTGTAATTCTGCCTTTACCACCCTTAATACACAATGTACTATAAGTTTAACACTAGCTGTGACGTTGAAAAGGTACCTTGCAGCGTTTAAGCTCTTTTGCAATTAGCAAAATATTGTGTAAAAAAGTTGTATGCTTTTGAGAGCTGGTTAAAAAATCGGGCATTGCACGCGCTGTAATTAAAATGTTCCTCAAAGCTACCACTGAGCTCCCTGTTTTAATTAATGTTAGAGTTCATACCCTGAACTTTTTTGTTTATTGCTGTTTTAAAGTCTGGTTGGAGCACGTTGCTTTATATGCCGCTGTAAAATGTCAATTTCTTCTAGTTGTACTTATTTCGGCTTTTGTTTAAATCAATTAATCCTTGTTAGATATGAAAGCGGGTGGTAGGACCCTGTGCAGGGTCCGTCCGGATCGCTACCACCATCTTATACATTAACCTACCGCCAAACAGCAGTATTCGCATTGTTGTGTTCCGGTTTGGGGATAAGACAGCCGGTGTAATGACTAGCATAGAGGCATTCCATCTTAGTCCTCAGGGTTGGCAACGCATTTGCAGTCTTATGCTAATGTGTATGGGTCACAGTTTACACTTACCATCAGGTGGCCTGTGCGCACGGTTGCCTTCTCTATGCTATAAAAAAAAAAAAGAGAAAGAAAAAAGTAGGAGAAAAAATTAGAAAACATAAACATACCTACAAAAACGACTGAACCAGTGCCAAATGATGCAAAATAGTTCCACATCAATATGTTTCTATTTTATCAGGCCAGATTTAGCCTCTGCAGGACCTATTACGAAGAGGCAAGTCACACAACGGAAACACCAAAAAAAAAAAACTAAAACCTCAAAAAAACATGGGAGAACCAAAACCTTGAAAAATATTGAAATTTAATACCCCGGACCTCTTTATTCTGACTCAGAGTGAGGATAAGACCATCAGTGAAATGATAAGCATGTAGCCGAAATACTAAAGAAGGCGAGTAATAGTCGACGCATTATATTAATCTACCAGCGGCCCGCCCCGGCTTCGCTCGGTTGTGGTTTAATATGTTCATTATAGGTTAAAGTTAATCCTAGTTATCATCATATTAAAATATGATATTGTCAGCATAATTATCAATTTGAAATAGATTAGATGTATCCAGTACTAACAGGCGTCATCGAATGTCACTCCATACATTTTTGGTCGATATCGTTAAACGAAAGCTTCAAATCGTTTATTTACCAAGAGTGTTTAGGTGCTATAATTAAACAACGCGCGTTAATGACTCAACATTCACTAATTATTAATACTCATAGCACTGCCTTAATTATTTTTTTTATTGTTTGAACAATAGCTTCTAACACCATTAATGGCTAAAATAAATGAATGAATAAATAACCTCTTAATACTTAATTTCATATTTCAAAATATACATTTTTTGTACTACTCGAATGGGTTCAAAATGTATTGGTTTTTATATAATAGCCCACGTACAAAACATTCTTGCCTCAGGTCAACGCCAACACATTTGTATGTTTGATGCTGAGATTTATTAATGGTGACGGCAAATGTTTTTTTTACAGTAAATTCTATCTATTCAATTAAAAAGGGACGTCTGTCGGAATCACAAACGGATAAATTAATTGAATTAATTTAAATCTGATTATTAAAAACGTCCCGTACAAATTATTAACTCCTTTTTTATTCCCTTAAGGGTTGAATTTCCATGAAAGGTAAAATTATATTTCTTTGATTCGTACCAGGAGCCTACATTTTAAATCTGATGTAATTTACTTCAAAAATCTTCCATACAAAACTTTAATCCTTTATTTCGACCCTTTAGAGATGAAATGAAAAAATATAATATGGTAATATAAATATGGAAATATAATTTACAGCATCATATTTATAAGCCTTAATGCCAAATTTCATGTTCGTAGCTTTAAAAATGACGGCGAAAAAAGCGTATCTTCGGAGCGGGACACGACAACGTAACTTTCGTTTCGATAATTTCCGAAAATATTCACCTAATTAAACAAACTACTAAAAACCCTAAAGTGTTTTTAAAAGAACCATCGAAATTTGTGCCACCCGATGATTTATGCTGAAAATGTTTTTTTTCACTACAAAACTAAGGAGCAGCGTCTACGAGACATATACTCCAGATTTCATCAATCTAACTCTTGTAGTTTTTGAGCTAAAATTCCTGTGACATACGAACGCACGGACGAATATAACAACACTACGAGTATAAGGCTTCCGTTTTTCCCATTTTGGCTACGGAACCCTAAAGACACCAGTTAGATCGTTAAGATTGCGTTTCAGAATAACATAACTCATAATGTAGCTTGAAACCGTAAGCAAATAACTCGGATAAGTGGTTCTTCTAGCCTCAAGGTGAATTTCAAGTCCTTTGAGGAGACACAGAGTTGACACATGTCGGTATTTGTGATGGAGGAAAGGCCAAAGAGAATGTACGCTGAAACCATGTGAATGTTGACTCCTTTATAATGTTAGTGTTAATTTGGTCGTGTTATACGCTTCGCAGCGTTAATTTTGAATTTAGGTGTTTCCTGTCTTGGCTCAATAATTTATACAGCCGAATTAGGATGGATTTAGGTTAGTTGAATGTCCGTATTACTAGTTTGAAGTGGTTTAATGTATTGCAGAAATTGTATTGTCATATGTATTGTGTTGGGTGGTGGGACCTTGTGCAGGGGAAGGCAAATGAGCACACAGGCCACCTGATGGTAAGTGGAAGCTGTGACCCATTGACATTCGCATTCACAAGACTGCAAATGCGTTGCCAACCCTGAAGACTAAGATAGAATGCCTCTATGCTAATATTTTCACTGATCGTCCCACCCCCACACCGGAACACAACAATGCAAATGATAAAAGGTAAAAAAATAAAATGCCGACCATATTTTGATGTTTTTTGTGTACTAACTACATCAGTACCAACGAATTCCTGGTAGAGAAAATCACGGGAAAATTTATAAAGCAACATATGGGTCGTATAAGGAGTAGTTAAATCCTTCCAAGTTCTAGCCGAGTAGCCTTTTCACTGCCCGGAACTTGCCAGGCTTTACAGCTCAAAATGACGAAGCTAGTGATCCTAGGTTCGATTCCCAGTATGATCTCCCTATGAAAATTCTAAGTGTCTTGACACATTTTCCTGCTCAAGCTACGCTTGAATATTTTTTTCATTTTATTTTATATTATATTCATCGTTTTATATAATGCTAGGTTAAGCTTTATAATTGTATATCATAAGTAGACTGTTGAGTTTCTTGCGGCGTTTCTTCTCAGCAGTGGTCTCTTGCGAAGCGCTGGTAGATTTTTGACGTGTACAAGAGCCCGTGCGGCCTACTTACTGAATAAACATCTTTTATCTTTTATTTTAGTATTGGAAAATATTTGTGTGTTTTTCTCTATATGCGTATGTATATCATTGTCTAATACGTATAGTTAATTTGTGTGTGATAGTTATTTGTATTTGATTTGATTTTGATAATACAATCCCCAAGCCCTTATCTATCTTTATTCCAGTAAGCTCCTCAAGCACTAATCTTCTTTGCGTCTAGTCTTTGTAGTCTGCTAAATGTATAATGGTCTACTTACGTTATAACGTTTAAATACATGTTCCAAGGTTTCAGTAATTCATCTGGCTACAGATGGTAGCACAAAGGATAGCTTATGGCTCTGAAATTCAAATTTCAACTTGCATTTAATATTCTCTTAACCCACATATTATGAATGCGTCAGATATTTATTCATATATTTTATAACAGTAATTTATGAACTGTATTAAACGTGAGGTTGACTTGATTCTCTAGTGACGCATTGAGAATTAGAATATAATGAGATTAAAAAACTATTTCGAGCAACGAGACCCATAATAACGAATACCTTATTCTCCTGTTCTCCTGACTTTCACCCAGTGCCCTTAATGATTATGTACGTTCATACCACTATAGAACCGTGTCGTATAAAACCTACGATTAATTCCCATGTCATTTCTATCTCGTTACTTGATGCTGCCATTAAGATATGGTTCCATAGTAGCTTAGCAATTAATATCCGTGACTATACATTCTTACAGTAGGTAAGCTCCATATAAAACAAGGCCTCGCGATCGCCATCGCGTTTGAGCTGTTATGGTATTGTCACCGTTTTGATAGCTCTTATTTACTTGACAGTAATGCTGCCGTCCTAAGCCAATAGGCAGTATGTCAGATTAAACTCCCGTAGCAATATCAACCTTATTACTAACTGGATAGAATTAAAACTGCTTTGGCTGTTGATTTTGGTATACTGCTTATTGGCTTAGGAGGGCAGAATGGCGGCTGACGTCAAAACAATACCATAACAGCATCGCTATTGGTGAACGCACTTGCAATCACAATGGACTTCGAAGTGGAACAATTGTTTTCATTTTGTATGCAGACAAGCCTTCCATTTTCAAAATGAAAACGATTGCGATGCCGAGTGCGTTAGGCAATAGCCCCTCAGGTCAAAGACGATATGTTTTTTACCGTCAGGAATTGGAGGCCCAGTATTGGCGGTGAATGAGTTGTAGATTCACACTTGAATACTAAAGTACACGCAAACGTAGTCGCGTGTCAAAGGTAGTAAATAAGTAAACACTTTTTACAGCTCATTCTGGATTTAATTATATTGACAGACGGTTAATTTGCATTGTTAATAAACTCGATATACTACTTAATAAATAGGTCGTAACTACTACAAATCTCTTAAAGCAAACCCAACTTTATTACCAGTGTGACAGATTCGAATATCGTAGCTGAGCCAAGGAGATGAGTCATATTGCTTCAACACGATACAAGTAGTGTGCGTTCACCTGAATTTTGTTGCCTTTTATTAATTGGGGTATAATTATGGACGTTAGCAAATTGCTTTTGATTGGCTGGTTTCAAATTGAATTAAACATTATTTGGAAAGTCTAGTTTTTTGTCGATCCATACTAACGGCGTGGAGTTTGCGCGGACGCGGCAGCGGTAGCGACGAGCGATAACACCAAATGCATAGAGATGTTTGAAGCATGCCACTAATCGGTGATATAAGGCGATTTTTATAAATACATTTGATCCCGCAGCCCCCCGCTCACCGCTAGTGCTGATACCTAATAAAAACAATCTTTTTTTTGTCCAACCTAACATAGAACTACACTCAGGAGCAAAAACACCGGGTCAGAGAGCGTTTTTCATACAAACGAGACTATTTCGAAGCCTTGGTACCTCACCAGGGGTTGTTTTGAGTGAGTTTTAATGGTGGATACTCCGAGGTTACACTAGAGTTCTATAACAAACTGTGTCGAAATCGATTTATCCGTTTTGGAACTACCATACCACTGATAAAAAACACAAACCCACTCACTAAAATAGGCGTCAGACTGCCGTCCACGGAATTTTTCTAGCACAAGTATTCTCTGAAAGTCTCGGTTGTGCCCTGGCATGAATGGCGTTTATTTACTACGGTGATCGCTTAACATCAGGTGTCTGTTCGTTTGTCATTCATTACTATATAAAAATGTTGCGCAACTCTAAAAATAACAATTTAAAGACGTTTGCAGGTATATCCTCGTCTTGTCACCCGTCGTATTTAATCCAAAGAGTTTATGGCTGAAGCAGACAGCTGCCAAAGATCGTGAAGTGCTTACACGTTCGAGTGAGATTAAGGACGGAGCCTGTGGAGTGGCGGGTGTGGGTAAGGATGTGGCGTGATATGGAGCGAGAAGCGGCTGAAACAATATTTAAGGCGGTTTCATTAGTCGATAAATAGCCCGCAAGCTTTCAGTGCTACATTGCATCGCTGCAACACCTTCCAGCGCTATAATGTAAAAAAAATTGTCAATGGATTTCTACAGGCATGCTATTAATATCAACCAATGAAACTGCGCCTTTTATCAACAAGTGTTTTATTTGTTATTGTTAGGTCAGTAAATTGAATATGCTGCGGGATGTCTCTTGTCGTATTTAGCAAAACTTGACGTGGTTTTGTTTTTAATATTATCTTTGAAGCCTTCGCGAAGGCCTTATCGAACCAAGGTTTTCAGGTGAACACGTCTAAGTAATTGGTCTAGCTATATATTTTTTCAAAGACTCCATACAGTTAATGGCTGAAGTAGACAGCTGCCAAAGATCCTGAAGTACTTAGCACTTGTAAGATTAAGGATGGCGGGTGTCAGTAAGGATGTCCCACAATTTGGGGCAAAAAGCGAGAGGCCAAAGTATTTTATGACCAATTTGTAAGATCAAGAAATATGTTTGGTAAGGATAGGTATGTAAGTTAATTTCTTAAAGTTATTTTTTCCAAGTATGTGGCAAAACTTAACATGATTCGTCGATAATTATGTTGTCTTCGGTAGACCCCCGTAAAGGTCTTTCTGAGCACCGGGCTCCGCGAAGCACACTTTTAAAAGGCTGATCTAGATTACTGGTCTTGTTATTTTGTTGCGTTTAATTCAAAGAATATAATACAGCTGAAGAAGGTAGCTGCCAAAATCATGAAGTGTTTACACGGATGAGAGAGATTAAGGACGGAGCCCGTGGAGCGGCGGGCGTCGGTAAGGATATGGCGCAACATGGAGCGAGGAGGAGTGGCGACGGTTTATTATCATGTATTTGACACGCGAATGATAACTTCGCGATCGCTAACGAAACCCGGGTTCAAATTACTAAATACGTAATGTTAACAATGCTCTTATGGGACAAATAAGACTTGGGGCCCTTAAAAAAACCAGTCTTTACGTTGTTTAGGAGTGGCGGTGATGACTTACCATCAGGTAATCCACTTGCTCGTCTGACTCCTTTTTTCCATAAAAAATTAAACCAAATTAAGATTTGATTTTTTTAGGTGTTTATCATGATTACCGGGGACGGGGACAATGGTAGCCCTACGGCAAGTTCGCGACAATGTTCGGGTTTTTTTAAAGTCTACATTTTTGTCTCACTGCTGGGCAAAGGCCAGCTAGATTTCCAACCCTGCCTGTCCATACCAATCTCTTACCAGTGGTTTCTAAATACATTCGATTCGTCCCGCCGTCTTCGCCTTGGCCTACCGCGGCGTCGATAACAGTCTTGTGGCCACCACTTGTTAATAAATTATGATAATATTTTTCATTTCTAGCATCCCGCTACGCCCATAAACGAATACAGCCTTAGCTGTTCAACGGCGACATTCGTGCCTAATGACCCTTTTTCTGACTAATATATTCGTCATTAATCGCCATTTGCTCGTAAAAGCTCAGATTAAGCCCAAACACAAGCGCAAAGTTCAACCAAGTGGCATATCAAAATATCTGTAATGATTTTTCTTGTTTTTGAGTCTCAGCCTGTAATTAATTCTGCTTGTTCTTGGACGTTTTATTTAAAGCAAGCTCCGATCAAGTTTGCCTTTAAAAAGAAAGTCAGCGAATTTCTTTGTAGGTACAGTTGACATGCAATGACAGACAGCGCAGCAGTTTCTCCTACTTATTCCTATTGAATAACCACCATTTTATTTCTCTGTTTTCCTTATATGCTATCACTATCACACATACCATATAGGAAAAACAACACTCTAATAACTAATAACAAAACAAAAGAATTGAATAAACGGTCTCAAATTGAAACAATTTATTAATCTATTTGGATGTCGTGTTTATTAGGCACCAAATTGCTCGTTGAAAATAAAGATGGATGACTCACCCAAACTTCTATGTAAGGACCAGCAGAAATGCTTCTAGTTATCGTGCATTCTCCTCAGCATGGACTGTTCCTCGTTTAAAGCTACGAAGCAATAAACTAGAAGACGGATTTCAACGATATCGGTTCACTAAGTTCAAGTTAGATTGTTATGAAATTCAAACACATGCCAGGAGTCTCACAACAAATTCAAGAAGCATCTGTTTACGTCCAGTCTATATTTAGATGTAGAGAACCCTATAATAACAGACGACGAAGTTAGATTCAAGATCGTCGAGATAAAAGCTACCTATAAAAGGTTGGGGATCATCAGGGGAGAAAGCGTACTGGGTTCGATCTGGTAGCAGATTCCATCCGTACTCATCTGTCGACATTCCGCAAGAACCGACAGCAGACCAGCTCCAGTGTGTCTTCACTTCTTTGGTAGTTCGTTGACGGTGACGCCGTTCAAATGCGATTTACTACGCCTTCGTCATGACAGATTTGAAAAACTACAATTCAACCGGCTAACTCCAGAATGGAAAGAGGGTAATGATACGTATGCCATGCAGTACAAGGACTATGGATTCATGAGAGAAGTAGAAACAAGGTCAAGAGAAAACTATAACGCGTTCGCCTAAATGAATTACTCCGAAAGATGTGCAGCCCAGAGATCGGTGAGACAGCCTAATCAAATGACATCTTGACCTCAGTGATCTTGCTTGACCCGATGAAAAATAAGATGGTAACAAGTATGAAAGCTTATTTAATTCCGAAAATTTATGCTTTACCAGAATCATGTTTTTTAAGCAAATAGCCTACACTCAGGAGCAAAAATACCAGGTCAGAGGGCGTTTTCCATACAAACGAGACTATATCGAAGCCTTGGTTCCTCGCCAGGGGTTGTTTTGAGTGAGGTTTAATGGTGGATACTGCGAGAACCAATAGAGGAGGTCAAAAGTTCTTCAGATACCTAACTGATCGCACAATCAGTTAACAACACAGCGGGAGAGTTCGGGTCAGCACTTGGATTTCCTTACATTTTATTGCCGTTTTAGATATTTTTCTGAACATGCACAACTCCGGCGTTAACCGCCTATTCATTCATTTGGGTATCCTTGGCACTCTGGAAGTCCTGTATCGATGCTCGGAGTATTTATCATCAGACTTCACTAAAAGCATTCCCTGGCGAGGAACCAAGGCTTTGAAAAAGCCTCTTTAGTATGAAAAACGCAGTTTGACCCATTTTATTTGTTCCTGAGTGTACATAGATTTGCGATACATTTCATTAAGCAAAATGTGAAATAGTATTTTTGCTATTAATTATATACTATTTTAAGATTTGTAAAAAGGAAATTATTCCTTGGACTCCTCTATTATGGATTTTAGCCTTATTATTTGATTAATGACTCAGCTAAAATGTTCAAGCAAGTCTTTAGACAAATCACCTTTCAGTTGAAACTTCGGAAAATTCGTTACAACTTCGTCGCGTCACAATCCATTCATTGAATTTGTTGCTTTAAATTTATTACAGTTATATATTTTGTGCGTAAGAGGTAGATCAATTTCGAACCAGTTTCTTTTAATAGGGCAAGCTGGAATTTGGACTACAAATCTAAATGATGACAATGCATACTATAGTATCTAAGAGCTGACCTGGTGATGAAACCGGAAGGTGGCGGCAGAACTTTCGCTGTACTTAGCGTAGAGCCACCGCGTCGGGACTCATTAGCTTGGTCTTGATAAGCGGATGATGACATTTCGAAAAAAAGGTACAGTAGGAAACAAAAGTTGGGCCCAAAAATGATTCAAAATTCAAAATATTTATTCAGAATATTGGCCACGTCTCTTCGTTCTCTCTTACACGTCGGTAACATAGAGTGAATCTACTAGTGCTTCGGACAAGACCATTATTGCGGAGAAGAAGCGCCGCAAGAAACTCCAGCGGAAGGTCATATTTTCCCATAATAAAATACAATAATACTTAAAAGTAACATGACAAGGTATTAAAGCAATGAGTACATTACAAGGTCTCTACTTCAGGAAGGATAATCGAAATAACAAACCCAAAAACAGGTCCTTGCAAGCGTGAACAGACCGGATGTTTCTTAAACTATTAAGACTTCTACAGTAAGGTCCAACTGTAGCTAGATAAATTAAATGTTATTTCTGTTGACCTCCAGCCATCAACTTTGATAAGAATCTTAACCACTGGATTTACTGGGACAGCGCTAGCGACTCTTTGATTAAACATTTTCTTTTTATATCCATGACAAGGCCGAGTGACAAAGAATATTCAGCATGAGAAAGGAACAGTTGTATCGAAGCGTTTGAGAAATAATGTAAATTTAAGTGGTGGTTTGACAAGGGTTGGGCGAGCTCGCTGCCAAAATCTTATTTTTAACCAACAATCAAACAATCGCACTGTTTTCCAGTGTAGGGATGAGACAATCGATCGCAAAGAGGTGTTATTTCCATAAATTTATCAAATAATTAAAGTTGTCAGATACTTAAGGAAAAGGGAAGAGTTTATACATATTTTTTTAGTTAACTATAGAATGATAATTCAAGCACTTAGTTGACTCACCTTAGTTTAAAAATCTTACAGATAGATTTATAAGGTATAGGTGGCTGATTGTCTTGATTCAGCTTGCTTGTAGTCTCTGTCGACTCTTAGCCAAGCCATTGTGGCGTGTTCGTTTTTTTTCTTCTTACTACAAAAACTGGTCAAGTGCGAGTCGGACTCGCGCACCGAGGGTTCTGTACCTCCGCACAGTAGGCATTATTATATTCCAATTTTAATTCTATTTCAAATCAAATCAGCGCGAGCTTAATTCACACTTGAGCATTTTTAGTTTTTTTTTCAGGGTTTTTACCGTAATCATACTGACACGAGAAAAAATAATATATGTCGAATAAAAATATTTCTTGTCATACAAGAACCCCCATTATTATTACACTTTTTTTATTTGTTTCTTTTGGAAAAAAGATCTCTATCTATTACGATTCAAAAGATACAGCTGTTTTAAGTTAGGACGGACGGACGGACGGGCGGACAGCGGAGGCAGATATTAATAGGGTCCCATTTGTCTCCCTTCAGGCACGGAACCCTAAAAACAAACATAACCCCAGTTTTGCTCAAGACATACACATACATACATACTTCACGCATGTAATCCCAAAGTGGGGTAGGCAGAGTTATAGAATTACCTACAACTTTAAAAACTTTATAATTCAGTACTTACCAGCGTGTTAGTGAGAGGTTGCAAGCCCATCGCCTAACAGAACTACAAGCCTATATTCCCTTGCTCAAGATTATAATTATTGCTGGCTGTTCGTAACAGTCCAAACCAACCCAAATTAATGGTAATTTTAGATGAATATTAAACATCTAGACTAGGCCTTCAATCTAGATATTTAATATTTATTCCAAATTTAAATTTAAATTTACAAACGAGGCAACATTGAAGTTAGAATATTATTGACTTTAGTTTTAAATTATACGGGTGATGAAATACGTACTAACTAGATACTACGAGTAAATCAACTGACTGGCTTTATATTATTTAGAAAGGTACTGCGAACAGTTTGAAATTATTCAAATTATTTTGTTACTACTTGAATAATTATTTAGGAAAATTCGAAATCATAGTTGTAACTGATCTGATCATGAATTATGTATTAGAATCAATGTGAATGTTTAACATATTACTACTTATTACTATTATGTATTTTATTTTTCTAATTATTTTGAAATATTAAACAACTTGCTTTTTAATACTAACCCGTCAATTCATTTTGCAGCTTGTAACTAAATTATAAATGTAATTTTTATGTCTACATGAACATCTTTTTGATAGATAATAATTTTAATTCACAGTTATTCACGTACCTAACGAAAACATAATTATTCATTTTCATTATCCGTGTCGGTACAGTCGCATCTACATTTCCATATTCTCTACCAACGAGCTCCCTTAACCGCGGACAAATCGCGCCGGCGGAACTCTTCATGAATAAATTCACAGTTACAGCCAGTTTTTCAGGCTACAGACAGACGTACTGTTTGTACTTATATATGTAGTGAAATATGTGGAGGGTAAGGCTTTGGAATAAATTGTAGCGTGCGCTTTGACGCCATTTTATTGTCTTGAAACGTCGATGTATCTTTTGGTAATTCGATAGCGGGAAAAACCTAAATGATGTTTGATTATTATGAATTTTTAGGGGCTTTCTTACAGCATGGAATTTGCTCTTTTGAGGATAAAGAGAAATGGGCATTTTTTTTTTAATAATGGAGGGAGGTAAATGAGCATATGTATTACCTGATGGGAAATAATCACCACCGCCCATAAAAAGCAGCAACTCAAGAGTTGTCGGAGCGTTGCCGGCTGATTAGGGAAATTAAAGCTCTTTAATTCTAGGCACCCATGTCACATTAACTTATGGGGAATACCGCCGAAGGGAGTTCGTTATTCAAAAACTTGGTACTTTTTAAACGACTTCAAAAAAGGAGAAGGCTTTATGCTCGGCTGTGTTTTAATTTTTGTCGTCCGATTACTCCGTCAATGGCAAACCAATTTTGAAAATTCTATCTATTCTATCTTAGTTTGAACTAAAATATTAAATCTGTACTTCAGCTAACAAATAAAAACCAAAAACTTCATTACACCCACTTGCGGCATCGTGCCGAGGACATTCGCAGCGTTACCCCGCTGCACTGCGATGCTCTTATCTTATCTTAGCTTTTTGGTGGGGTCCTTACGGATACACTTCGACCCTGTGGGATCTTTTGTGTAATTACCCCTCTTTTAGCGCTTAATCCAATGCAGCCTCCACCCCTGCTGTCTGCGATGCTCAGTCTCTGGGCAAAAAAGGAGCCTTGCCTGTGGTCACCAGAGACGCTGGTTAATTTGTCTGACACTCTTCTTCGATAAATTTCTTTGTGTCAGATGACCACGGCCCAAACGTTTCCACAGCAAGTGCAGCAAATTCGTAATTTGGCTTTAAAAAAGAATATTTGCGACACTTGATGGTTTGGGCGTGGTCTGCGGCGGTTCCTGGCTTGCGAGCAGAACCTTGCACGTTAGACGATGCTAGCGTATCAAGGCAAGTGACGTTCCACGCCAAGGGACGACCAAGATGCCACGTTATTAAAGTGCAACCGGCGGGTCTCTTTCCATCTGAGGCAGACAGACCAGTGGGCTCAAGCGAAACCGGGAATTCAATTGTACTAAGCGCCAGACGGATCAAATCGTTTTTCGATGCGTGTCGGTAAACGCGACCAGCACTGGATTGGCAACGTCGACCGTGGCGTCCTAGGTCGTCGACTGCATTTAGTTTTTATACTTAATACATTTTGTATCTTATTTCGGAATTGTAATTATCGTCAATAAAAAAACTTTGTTTGTGGTTTAAAAACGATATGATTTTTAGCGCCTATAATTATACTGTACCTTTTCACTTCGAGCCGGAGTTAAAAATATCCTGTACGTAGATTATCGAATAACCTTTTTCGTTAAGCAAATTATGTCACGTAATTTCGTCGCGTTCGCTGCGCCAACGTAAATTAGATAAGAAAATCCTTGGCTTTTGTTTAAATAATAAATTATCTTGAATTACTTCCAACGGCAAAAAACTATCGATGTGTGCTTTTGAATCCGGAATACATAATGTGCGGAAATTTAACATTGAAATGGCGAGTACGTTTTTAGAAGGGATTTTTTATTCAATAGCCCGTTTCTACTTAAGGTTTTTACTTGATTCAATTTAACTAGTTTCTAGATTTTACCAACACTACATTATACAAAATATTATACGTATATAGCTACAGTAAAGAAAATGTGACAGTCATGTCACTCTCCACTTTTTTTTTGGCATAGAGAAGACAGCTGAGCGCACAGGCCGCCTGATGGTAAGTGGAACCTGTGACCCATAGACATTCACATTCACTGCAAGCTTTAGACTGTAAATACGTTGCCAACCCTGAGGACTAAGATGGAATGCCTCTATGCTAGTCATTACACCGGCTGTCTTACCCCCAAACCGGAACACAACAATGCGAACACTGCTGTTTGGCGGTAGGTTAATGGATAAGATGGTGGTAGCGATCCGGACGGACCCTGCATCAGGTCCCACCAAACGTACTGCGTTTTATTCCATATATGAGTAAATACATGATGCATATTGTGATAATTTTATAAGCCTCTTGGCTAAACATTGAACCAGTACAGTTACCTATGCTTTACAAATAAATAAATAGATTGATTGATTGATTGTAAAATATTGTATACACTTTACAATAATAATTAGAATAATTAAGAACTAATGTAACCTATCTAATTTTGGAAAGTACCTTTGAATATAACATTATAAATTTATAATTATTCATCATTATATAAATCATAACTAACATTGCTCGCAGGACTGATGGCCGATGGGGTCAGAAGGTTCTGGAGTGGCGTCCGCGGACCGGAAGATGAGCTGTAGGTAGGCCTCCAACAAGATGGAGTGACGACCTCGTCAGGATCGCGGAACCGCGGTGGATGCGAAAAGCACAAGACCGGTCTGAGTGGAAAGCCTTGGGGGAGGCCTATGTCCAGCAGTGGACGTCTTTCGGCTGACATGATGATGATGATGATATAAATCATTTAAACTAGGTACTTACCATACAAAAAGCAACGAATAGTATTGGTAAATTAAATGTAATAATTATATTTAATTCAAAAGTTACTTTATCTTACAAACATCGAATCGCCTTAACAAAATATAAGTAGCACGATCACCTTGGTCAGATACGTTTTCAAACCATATTATACGTATTATTTCACTACCTACATAAACGTGCGGTTGGTAAAGTGTGGTTGACTCTCTGTCCTTATCAGATAATGACATTTGACTTTTGCAAGAAAAGGACAGTGATTACTGTCGGTTTATAAATAACCTTCTTATTCCAGAGAACTCTCTTATTTTCTTCCTTTCCAGAAGATGCGTTTGGTAAAGTTCTTAAAAACTATTCAACTTTTCCTTTGATCTGTAACGAAATTTACTGGGAGCTTAAAAGCTTCGGCGATTGCTTTGGTAAGGGCTTAATGTCGTGCAAGTTCAATTTTAGATCTAACTTTCTGCGTCTTAAAGTCCTAATGGATTTAAAGTTAAAACTATATTCAACTAGCTTTTGCCCGCGACTTTTTACGCGAGGTTTTGATCGTCGTTCCCTGGGGAACTTAAAAATATTCTAGGATAAAAGAAGGCACTGTAAATATCAGAGAACAATGACACAATTGACCTAGTCCCTAAATAAGCTCTAGGCTTGTACTAGATAATGATATAAATACATACATATATATATATATATATAGAAAACTTTATAATAAATTTTAATACATGGAAAACATGTATGACTCAGGTTGCGGGTGGTAGGACCTTGTGCAGGGTCCGTCCAGATCGCTACCACCATCTTATCCAGTAACCTCCGGATCGCTACCACCATCTTATCCAGTAACCTACCGCCAAACAGCAGTGTTCGCATTGTTGTGTTCCGGTTTAGGGATAAGACAGCCGGTGTAATGACTAGCATAGAGGCATTCCAACTTAGTCCTCATGGTTGGCAACATTTGCAGTCTTAGGCTTGCAGTCTTGTGAATGCGAATGTCTGTGGGTCACAGTTTCCACTTACCATCAGGTAGCCTGTGTGCTCGTTTGCCTTCTATATGCCATAAAAAAAACGGGCTCATCACACAAATACCTGTCCTTATCGGCATTTTAACCCAGGACCGCTAGCTTCGTAGGCAGGGTTACTACCAACTAGGCCAGGACGTTGTCTACATTCCCATTTCATCTAAACTCGTCAAGCCGTTACAAACTAACACACACACAAAGTTGCGCATTTATTATATTAGTAGGATACTAGCTGTTGTTTGTGACTCTGTCTGTGTATAATTCGTCGATAATCATACTAAAAAGTATCCTATGTCCCTCTTTGGGGTTGAAGTAAAACTAAAATTTCATCGTAATCGGTTCAGTGGTGTAGACGACGAAAGCGTAACTAACAGACAAAGTTCAAGCATAGATAGGCAGCGATTTCAAATTTTTTGAAACTTACAAGGAAAGGTACCCAACAGTCCGGGTCCGATTTTGTTTATTTTGATATTGTTATAGAGTAGTTTAAAATAACAGACACGTATTTTTTTTTAGCGGCCCAAACTCAACCTGTTGGGAGAAATTGACCTCCAAAGTACTGAAAAGTGACTAAACCCTCCAACTTATACAGAAATATTTTTTTTTAATATTCAAGTTTCATATCGGTTTGATTATAAATGTTTAAGAAGATGAAAAAATAATGGTCAATTTCTCCCAACAGGTTGAGATTGGGCCGCTAAAAAAAAATACGTGTCTGTTATTTTAAACTACTCTCTAACATATATTAAAATCAACAAAATCGGAACCGGACAGTTGGGTACCTTACCTTGTTAGTTTGATTTTATCTGAATCATAATGCCGTATTTGTTAGCTGCAACACCTAGGGGCCTAATAGAGCTGCGTGCGTTTATCGCGTGACAAAATGTACATTAAACATACGTCACTTTCTGACACTTGTATAAGCACGACAGTGAAGGATGCTCTATCCAAATTTTGTCACGCGATAAATGCAACTAAGCCCGCTGGCGAAGAATTGAATCATCGCTAGATTTCGCTCGTCATGGCTAGCGACATAGCACGTTGAAACTTATGAAACGATTACCTTACATCCTTAATAGCTTGCCAGCGGATATAACATCCGAAAGCAACAAAGTTAAATTTAAACGTAAGTTATTCAAATTCCTTTGTCCATATTTAGTACTTAAGTCAGTTAGTTTTAGTTAGTTAGTATTTAAGTCTATATTTAATATTACTCGTGCATTTTTATAGTTAAGCTGTAGATACTCAACTTACTGATTCCGCAGTTAAACCGTGCAAGCGGTTTTGCGGGACATTATTTATAACTTACGTACTGTATTTTTTGTGATTAATAAATAAAAAAATAAAAAAAGCGTATAATAAACGTAAACATTCTTCTTCTATCTCTTTGAACGTGAATGACGTCACAATATTTCACGGTTTTTTTTCAATTGTAGGAATTTTCGTTAGCAATATCTGGCAACACTCTTTGTGGTTTGAAGTTTGACGTAGGACATCTTATGGCAGATACGTTTGAGTGTAACGTTTATTCGTAAAGCTATTTATAGGACTTTCAAGTTCAACAAATTGTCAAGATAAATTCATATTCCGCAGCATGATCGCGTGTTTTAACGAGTAATTTAAATTTAACGCTGACAACCGCCACGTTAAATTGACACGAACGTTAACAAGATTACTTAACTCACTTCGACTTCTGTCGAATTACGTTCAATTAATTCAAATTTTATATGATTTTAAATAAGCTGCAGTATCGGTTTTTTTTTAGTCGTAGCTGTGACTTTAATTTTTTATATTTTTTTAATAAGCGTACTATACTAATATAACTAATAATACTGTAATAGGTACTCAAATTCAAATATATCAAAAATGTTTCTGTACTCTCACATAGGTCAGTGATATACTTGGAGCTTGTTCAATATGATGATAAGCAGTGTGAGCGCTTGGTGTCCTACTAGGATATCTTATATGACAGATCGCCAGCTCCCCTTTGATTTCATAAAGAGGTTGCAAAGTTGGTATCAGAAGAACTCTTGCTTGTGTAAAGGTAATAAGAATCTATACATACACTAAACAATTAAATACTACAAGACTATTTATATACAGTCATGTAAAGAAACTATATTTATTTAATTTTTACAGCGTTCTTCCATAAACACAGTTTTGAATTGTGAACTCCATAGGTAGCGATGTGAGTGACGTGCACAGTTGACAGCTAGACGAACATGAAGAAGCATAATTATTTGGTTATTTTATAAATAAGTTAAGATAAAATTAACTGTCGATTCTTTGGTTTTTAGGTAAGTTAATTTTTTTTTATTAAGTTTAAAAAATATATATAAGTTTTAAAATAAATCTTTGGTTTTCAGAGCAACGCCATAGTTTATTTAAGTTGTCTTATATACATCCATACCATAACTATCCTCCAATATTGTACATATATTCTGAACATATGTTCAGAAACTATAAACAATGGCCTATATCAAGAAACCCGTATCTGTGGTTGTATTTAATGTTAACATTAAAGTATTGCATGTCATTAAAGTATCGGTTATGGATGTGGTTGCATCTTAATGTTCACATTAATGTATATACTTTAATGCACCAGTCATATAAAATACCATTAAAACACTATAAAAACCTTTTCAATGAATTTATGATCACAATGATTTATGTCTTAAGTAAATGTTAAAAGTATTAATCTTCTTTTAACTTTGCGCAATTAGGCACAACTTTTGAAGAGATCCTATATGAAAGAAAGTATATTCGGAATCTAGGTAGAGCCCTACGTACGTGAGCAGGGCGTAAAGGACTACCCTTTTCCACGGCTTGAACACCTGACGTTTATATTTTTAGACATTGTTATAATCGACTTACGGTAAGGTTTTTTATTCCGACCTTTTCATGAACGTTATATTTCGAATGGTCGTTACGAAAAGATGTAATTAGCGACCTATACCCTTGTTCAAATATAGTTAAGGTTCACTGTTTCACACTGTCAACGTTACGTTAGGTCTTATTTACATAACAGTAATGGTGGCCGAGTTGAAAACAATGTGTAAGAGATTCACAAAAGATTCTACAGAATCGAAGTGTAACCGGAAGGAGACCTCAAAGATAAACCTTCTAACACAATTTTAATTAGAAATACGTTAAAAATTACGATAGCGGCATTACGGGTAATTCCATTGAAATAAAGTTTAGCCATCTTGCAAGAAAAGGTCTTAAAGCGTGCCAAACCACCCCAACAAAAAGTTACTTAACTAAATTAGGCAAACTATCGTTATCATGTGCTATAGTAATTGGTCGGGTAATCACTGAGCGACCGTCGTTGGCAGAAAAGGCGTATCTGCCACAACATTGGCCTTATAAGCAACTTTAAAAGTTACAAGATAAGGTTGGATTTTCTAAAGCGATAAAGTGGGAGTTACGGTGAGAGGGAATCGTTGTTGGCCTTTGTTATTTAGCAAGTTTAGCATGATACTTGGTAATTGTTAGGGTTCCGTACAAATACGAATAAACCTGATTGAATCTGTATCTATAGGCATAGTACAATAAGGAAACTTATTCTGTGATAATGTTTGGATTTAATTCTTAAGCTTTCGCCTGCGTATTGCAGTGGCGGTAGGACTTTGTGCAGTCCAGAGCGCTACCACCATCTTACCATATCTTACCATCCTACTGCCTAACAGTAGTGTTCGTATTGTTATATTTCGGTGTGGGGTTAAGGATCGAACCCTGCGGCACTCCTCTGGTCACAGGACTAAGAAAGGACAGCAAAGCACCTCCTGATGCTTTCCAAAGCTTGACCGCCTGCGCACGACCGAACAGGTATTTAACCAATAAAAGTCTTTTAAATAAATAATCCTGCCTTGGACTTCTGGTGTTCTTTATCATACTACTTCCTGTTCCTGTTCCAGTCATACCGTGACAGTACCTACTAATTTTAAGGGCAACTCATCTTGGTTGTGAGGCCCATCACAAGATACGTCAAAGTAAACGTCAAGCCATAGACAACTGTAATTTTTGACGCATCTTGAGACTGGCATACAGACGAGATCATTTTATTTTATGTCACGAGCTGTTACTGTAACCGTAGCAGTAACAGAAACGAGATTATAATTGGCGATCAGGCTCGCGAGCCGCGCACAATATCACGATGTTACGTGCAACAGTTACAGTAACCGCTCGCTAGTGAATTCTTTGCTCTTCGTACCAAATCTGTCTTTTTTTTGCCAAAGTTATCAAAATACGCGGTTAAAATATTCAAAACAGAAAAATGTCGCCGTCGACCCAAATTGGTAAAAAACATTTCTTCTACTAACTGGTAACTTCTTTATAAGATGTTTAAATATCCAGAATGTAATCAAAGTATAATGAAGCCTAGATTTTGTAAGAAAAATAAACCGACAAAGTTTCCCACGAGATCATCACTTGGCGGAAAGAATACCTACTTAACGAGGCTCTCGCTATATTCACCCAAAAATCAGAAGTTGTTGCTATCCGTGGACTTAAACATTCAGAGGGGACAAGTCTTACACCGACGAAGTAACTAGGCAGAGCCCGTATTATGGCCGTGTTAATTGCAGTGGATAAAGCATCCGTCACTCTCGCACTTAGACATTGGTTAGAAAGTGACACAATGTCATGTTTTATACACGATATATCGACACACACGACCATGAGCCGGCAACACTTTATTTTTCTAGAAACCTTGTTTATTGAAGAATAAAAAGGTTTTAAGAGCATTGTATTTAATAAACAAAACTAGGGTGAAGAAAATGTCGATAATTTAGCATCGAACCTACGACTTTTCCCATAGATGTGTGTTGTAACTTGTATAATAGTTTTAAGCATATTAAAAAATAAAAACATTTTAACTCTTGCCTATTTTATAGATATGTATGTAACTTATAGCTCATATGTAACTTATAACAGCCAGCAAAAGTGCAAGTGTAAAAAAGCAACAACAGCCAGCTCGTATGTTCGCAACAGAGATACGCAGGAATTCGCTTGCTCTCATCAAGATTCTAAGTCAAGGCTGTCAACAGGACCAGAGAGAAACGTATTTACATAATCTTGAGAATAATTTGATTTCCGGAAGAGGCAATGTAATTCCGCGTTTTGTTTACGCGAAAGCCTTGTGGATTCGAGGAAGCAAGCGAAACTTAGATTATCGTGGTACCTACACACTTTACCCTTTTTGGTAAAGGGATTATTTTTAAGCGCCCAAAAAAGAGTGGTGTAATAAGTTTGACCATGTCTCTGTGGCCGTAGTTCTTAAACGTGTGAACCGGTTTAGATGCGGTTTTAACGTTCCGTACAAAAAAAAAAACTGAAGCCTTATAGGATCGCTTGTGCGTCTGTCCGTCACAGCCAATTTGTTGAAACTACTGAACCAATTAACTTGAAATTTGGTACACTTATGTTAATTGATGACCCAAACACAGATGCGGAGTTTTTTTTATTTTTACTCGCGTCATTTTGGGTTTTTTTAAACCTTAATGTGTCACATATGAAATGAAAGGGCTATGAGCATCGCAAATAACGACTTACACGTACAGTCAGCTGCAGAGAAAACTAACCCCCCCTGCATACAAGTTGCCTTGCAAAGGGGGTTACATTTCTCTGCAGCTGACCGTACATATCGTCTTAGGTTTCAAAGTATATATTGATTGATATTGATATTCAGTAAAGTAAGTAAGGGTTGTAAAAGTATCTCAAATAATAAGGACGAAACACTTTCGTTGCTTAAAATTTACTAAAATTAATTCAGTAATAATTAAAGGATAAAGCAATTTTCCAAAATACCTTCTCACCGTTATATTGGAAGGACTATCATACATAAGTAATTGCAAATATTTCCGAAAATATTTTTAATTATTCATGTCTATCGCATTTTATTTTAAACCTGAAATTGTGACGTATTGTTTATCATGAAAGAACAAACAATAAACTGAGATATATTAAATATTTTTATTCAGTAACGCACAAAGAGCGCTTTGCACGAAGAGCGCTTTCCACGAAGAGACTACTGCTAAGAACAAAACGCCGCAAGAAACTGCAGTAAATTTTAATATAACTTAAGACAATGATAATACTTAACCTAGCATCATATGAAACATAGACTACGATATAGACATTTTAAAATTACCTAGTATCTTTATTATGTTGGTTTCAGATGAATTCTCAGGCATATTACAGCCACCTAAATTATGCTCGTAATGAAAAATTAATTCTTTACTAGCGTCCCAATTTCGTAGGCCGTTTGGAGCAGTCCCAAATACAGCAATGAATGCTTAAAATGGCCGCTCTGACTTAACGAGGCCCTTGATATGGTTGTGATGGGCTATTATAGTCCATATTGTCAGGTTGCCACTCATATTGTCGACGATATTGGCAAGAATGCAAAGAAGGAATTTAGGTTTTAGGCTTTTAGTAGGAAGTCGTGAATGGGCAGTTGATTTATTTCATGTATTATGGTCTAATATTAAATTTGCAGCCTAAATCTTTTTCGTATTTTTTCCGAGGTTTTAAAAGTTATTCTGATATTTGTGGCCGAGGCAAATCCAACAAATCAAATATCATAAAAATCGGTTTAGACATTCTTTGATAAATGGTGTAATAAACCCGACTTTGTTATATACACAAACATAACATAACTTTTTTTTTTAAACCTTAATAACATAACATAACAACATAATTAACGTTGCCATGTTTTAAATTTGAAACCTATATTGTCAACTTAACATAACGTTGCCTATTGCACGATGTCGCCGCCGAGTCCCACATCACTAGCGTCCAAGTGTATAATGATTTCAACCCCGGCCAACCAGATTATTTTTACTCCAGCGAGTTGCTCAGCGTTTGGAGGCGGGGAGAAAAAGTAAGAACTTAATTGCGGCTCAGGTATATTTAGCTCGGAATCGTAATGGCGGGTAAAGGTATGATTTTACACCTGCACAGCTTAGATTTAATGTGATGTAATGATGTTAGTGAAAAGGCTGTAAAAAAGTTGTAATTTGCACGGCTGGTTTTCTCTTTGTAGACAGTTTTCATCAATTTCAGCCGAAAATCGCTGGAATCGGCTACGAGCGTAGCGCTACGCTTGATAGTGGCTTAAAAATGATTTTTTAACCCTTAAATATTAACAAACCTTACCGATGTTAGATCAAATTTGTATTTTACATGAGCTGAAAATATAACTTTACATTTTTATTCACATGCTGAGTGATGAATGGTTTAGTTTCTAAATATTAACAAGTTTGTTTGGTACCTTTTCACTACTATTGATATACTTATTCAAACCACTCTCCCATTTATACGCTACTGCGACAAGGTTCTATAATTTACCGCTAATTCTGAGTGACTAAATAAATCTCACACAATTTGGTCAAATCTCAAAGAAGGACTATATGGGTGCTAGACTTAAATACATACTTAAATACATTAAATACAATTCTTGGGAAGTAATACGCGCTTAAGACAAATATTTTTCATCACACTTGCTCGTAAATGGTGTTATTCCATGCCTGTATACAGAAGGACAATGGCCTAAATTGTTCCCGCGGGAATAATGGCGAGTTTGTCATTACTCCCTAGGGAGTAATGACTTTCTTTTTAAAATTTGCAACTCTTTCGTACATCATTTCTGACTAAGGAGGTTTAATTTTCAGCCAAAAATTAAATCGGTTTCTAATTTCATCTTTAAAAATTAGCTATAGACTAACTTACATTACACAAAACCTATACGCTTCATTAAACTTCATTATTTTTATACCTATTTCAAGTTTATATCAACATTTATCATTAATTTTAGTAATTATACATATTTTATCAAATTGGCTAAATCTGGCTCGAATCCAGGTCGAAACTAAACGCAGTTATTATCTGTGGTAGAGGTCACAAATAAAATATCGTTTCCATTTACGTTCCCGTTCGTCAAAAGTTATTTCTTTATATTTTGCAGAGTTAAAGTGTTTTCTCTTTGTTTTTTTTCCTCGCAAATGTGATGAAAACCATTGTGTGTATCACAGGCAGTAAGGGGATTACTAACTCGAGTCATTAAAAGCCCTCCGCCTTCGGCGTCGGGCTTCTAACACTCTCGTTAGTAATTCCCTTCATACTACCCTTGATGCACAATGTACTATATTCATACCGGTGATCGAACCTAGGAACCCTAGCTTCGTAGGCAGACGAGTAATCAAAGAGCTTGTAATTACTAAATAGATAAAAAACCCCTGATCTTTCAGAGCTCATATTTTGGAACGGTCCAACGGTATTTTTTGAAATCTAGCTAAGAAACGCCGCTAAAAAACCTGCTTTCAAATGAAAAAACCGGCCAAGTGCGAGGTCAATTCGCGTGGAGAGGGTTCCGAAAATACGTTTTTTTTGGTATAATTCTTAAAGGTTTTCCTGTAATTTACAAGCAATGAGCAATTTTTTTTTCCTTTTTTTTCTTTTACTCTCTGTAGTTTCGGAAATCAGGAGGGGGGAATGGTCAATTTTCGTATTCTTTCATGAATGAAATCCAAAATTATTTATTTTACATTTATAACAAAAATGTATAAACAATATTTATCGACTTTCATCTTTAGCCCAATGGAAAGTCTGATTTCAGTGAAACTACAAAGGAAATGTTTTCTAGTAGGCTTGACATGTACGTACAATCAACAGCATAAATAAGTGATAATTTATGTACCTTGTCGCTTTCAATCGTTTTACAATTTTGTATGACATTTCAAACACGACGTTAAAGCGACAAGGTTCAAAATTAAAAATATTTATTCAGTAAATTGGCCACATGAGGGCTCTTTTACACGTCGGTAATATAGAGTGAATCTACTAGCGCCTCTGACAAGACCATCACTGCGGAGAAGAAGCGCCGCAAGAAACTCCAGCAGAAGGTCATTTTTTTCCATAGTAAAATACAATGATACTTAAAAGTAACATTAGAAGGTAATAAAGTAATCATCATGTCAGCGGAAAGACGTCCACTGCTGGACATAGGCCTCCCCTAAGGCTTTCCACTCAGACCGGTCTTGTGCTTTTCGCATCCACCTCGGTCCCGCGATCCTGACGAGGTCGTCACTCCATCTTGTTGGAGGCCTACCTACAGCTCGTCTTCCGGTCCGTGGACGCCGCTCCAGAACCTTCTGACCAATATAATAAAGTAATAAATAATTATTTAAAACTAACACCAATAAAATCATTACAAATGTAAGCTCAATATCATTAAATTAAAAATAGTGACTAGGAGAACAACATGACGAGGTCTCTACGTCAGGAACGATAACCGAAATAACTAACTGAAAAACAGGTCCGTGCAAGCGTGAACAGACCGGCCGGATCACTTATTTATGCTGATGACTGTAATTATTATGTATTATTTTCTCACAGGACAGTTAATTAATAGTGGCCACAAAACATATTTCTTAAATATATTTGAGCAACGTACATTCAATAATCTTTCATCATGTCAGCCGAAAGACGTCCACTGCTGGACATAGGCCTCCTCCAAGGCTTTCCACTCAGACCGGTCTTGTGCTTTTCGCATCCACCTCGGTCCCGCGATCCTGACGAGGTCGTCACTCCATCTTGTTGGAGGCCTACCTACAGCTCGTCTTCCGGTCCGTGGACGCCGCTCCAGAACCTTCTGACCAATATAATAAAGTAATAAATAATTATTTAAAACTAACACCAATAAAATCATTACAAATGTAAGCTCAATATCATTAAATTAAAAATAGTGACTAGGAGAACAACATGACGAGGTCTCTACGTCAGGAACGATAACCGAAATAACTAACTGAAAAACAGGTCCGTGCAAGCGTGAACAGACCGGCCGGATCACTTATTTATGCTGATGACTGTAATTATTATGTATTATTTTCTCACAGGACAGTTAATTAATAGTGGCCACAAAACATATTTCTTAAATATATTTGAGCAACGTACATTCAATAATCTTTCATCATGTCAGCCGAAAGACGTCCACTGCTGGACATAGGCCTCCTCCAAGGCTTTCCACTCAGACCGGTCTTGTGCTTTTCACATCCACCGCGGTCCCGCGATCCTGACGAGGTCGTCACTCCATCTTGTTAGAGGCCTACCTACAGCTCGTCGTCCGGTCCGCGGACGCCACTCCAGAACCTTCTGACCCCATCGGCCATCAGTCCTGCGAGCAATGTGCCCCGCCCACATCTTAATCTTTACACAGTATAAAAGACAAAAAAGACACCTAGATCATTCAAATTACGGATTTTAATGCGGTTTTTAACAATAATTAGTGTAATTCAAGATGAAGGTTATGCATTATAAATTCTGGATTAGAACAGGATGTTACAACAAACTAACATAAAGCGCAACGAAGCAAGGGCCGGTCGCTATTTATAACAATGTTGAATCAATTGGGTAAAGCAATGTTGCGATAATCACGAAATTTCGGAATTCCCTAAGAAAAAAATGTACTACATTAAAATACCATAAACAGCAAATACAAGAGCAAATAAACACATATAATTGCCTACAGTAATTAATAATTACTTGATGTATAGACGATCTTATTGCTATTTTTTGACGACACGCTGGCCTAGTTGGTAGTGCCCTGCCTACGAAGCTAGCGGTCCTGGGTTCAAATCCCGGTAAGTGCAGATATTTGTGTGATGAGCGCGAATATTTGTTCCTGAGCCATGGATGTTTTCTATGTATTTAAGTATATATTTATCTATATATCTATATATCAGAAGGTTCTGGAGTGGCGTCCGCGGACCGGACGACGAGCTGTAGGTAGGCCTCTAACAAGATGGAGTGACGACCTCGTCAGGATCGCGGGACCGCGGTGGATGTGAAAAGCACAAGACCGGTCTGAGTGGAAAGCCTTGGAGGAGGCCTATGTCCAGCAGTGGACGTCTTTCGGCTGACATGATGATGATGATGATACGGCTGTGACAAAATGTGGATCTCAATACTCAATACTCAAACATTTATTGCGTTCCACAATGTGTTGGCAGTTGACAGGCTAAAACTTAAGCTATTACAGTAATAAATATATAACTTAATTATAAACCCTGCTGGGCACAGCAACATTAAGAGAGGGCTTTAGCTTAATAATCTTACATTGTATTTACTTAATTATTATTAAGGTATAATATAATGTAAATTGTATCTTTAATTTGAACTAGGTAATTTAACTTGAATATCTATTATAATTTTGTATTATTTAATCCTATATTTGTTTAATTATCATTTATTCTGTGTATTATTATCATATTTTTGTATTTATCTCTAACTTATCTTACCAATGTACTTAATATGATATTTCTGTCTGTCTGTCTCTTTCTGACACGTGTATAAGTACGAGAGTGACGGATGCTTTATCTGCATTTTGTCATGCGATAAACGCAACCATATTAGGCCCGCAGAGCATAAAAACAACATTTTAAAGGAGTGCACTCGCAGCTTGTCCACTTTACCTACAGAGCGCGCTCGTATTACTTCGCTCACTCGATCAACTGTTCTAAATTCGTTTCAAGGGTTCCGTATTCAACAAGCAACCCTTATTATTGTTTCACCATGTATGTCTGTCCGTTTATCCGCTGTTGAACTTAGAAACGCTTGGTTCTTCATAACTGTAATTTTTCATAACTCAATTACCTATGCCGACAAAATTGTAAAATAAAATATTGAATATTTTCTTTCAGGTGACTCCCATGCAAGTAAGTCGAGGGTCTTTTACCACTTTTTTACCCTATAGGAAAAAAATCAAAATTCTAGATATTTATTCAGCGTATTGGCCACATGAGGGCTCTTTTACACGTGGGTACGAGTAATATGGAGTGACTCTACTAGCACTTCGGACAAGACCATCATTGCGGAGAAGAGGCGCCGCAAGAAATTCCAGCAGTTGTGTAATTTTCGCTAATTAGTAGGATTAAATATACTTGTTGGTTCCTGAGATACAAAAATCATTTATATCGTGTTCATGCATGTGGTTTTTCGAGATAGTTGTTTGTGTTTGTACTACAAGCTTTATAGTAAATGCTTCGGAACCCTACACTGAGCATGGTCCGAGATGCTCTTGCCCGGTATTAAGAATATTACGCCTCAGGGCTCGATTACACGCCGGTAATATAAATGGAATTTCCCGGCGCTTCGAGAATTTGTGACATTTGATATTCCATCGTTACTCATCTCAAACAATTGTGTTTTTACAGGTGATGATAAATTGGAACGTACATTAAAAATACTGTTTACTTTGTGCCACGCAATTCAAATGGAAGTAATTACATTTTTATAAAGGCGTAGAACAAAATTGAGTTCTTATTGAGAAGAATAAATAAATATTAGGGGATTATCTCAAACACATTGACTTTGTCCTAAGCGAAGCTCTAAGCTTGTACTATGGGTACAAGACAACGTTAGAAATACTTATGTAGAAACATAAAAACTGAAATACTTAGAAATAATATAAAGCTCTGAAACAAATACTAGCGGACATCACACAAAATTTTGCCCCTTTGAATAGAATCCAGGACCGCTAGCTTCGTAGGCAGGGTCACTACCAACTAGGCCAGCGCGTCGTCATTAATCTTCACTCATGATCGTAAGGTACTGAGTTTGACCCCGGCGGTCACCATGCACCAATTAGTTTTTCTAACTTTAGTATATCATCTGATGCAAAACGGTGTAAGAAAAACATCGCGAGGAAACCTGCACATTCGAACAGCTGAGTGTGTAAGAGGGTAATGGTGCAAACGATCCTATGAAAGGTCGAAGTGTATCCAAAGGACCCTTGCCTACTAAACAAGATAAGATACAGTGTCAAAAACTTATATCACTTATACTTAAAACATATCTGATACTCAGAAATAAGTACCTGCGCTATAACACTAATAATATTTCCTTGAAATTTTTCACCAAACGGCCCGCAACGGATCGGAACGGAAATAATTTTATGGTCTTTAAACGATATTAAATCATGTTCACAGTATTTAAAGTCTATATTACCAAGCCGCGCACGGCAACTTAACCGTGGGCGTCTTCCGCGACACGCGTACGTCGCCGTAAGTATGCTTCGAAATGCAATCAGCTCCGTCATAAATAGACAATAATTATTTCAATAGAGCCGTACGGCTGCCACCGCATCCGTACGTATCCTTTCCGATCCGATACGCTGCGAGCCGTTTGGTAGAAATTATTCTTAGCACTTCGTAGGCGACTGCAAGCAACTAGGCCAATTTCATCGTCAAAATAATCAAGCTTCAAGGCACCTTATGTATATCCTAGCGGTGGTTTTGATTACAGTGTTTCCCTAATTACAAACATAACATGACTGTAGCAAGATATCTCTGTGGTTTTCTAAAGGAATAGATGTCTCACAAATACGAGACGAAACAAAAGGCATACCTTACATTAATCTCTTTGAGAAGGCTCTTGGTGAAGGATGTGTCTTATTTCAGTGAGTATAAAAAGTAATGTTTTGAAGTTAGAGTTATGAGACGATCTTACTTATTTCGAACCGACATTTACTGACAATGTTGGTAGCTCCTTTAAGTGGCATTTTTCCAGAAAATGTAATGGAGTGGCAACAGAACAGTTTTATTTAATGTGTTTAGCGACGCACTTCCAATTTTTTTTTGTATTAAATTATTTGTAGTGATACTACTTAGATCAGCGGCGTCACCCGCTGCAAATTTTGGTTGTTGATCGGGTCGCCACCTTCCCGAACACATGGTTGAGGGAGGCGATGGCTGAGATACGCGTCATACTCGTGAACGGGTGCTGTCTGTGGGGTCCGGTCCGTTCACGCTTGCAAGGACCTGTTTTTTTTTAGGTTATTGGTGTTAGTTTTAAAATAATGATTTATAATTATTTTAAGGATTATTGTAGGTATTTAATCATGGGAAAAAATTACCTTCTGCTGGAGTTTCTTGCGGCGCTTCTTCTCCGCAATTATGGTCTTGTCCGAAGCGCTGTTGATTCACTTTATATTACCGACGTGTAAAAGAGCCCTCATGTGGCCAATTTACTGAATAAATATTTTGAATTATGATTTTTTGAATTTTGAATTTCGAACTTTCGCGGTGGATTTTTATTTCTTTTCCTATCAGACAAACCTTGTTCTGACAATAACGAACATAGCAAAAACAGTTTTGGTCAATTTGTTGCTGTCGTTCGGAAGTTACGCTCGTACATACATTTCGGTGATTCATCTTCATTTATATAGCGACCGGCCCTCGCTTCCCTTTGGTTTATGTGAGTTTTCTGTAACATGCCTACATAAACCAGAATTTATTAGGTATACATAAAAACCTTCCACCTGAATAAATATCTATTTATGAAAATCGCATTAAAAACTGTCTAGTAGTTTGAAAGATCTAAGCGTATATACAGATGGACAGACGGCAGGTAGCAACTTTTGTTTTATACTATGTAAATAAATATTATACACATATATATAATATTATTATTTTTCTATGGTATAGGAGGCAAACGAGCAGACGGATCGCCTGATGGAAAGCGATTACCGTCACCCGTAGACACCTGCAGCACCAGAGGAGTCACAGGTGCGTTGCCGGCCTTTCAAATGAGAGTACGCTCTTTTCTTGAAGGTTTGAAGGTCGTAACGGTCCGGAAATACCGCAGGCGACAGACCATTCCAAAAAAAAAAAACAGTCCACACCAAATTGGATATTCTTGGGAAATACCTACCGATATTTTTCAGAAAGTTCTACCGTTTCAGTTTTCATTTTGTGTAGTTCTTTTTCATTAGTATAAAGATTAAGCGGCGCGTTTTTTTTTTATAAATAAACAAAATGAAAAGAACTTGTGAACAACAGCCATTCGCGCCAACTGTGAAAAAGAATGAGCACTTTGTTGACGTTTAATTCCGCTTTGGCGTTTTCCGTTTTTTGCCAACTTTGACGCTTTAATTTTGAACGAGACGTTTTTCAGAAGAAAACAAACGGGGCGCCTTGAGAGTGTGAATTTGTAATGAAAAAACACCCTTTTCGGGTCGCAGTTACTTGGGAAAGTTAAAAACTGTTTTGTTTTAACACCTTTAAACCAGATTTTTTAAGTTTTATACAGAGCGTCCGCTACACGAAGTAACTGGTCAAGGGTAAGTCAAAAGAAGGGTTTACGTGTTTTTAAATTCATCAACCAAGCAATAAGTAAACTAGCAAATCAAAGAAGGTACTCTTAATTCCATTCCATTCAACTATTAATAAGATTCAGAGTCTACCCGATAAAACCTAATTGTTTTTGACTTCTTATCATATTGTCTACGTTTTAACAAGTCTTAATTTCTTCATAGTAACTGAATAAATATTGTTTTTTTAAGTTACTCTTAGTTT
The DNA here is from genome assembly GCA_923062465.1 of Acleris sparsana. Lineage (NCBI taxonomy): Eukaryota > Metazoa > Arthropoda > Insecta > Lepidoptera > Tortricidae > Acleris > Acleris sparsana. The sequence continues at coordinate 12,496,623 of OV281308.1, forward strand.
GTAACTTAACCTTTAAGTCAAAAATACAAACCGACAGATAGTGATACTAGGACCTTGTGCAGTGAGCGTCTTGATCGTTACCATCTTATCCTTAAATCAACCCCTAAGCACCAGTGTTCAATTTCTTGTGTTCCGTTGTAGGGATAAATCGACCGGTGAAATTACTAGCATAGATTCCATGTTAGTTCTCAGTGTTGGGACCGCATATGCGGTCTTAGCTTTGCAGTCTTTCGATAGTAATCTTGAGAATACAACTGTATCAGGATCACAGATCCCACGCACGGTCACAGATTTTAATTGATGATCTACTACATAACCTTGTCGCATAAACCTACGATTTATTCCTATGTCATTTCTATAATGACACTTGACGCCGTTTTTATGACAAGGTTATATGGTGGATCAAGAATTATAGTTCGTGACCGTACCATCAAGTCATTTGAATGTTGATCCACCTTGTCATAATGACAGCGTTAAGTGACGAAATAGAAATTACACAGGAATTATGCGTTGGTATTATGCGATAAGGTTCTCTTGGATATACCATTACGTGGCCTGTGTACTTGTTTGGCTTCTGATCACCAAAAAAAACGCTTTTTTTAGACGTACCCTTGTAACATTAAAACAGATTTTGGTCAGTTCTCGCCTCGAAATGAGAATTGCGTGAAAGGTTTAATTAGTTTGCTCAAGGTTAATTGAAACGGGGTGAGAACGGATTTGCATAAAAAAGGGCTTGGAACGTAGAGGTAGTTACGTATTTCCGGGGAGATAAATGTGCTATATTTCAACAGGGTGTATTATAACAACTTTATTGTCTAGAAAGGTTTGCGTTACTTCTTAGACAATAGGTTCATGTGAAAAATGAAAAATGTCCAAGGAGCGCCTAGTAAGTACACCTTTAAGCGTAAGCTTAAGGGTTATTTGTTGACGCTCCAAAAATCCTATTTCTCAACCAGCACTTTGTAAATCAGATTTTAGTTTTCTTTTGTTTTTGTGAATTGTGGCAAATTGTCGATGCTGTATACTGGCTAAGTACGTACTCGTATTTCTACTTTAAATATGTTTATTTAAGGTATTTGCATGTAGATTTTGTATATATTTTGCCACCAACTCTAAGTATTTGTTTAATGGTATCTTTATTTATTTATGTATTTATTTATTGGTAGTTTATTTATTCATGTATATATATAATAGATTCTATATTTCCTTTCAATTACACTTTATTCGTTTAGCGTACTGTCCGCCTGTCACACTCGGAGCTGGCTGACAATCAGCGCCGCAGGTGTTTAACACCTCAGCATTATGCTGTGTCCGATTCACTGCCGCGAAGACACACTCACTACTTGTTTATTGTTGTTTCTGTTTTCAATTATTTATTTTTCTGTGTGTCTTGTGTGTGTAGTGAATAAATGTATTTTTCTTTGTCTTTCTTTTCTTTTTCTAGATAGAAAAAAAAGTACCGCAAAGCAGTACATTTCATGGGGATATAGCTTTTTTTTTCGTTTAGTGACATCAAGCTTAAGAGGATGCTGAAGCGCCGCTACAATCGCGAAGTTATCAAAAAAATCCATACAAATTGAGCTCCGGGCCAAAACGTATCTCACCCCCTAAGTCAAGTCCGATTTTCACGATTTATTGAATGTTGTAGTCATTATGAAGACGGTCTGTACATTTCTGTTTTTTGTTTTTTAAATTTGTTTTGTTCTTTTGTTCATGATATCTATGACATAATTTAAAATCGTTAAAACCGGCCAAGGTTTAAGGGGACAGAAACGTTTTCGCATTTTGTATCGAGAGTTTTAGCTTCACAATCCTCTTAAGCCTCGACTAGACATGCAACAGTGTCCGCGTTGTTGTGTTTCAGTGCGGTGATAAGACAAATTGGCGAAACGACGAGCATAGAGGCATTCCATCTCAAAACTGCTGGTTGGCAACGCATTTGTAGTTTGAGTTTTGAGATTATAGTCTCAGCATTGCAAACGTCTATGATTCTCAGATTCTATAAAAATACAGATAAAAAGTACATATCCATAGATTAAAGTATTTAATTAGACCAAGGAGAATGTAAATAAATGCCTAGTTTACTTGACATAGATAACAACAGATTGCTGGCTAGTTCAAAGGTCAATTAGCTCGTATACATACAAGCTTGTTAACAAACGCCTTTGCTGCACTGGAGAATTATAAAGCAAATAATTTTTCAACTGATATATTTTCAAATATACTAGGTATTATAATATTTTGTAGAAAAATCAGCTATGCAAGACTATACTTTTAAAGCGACAACAGGCAGACAGGACTGAGAGCGGTTCGACGGAGCCCCGCCTCGCAGGGCTCCTATTCTAAGGATCTGGTAGGTACTCTGCATTAACAGCTAAATTTACTGAATAGAGTTTGAAAACATCTATCCGTGGAGATGATTTCAACTGTATTAATTTTTAAATATGACGAAATATTTAGAAAATAGCGACTCCATGGATTTCAGAACAACATGCGATCAAAACCCTAACCGTAATTATTACGAACACTTCTTCCAAACCATTTTAAAATGAAAGCGTACCATTAACCCTAATTGATCCAGCCATTCTAACTCTTACTAGTTATAACGAAAGGGCTTTTGTGCTTAAATTGCTTGGTATTTAAGCATTTCATTATATTATAATCTCTGAGAAGCTACCCCAGGGGCAGGGAACAATGTACGAGCTTTGTATGAGGTTTAAATGAGATTCTGACGTGGAGAGTGTATCCAATTCAACGAAATACGTGGGTATAATGCTGTATTACAAGGGTAGTTTATTTGATATAATAAAGCGCAATTAAGTATGGAATCTAGAACGAATGTTAAATTCACTAACAGCGGTGCCACATGAGCTGTGCGTTGCGTCGTCGCGTTGGCGTCTTTTAATATGGCATTTTGTCCTATCGCTGGCAAGGAAGAGAATGTCAAGTCAACATCAAGTCTTTAAACGTCAAGCCGCCTAGACCGCGGAATTATACTAGTAATATGTCAAAGTCTCAGGATGACCAGGTAGTAAAACATCAACATCTTAGAATGTCATACTATACCTTGTCTATTTAACAGAGTTAATACTAGATAACAGAGAATGCACGTAATTGGTCAGCGATAAGGACGATGCACAGGCACAAGGTAGGTTTACATGCCTGTCAAAGTTTAGTCAACATCTGTCGCTCGTACGGTGCGGACGCTTTCAAGTGCTTATCTTTGGTTACAAATTTTTACCTGGCTCGTTTATTGGTCTGTTTCCCGTTTAACCTGTGACTCGGCTTGTTTTTTTGGACTGTTTCCTATTAAACCTGTGACTCGGCTTGTTTACTCGGCACTGCAGGGCACATATTTAAATATTATTATCTACTACTTTAAATTACATAATTAGGATTTATAGATGAATTAACATGACATGACAATGTGATGTTATCAGTAAGTTAATTATTTGAGGTGCCTCTAACTACAAACAAAAATAACGAGAAATATTACGAATATTTTAACAACAGGCGGCATGTAAGCCGAGCCCGCCATTGACGTGAGTTTGTTGACGCCCACTGGCAGTTTCTTGTCCCTTTCATTTTCATACAAAAGTGCAACAGAGACAACGCTTTGTTAACTCTGTTAAATAGACAGGGTATAGTAATACGTCTGACTCAGAATTACCAGGTAGTAAAACACCATCAACACCTATTCTGGCTTCGTTGTTTAAAGTCAAAGTCTTGAAATGTCAAGCTGCCTAGATTATATAATATCAGAGGGTTCAGCTAGACGCCGTAAGGCCTTGACATTACACAACAAGGAGGTTTCAAGATTTTGACGTCGTCCTATCTTGACATAATTTAAGCACTTGACATTTCAAGACTTTGACTTTAAACGCCGAAGCGAGAATAATTATTATCGACTATTGTTCAATTTTCCAAGCAAACGGTTTAACTCGAATTGCCAAAATCAACAGAGGGAGGGTCTGCTGTTTTCAATATAAAAAACCGGGCAACGCATTCATGACGACGCCATTTGGCTTGGCGCGGTGGCGTGACGTGTTGAATTTCGACATTCTCGATAGTTCCATTTGCAAGGCGAATAGTTATTATCTCGCACAAGAAACGAACAAAAGATGCAGATCCCGTGTCAATAAAAGAGACCTAAACATGAAAAGTTGATTGCTAGCTCTAATCTCGCTCAACGTCAGTGGTGGACAAGTGCCTATAGAGCGACGCACGTATTTCAACGCATCGTGTGACACGTCTTAATTTATATGTGGAAAAACGCAAAGGCAATGACCAACGCCTGTGTGGCACCTCTCGTAGGGGGTCGACTCGTGATCGTAAGGTCGAGCGAACCGGTACATGGTGACAGCTGACTGTCACTATGTACTAATGACTTTTCCTAATTTATTTACATTACCCGATACTCTTATGGTGATGGAAAAACATCGTGAGGAAACCTGCGCAATCAAACAGCTGAGTGTCTAAGAGGGTAATTGCACAAAAGATTGTAAAGGGATTATAATTACGAATAAAATTTGACATATTCGACTGTAATAAAGATAAGATGGAATGATTCAAGCTTGCTGCCAGCAACGCCTATAAGTTATAACTCTTAAATCAGGGTGTAACTTTTTTCGATGATCAAACAAAGCTGGTAAATAAAAAGGTTCAAAGTTAACAATATTTGAAATGAACAAACAAAATAGTTTGTAGAGAATTTTATGTGAAGTTTATTGAATAATGGCCCGAAAAGTTGGAGCCTAAGTTGGTTTTACGTAGATTGTTCATGATTTCTTTGTTTTACTTTGAATTAATGATATAAGAAGAAAGGTTGCTTGTGTTGTCAACTGTTCAAGTTCATCTAGTGTCAAATATAAGAGAGCTACGATAGAACCCTACATAATTAATTGACAGCGCATCTCGCTCGCGAATTGTTTTACAAGGGTCTTCGGTCAACATAACGGTTGCTTAGAAGAAGATCACTAATGAAATGTTACTCGTATGTGTAGGTTAAATGAAGATGCCCATATATTATCACATAAATCCAAATCAGTCTCTCAAAAGAATCTACTATGAAGCAGACAGACACAGATTATACTACATACACAGACACACAGACACACATTATAGTCCCTTTACTTTATCAATCTCGCATCTGATCTAATAGTTAGATAGAAAAAACACGAATGTTTCAACTGTAATACAGACTATATATACAGAATATAACAAGCATCGAGACATTCCATCTTAGTCTTGAGAATGCATACATGGGTCACAGATCTCACTTACCATCAGGATGCCTGTGTACTCGTTAGCCTTTTTTATTTTATAATTAAACTCGTTTATAACACAAAACATGCCAGCTAATGTTTATACAAAACGATAATTGTACCAGAATCTATTATGATGCTTTACCTAAACATTTATGTATTCTGAGGCCCTTCAAAGTTGAAGGAAGTTCGAAAAACACGTTCGGTCAGCCATCCTATTACATTTAGGTAATGAATTCTAGGATCCTTTGTACTTTAGCGTAGGGTATGATGAATAAATTCAGATTGAATAGCTAAAGTTGGGAGGTATTGTAGATACTATTGTTACCAGTTTTGTTTCTGCCTGAATAGCGGATAAAATGATAAGTATTTATTTCCCGACCTTAAAGATTATGTTTAGTTATGTATACGTAGGTGCATAGCCTTCAACAGGAGAAGGATGGAGAGTTAGGGTTTAAAAAAAATATTTAGGTTAAAAGTTGTAAATTTGTTTAACTTCAAACTTACCTACTTAACACATGCAAGGCCAAATTTCCAAAGATTTTTTTTTATTTGCGGTGGCTGATATTTTCGTCTCATATTCTCTAATTAGAATTTAATGAACGTAAGTATTAGGAGATTTAGTTAAAAAATATTCGTACTCTATATAGTAAGAAGATAACTACCATTTCACAATTGTTAAATTGCCAAATCAAACCTTTGTCATCTGATAACTCAACCTTAGTAAAAACAACCTGTTTCTGAAGTACCTAGCCGTGCCGGTGTTTTGCGTACCGATTTATTTTTGAAAATCCATTAAAAAACGTTCGCTATTCTATCTAGAAAAAGAGAGGCACTGGCAAACGCTTTTAAACTCTGTCACTCGATTAGGATGTGAGTACTCCTTTCTGCACGGCTAGCAAAAATATAATAGCCACCGTGTCATTTCTCCTTTATCTCTGCAGTTTTTGACGTGCAATTTCATGATAGGATACTAAAGTTGGTTTACAAAAGGTATAAAAGAAATTTAGTAGGACCTAATACACTACCCTGAGGCACACCTAGTACTATCAAACCTAACTAAAATTGTATTTACTTTATGACTTTTTTAACCCTTTCCGCAAAAAGAACGGTGTTAATTATGTGCATCGATGTATCAGTGTTTGACTATCTGAGGCATCGTAGCCCCAAAACAAAAAAGGTTTTTTTTAAAGCTAGGTTCATCGGAATGGTTTATTATTAAGTTTTATAAAAATCGATCGAGCTGTTAAAATAATATCAGCTGTAAAAGTAAGTTTCACCATTAAATCAGGTGTTTTTATCTACCTTTATTAAATAGAGTATTATTTGACTTGTCATCAAAAGTAATTCACAGCATTTTTGTGTTATTGGCGTCTTTAACTTGTCATTATTTTCATTTCGACAGGGTTCCAGGTTGTATTTATCTCCAAAGTTGCATAGAAGTTGTAAGAGGCTAAGATTCCAGGATGCTCTCCATTAACCGCATAATCCTCACATTCGTCTGCGTAAAACGCAATCCGTGTTAACTTCCGCTTCCGCTTCGTTATGCTGAATTTAGCGAGCGGAAAAATATATACATTTTTATGATATTACATTAATTGTGAAACTAGCGTCGCTCATGCTAAATATGAGTAGAACCAAGCATTTAAGTAATTTTGAACTATTATTACCTACTGTTGTCACCAACTGATACCAGATTTTTAGATTGATACATTATTTAAAATCCACGCCGTTTGAGCGATTGTTTTTCGACCGGGTGAATGAGAGCATTCGAGTGTACTGAGCATTCGGCGCGAACATCGAGTAGTGTGTACGCTTTGTAACGCTCGGCTCGACGTGCACACCACTCGAATATTCACGCGAATGCTCTCAGTTTCGCGAACGCAAACGCTTCTTAACAAAAGTCGTTTCCTGTCGCAGGTTTTTTATTTGGAGTTCCATAACTAGCCAATTAAAAAAATACAAAAAACACATAGAGCATTTTTGGGAAATTTGGAAAATGATGCACTTGAAACAGTATTTTGATTAAATGGCAGGCTCTCGATATTTCGGTACGGCTTTTTAGTTGTTTACACTTCAAAACGCTAATTTCTATTATTAAAGACCTTCTAATTAAATTAGCTAAAATTGAATCCGCTTGCAAGCAAATGTTGTTTTTGACATTTGCAAAATACTTCAGAACGCTTCAGAGCCCTATAGGGCTCGTCAGAATAAGGCCTTTTACTTTGGTAATTGGTAAACATACAATTAAAAGTTTTACGTCCCGGGCCGAAATACATTTTCTTACAACGTTTTTGGCCTTGGCCGATATACGTCATTATCAGGGACTGCAGAGTCAGAGCTTGTAGCTAAATACTTAGATGTATACTCAAGCAAGCCAATGCTTTTAACTTAACAAACTTACCGATTCAGTTGAGTGTAGCGACACTGCCTCCACCCACCTTGAATTCAGTTCCCGTATACTTTAATTCTTGATTTTCCCACCTGAAAATGAAGTTTGTACTTTTAAAAATTAGTTCTGCTATTGGTCTTAATGGGTTTAGACCAATATAGAAAAATTATTATACTGTAAAATTATTAAACCTTCTTTCTTAATATAGACGAACGTGGCCTGGAATAAAATATTTATGTAACGCAGTATATTGTACAATATCGAAATAATGTATGGAAATTTTTTGGTCATTATTGAACTGATTTATAACATTTCAGGTGATTGATGTGAAATTAGGACCAGGGATAATTTATAGCCCGGAGGCTGACATAGGGGTCTATTTACCTCGGAAAATAGGACACAATACAGAGGGAATAGCAAACAACGAAAAGCTGTTCATAATCATTACTGATTCGTGAGTATCTAATGAAGCAAGAGTTAATGATTTGAATCTCAAAAGGGGCTAGCTATGTGCAATAAGTACATTTGTACCAAAGTCATCTAGGTACCCAACTCTAGGTTAAAAATATAATTTAAACAGACAGTTTAGAGCAAATAGCAAGAGATTAAATGAGCATAACGTAAAAAAAACAGGAAAATTTATATAAAACCAACAGATATTTTTAATCGAATAAGAGGTGAATCTAAAACACTAAGTATTCATTTCTAGAAAATTTCATGCGCGTAAAAAGTCACGAAGAGGCTCAAACTGGGTTCCTAACATGTATACTCTAAATTCAAGATATAAACAATGAGGTCTATCAATGATGGCTGCCCCTCGTCATTAATTACAGAGATTTCTGAAATACATTTGCTTTTAAACAAAACTAACGATAAAAAAAACATTCCTCATTTAATTACAGCTAGCTAAAATAACCTACCGCACAAAAATAATATCACCAGAAATCTCTTATAAACGTCCACGTCCAGTGAATCGATAAAACATACATAACCTCCTAATGCGATATCTCAAATCTCAGCTTTATTCCCAAAGAGCTGCGTTTCTCTCAGTTTAACGGCAAGTCATCCATTAACCATTTCTAGACCCACAGTTAAGTATATAGATCTATATAATGCGATATCCGGTTTCTGGCATCCCTTTCTCCCCAAATCCCTAGTCAATAGAGTCTTGAAAGCCGGCTAAAGTATTCTTTGAACGTATCAGGCGCCGATTCATTGGAATAGTGCTGTGATGCGAAATTAATCCCGGTTTTATAGAGACAGACTGATAACCGGTAATGGCTTTAATAAGAATCAACGAAACTAGAATTACGCGCTTTGATATGTTCTTGTTGAGTCATGTTCGGTTTAATCCATTTAGGGATAATAAATTGCCATATTGATCAATCGATCGATCATCTTTAATGGTATTGGCGACTTCAAGCATTTTTTTTTAAATTGGTTTTTCGTTCCCGTTACGCTTGATGCCAAGTCATTGGTAACTCAAAGGAAATCAACCTTACTGCTGTAGAATATCAGATTGACTTTGGACCTTAGGTGGGTCACAAAGGACGATGGGTAAAAATGTCCCCACCCACCAACAGTGATGAAACATGTGCCAGTTTATAGATCTTGGCAATATGATGTATTTTTTCTATGGCGACGATCACCATTTATGTATGGGGTTTTCTTGAAAAATCATAATCTTATCGTATGGAACTATGGAATTTGTTTGAAAATGAACACGTATGTAGATGATTTGCCTTGCCTGGCCCTTTGTTTTCATTAAAAAAATCCCATAGATTTTGCTACGAAGATAAGTATTTTGTCTTTTATTGGGTCCTAATGAACATAATAGACCTGCAGCCCGTTACTGTTGGAGGGGGGGGACGGGGTCCATACAAAATTGCCCATCACCCTTTAAGTCATTGACTGTAATTACAATAAAACCGAATTGTATATCGCTATCACTTTTTATAGCATCTGCCAGTGTATTGGTTACGCCAAAAAGAGAGTGAAAGGAATAGACAGCCGAGTACTATTCATAATCTGGTGGTACTGTACTGATACGGTTACAGTACCTTCATCCATATATACTGCCCCCGATAGTAAAAAGGGCGCATCTAACAATTTTGACAAAAATGAGTTATTTATACTGCCGTGATCAGCAGAAAAAGACCTACCTACTGATATTTTTAGTTTTTTCCTAGGTAGGCTAGATTAGAAGTTACCATAAGCAAAAAGGACGTAACTTCACTCACTTTGTTATGAAAACTTAATTAAAAAGACGCATTTCAAAAACATGTAGGTGGTCTTCATAAAAAAGACGTAACTACGTATAATGCGCCCTTTTGTTTTGTTAAACTTTTAACAGTTCAGTAAAAGAAAAGACGCAAGGTACAATCCATCACCGTATACTTCAATAAAAAGACGCATCTAAGTACTTACGCCTTTTCAACCAAGTCTGGTCTTGAAAGCATTATTTTGACTAAGACGCATCTAACTTAAATACTTAATGAAAAGGGCGCTAGTGACCACTTGCGCCTTTTCAACTTACCCAAAGCTTGATAACTTTATGTTGAGGCGGACGCATCTACACGTAAAACTTCGTAGAAAAGACACTAATTAACACTTGCGCCTTTTAAATAGTGTATTTTGCTAATCTACCTAGGATGCTCGGGGTATTTGCGTCTGATTTTGATGTAGGCATATTTTATTTTTGCGATACTATAACATTGAAAAGTGTAGTTAAGCGTACGTTTATATTCAAATTATGTTAGTTTCATATTAACCCTTAATTTGGCAAGGAGATAAAATTATTAAAACTAAGTTGGTGTCATTATTTTTTGGGGTGTTTAGGTCTACCGGAAAAAAACTTAAAAATCTTTCGTTGTTAGTTTTCCAGAAACGTAAGTCAAGAATACTGGACCTTGCCAACGTTGTGGAGAATAGAAAGTAAGCTTGAATGTCCAGTATGATGGACATTGCCAAAGATATGCAACATATGTTTTCTGATTTATGAATATGTTTTAGTCCATATATCAGACAATAATCTATTTTTAAGAAATAAAACTTAGTAATTACAGGTTTTTTTTAATAAAAACAGAAATATATTTTATATTATCGTGGTTGCCGGTGACTGTGTTTTCATGAAACTCGTTTATCGAGTTATACCTGTAGAAATTATTATATTTCCGAGATAAAAAAACATATCGTCATGTCCATCCCCGGGACTCAAGCTATATTCATTTAAAATTCATATTGATTCGGCAGTTGACAAACAAGTTTGCTTATGGCAGCGTTATTTTCCCGGCGTCTGCTACAGAACAGCTAAGCAAAGTAAGCCTTGAGTTTGGATTGCTAATAAACATGTCAAAAACCAAGCTAATTTCCAACTGCATCAAACAGAGCATTGAAGTCTTCCCCCAATATCTTAAACACAAGTTCAGTTGCACAGACGTTCACCATAACGACGGAGGTGGCGGGATGAACAGCAAACTTTTGGATAATATTGATCAGAACAATTACCACGTTGTGAGTAGCAGCGTGACAAGAAAAACGTAAAGTTTTACCCAATAATGGGGCAGAACAGAACAGGCTAATAATAAATACATATAAAGAAATGGGGATAAGAGGGGCAGATTCGCTGAGAAACGCTTTACTATTTCTCTTTTATCTGAATTCCGATGGGCATTGAGTTGTAGAATTAATGTAACATTTGTTTGACTTCAGGATTGTTAGAGCTGAACATGAAACAGTATATCTGAAGACAGAAAAACCGTTGGTGTAACAAGAAAATAACCGCATTGACACCTGAGATACATTGTTTGAATAAAGTACTGCGTGTACACACATTTTCCTGTTTTATAAAATATTTCTAGTTTCTCATTCCAATCTTTCTGGGACCGTATCGGTTTTGCATCGAATAGTTTAGTTTAAACCTTATTTTGATAGTCCGTTAAGATAGGAAAAAAAATTACAACAAAGCAATATGGAACCGATTAAAGAAAGTGTGGTTTGGGGCAGGGTGGCTTGAGAAACCCAGCGACAGAGCTCATTTCCTTGTTTAAATAAGTTATAGTTTGTTATAAGGAGTAAAACTTGAGCTTAGAAGTATGCTGGGCGTAGTTAGTAAACGCGAGTTAGAACACACCGTGGCATTGGCAATGGGAAGTATACTGGATATTTAACTTATATAATTCATACACGGGACTTCTTTCTTCTTTTTTAAATATCTTATTTATTTGTATGCAAATAAGTTATAATGTTGTCATAAGTACGTATAGCAAAAACATTTAAAAAAAATTACTGAGGGTAAGTGAGAAGCGTCTTTTCTCATTTACATTCTGACGGTAATAGCGGCCCGCACACGTTAAGTTTACCGTACGTGTAAATGCAACTGTAATAGTAAAATAGTAAAAATGTACTGTTTGAAACGAAGATTGGAACGGCGCGTGGCGTTTCCCGCGGTTCGAACTTTACCGTGTAGAGGCCGCTAATAGACGAAAAATTCCCTTTCGGACTATGTTTATATTTTTTATTCAGTATATTAGTTTCTATTATTTAAATATGAAATTCTCCTATACCCTTATTATCTTAATTTTTCTAATAATTTTAGTTTTACGTGTAGATTTTAGACTACGTCAAATTAAGGGTAAACTTTTATTTTTTCAAACGGTTTTTTATTATTATTTTTCATGATTGTACTTTAGAATATTGTTAATGTGCAAAATATTATTTCAAGACGTTTATTTTACAGGTGGCAGTTGAACTACCTACATGTTAAAGTCGTAAAAAGAGAATATATTACTTTTTATTTGAGTAAAAGTAGTTGTTTAAAACATCAATTACTTTATTGAAAAGACGCTTGTGTCCAAATGCGCCCTTTCATATCAGGAAAAAAGCAGTATATATCTGTCAAGCACTGATATCAAAAAGAAGTTTGTGATTATACTCAGTTGAAAAGGCGTAATTGGTTACTTACGTCTTTTCAACGGAGTATCGAGTATTTTCCAGACATTTTTTGCTTAGATGAAAAGGAAAATCTTAAATAAATAAATAAATAAACATAAATTATAATATTTTGTATTACCATATTGACAATATTGTCTATATCTATATTACTTCGTTTACAGGAAGTTTCTATGTCAATTTCTTTAGAGACAGCATACTTTTTTTTAATTTTCACCTAAAACATTTAATTTCTCGACTTCGACTTCATGTTAGATGCGCCCTTTTTACTATCGGGGGCAGTATAGGTAGGTTTCTTTGTCTGTTATTGACATGATTTTTAAATTTAACGGAAAATACATAATACACATTATATATGTACAAAACTATAGACTCGCCTTTGCTAATTTAAAAAAAGGGGGAGAAATATAAATTTTATTAATTAATGTAGGACATAGTGAAGTTGACTATTAGTTAATTTTTTTATACCTAGTTAAAAATATAATGAAATGAGAAATCGTTTATTTTTATTTTTGGTCTTTTAAAAGGCAATTACACATTTATCCAGCATACTTTTTTCCATCAAAAAGAAGAAAAGCTTCACTGAAACCCAAAACTGAACTTTGACGCGAACAATAATTAAAAAGACAAATATACAGATGATTTGAAGAAATGCGCTGTAAAAGTAATCAGAAGTTTGAAACTCGTTTAGAATGGCTAACGCGTTTATTATATATGTACAAAACTATAGACTCGCCTTTGCTAATTTAAAAAAAGGGGGAGAAATATAAATTTTATTAATTAATGTAGGACATAGTGAAGTTGACTATTAGTTAATTTTTTTATACCTAGTTAAAAATATAATGAAATGAGAAATCGTTTATTTTTATTTTTGGTCTTTTAAAAGGCAATTACACATTTATCCAGCATACTTTTTTCCATCAAAAAGAAGAAAAGCTTCACTGAAACCCAAAACTGAACTTTGACGCGAACAATAATTAAAAAGACAAATATACAGATGATTTGAAGAAATGCGCTGTAAAAGTAATCAGAAGTTTGAAACTCGTTTAGAATGGCTAACGCGTTTTCGTTAAAGTTTTCAAACGTTAGAGTTTCCAGGCAAATTGAGCAGGAAAACGGTGTTTAATTTCTTTTGAAATGTTAATTCAATCCTTGGTTGGTACTTCAGCTTTTTTTTGGGAACACATTGTGTCTGATTGGGCGCCACTAAGATGGCAGACTTGAATTTCATTTTTACCGACGCGTAAAGAACACTTATGTGGCCAATTTACTAAATACATATTTCAAATTATTATTTTTTGTATTTCTAAACTAATGGCAGAGGTTGTTAATAACTTTCTCTCAAATTTCTAAATCTGTGACTCTATCCTAGGTTTTTTACTTTATAAGAATTTTGTTTTATTCTTATTGAGATTTAGTGTAATAAGGAATCTATTTTAAATATAACCATTAACCATTAACCATTGTAATATGATAATATATATGAAATATGTTTAAAAAACGACTGACTGTTGAGTTTCTTGCGGCGTTTCTTCTCAGCAGTGGTCTCGTGCGAAGCGCTGGTAGATTTTTGACGTGTAAAAGTGCCCGAGCGGCCTACTTACTGAATAAATTTATTTTATCTTTTATCTTTACAGTATAAAATACATAAAACAATAAACATGAAAAAAAAAGTATTATGAACTTTATCAAATAAACTGATGGTAACTTAACTAAGTCGTAAACGAGTTAAAAATGTAGTATCTCTTATTTATTTAACCGTTAAATTTCCTCTTACGTCAATATTATTTACCATTTAGAAGTAACACAGACCAAATAAATTAAAATGAGCACCTGATACATTTACTTGCAAAAGAAAAAAAAAAAACAAAAACCGATATTTTATAATTCCAATACCGGTCCAACCCTAGCGTTGGAGGGGGCCTATATACAGAATAGCTCTTGAATGCAATGCTCGTCGTCCCAGATGCATTTTATTGGTATACGATACGGCTGCCTGGTGCCTGCTCGCTGCGAGCGCCGGCCGAGCGTCTATTAGTTAAATATAGATGTACTGGGCTTACACTCAGCTTGGCTAGGCTATATTGACTATATTGGTACAGCCATTTTGATTTTAACATTTTTCCTACATCTCGATCTAACTACACAGCTTTGTGCCTAGACGCTTTACGTCTAAAACTCAAAAACATTGAGTCACTAAATTACCATCTTAAAAAAAAAAAAGTCTATCTTAGCACTGCCGACGAAGCCCTGCGGGGCTCCTATTCCTGGGCAATTGGACCTTCGGGCATTTGATGTCACCTAATGTACCTAGACTACCTATTTCTAATGAGATGTGTACTTAAACCTTCTATCCTAATATAATGAAATGTCAAAAGTCATATGGTTTACCGAGTAGAAAAGAGAAGTGGCTTCACTTGCTATTAAAAAGGGGTCATGCATTTAATAATTTTAATAAAACGTAACCCCTTTTTTGCCCCCCGAAGAGGGGTGTTATAAGATTAACGCGTGTATCTCTGTGTCCGTTTGTAGCATCGTAGTTTTCATATAAATGAACTGATTCTGACATGGTTAAAAAAGATAAAAGATAAAAGAAATTTATTTAGTAAGTAGGCCGCTCGGGCACTTTTACACGTCAAGATACTACCAGCGCTTCCCAAGAGGAGACCACTGCTGAGAAGAAACGCCGCAAGAATAGCTGAATTGATCTGGGAAGCAGTCATTTAAGTTTCATGAAAATGAGTTAGGTGGTTTAAGAACTATTAACTCTTAAAGTAAGGATTGGAGATATATTTTTGGTAACTTGTTTTTTTACCCAATGGGGTAGACAGAGACCATAAAACACCAGATGCACCACCGGTCTAAACATCAGTACAACTCTCGCTCCCTGCACATTCATCAACTACTTCATGCAGCTACGTCGGTTTCGAGTGCTTTTGATCTTACCCTTATTCAGTACATCGCGAATCTGATAACTTTATGTGCGTGTAGGGCGTCCCCTACCGACATCCATCCATCTTTTTTTTGCAATCTGGATTATATTATGAAAAAAGTGATGGATTTCGGTGTCGACTTGGAATCTCAAGGTGAAGACTCGCATCCCGAGTTAAGTTGCCGACGTGCCTTAAGTAAACAACGTAACTATTTCTATTCTCTATAGTTTTGTCCACCATATTTACAACTTTTGTAGCTATTGGGAGCCACAGTCCAAGTGACAAAGGTAGGCAAAACTGTTTCTATATCTGGTCATTTCTTCTTCTTCAGACTGAAGATCGTGATTACTGGACGTCCTAAGTTTTGAAAACGTCGACTTACGACTTGCTTCCATTGGCTTCTGTTAGTGGCCATCCGTACCACATCACTTCTCTTGTCTTTTAGTTGGCTAAAACTATACAGCAATCCAATCGGAGACATACTGGGAAAGGGCCGAATCTTACGTACCCAAAACCGTCGTGCATGAATGACTCGATGCATGAACGTGGAAGAAGGGAAAGAGATTTGTGAGGATCGTAGCAGGTGGAAAGGAGGGATCTCTGCCTACCCCTCTGGGTAACAGGCGTGTTTTAATGTATTTATGAACGTATATGTATACATACTAATTTAAATAATTACGGAACACCACTCAGGAGCAAAAATACCGGGTCAGAGTGCGTTTTTCATACTAAAGAGGCTATTTCAAAGCCTTGGTTCCTCGCCAGGGAATGCTTATAGTGAAATCTGATGATGAATACTCCGAGCATAGATACAGGACTTCTTGAGTGCCTAGGATACCCAACTGAATGAATAGGCTGTTAACGCCGAAATTGTGCATGTTTAGAAAAACATCTAAAATGGCAATCAAATGTAAGGAAATCCAAGTGCTGACCCAAACTCTCCCGCTGTTCTGTTAACTGATTGTGCGATCAGTTAGGTATCATAACAGATTTTGACCTCCTCTATTTATTGAACCTTGGAGTATCCACCATTAAACCTCACTCGAAACACCCCCTAGCGAGGAACCAAGGCTTCGAAATAGTCTCGTTTGTATGAAAAACGCACTCTGACACGGTATTTTTGCTCCTGAGTGTATAAATTTAAATCTGCATGTAAATATTAACTATATAGAACGTTTTACACTTATACTAAGTTATACAGTTGCTATTTTTAAAACAATTGGCCCTCTACTACTATTATCCGAATTAGAAACTTCTAACACAAAAAGCCTTTTAAATGAAGGCAAATATCTTGATGTTAATTTTAGTAATTAAAGTGATTTAGTGAAACAAATCATACAAACTTTCTCCAAAAACAAACATTAAAGAATTAGTACTAACAAGGTTGTAACATAACTTCACTTAATTGACTTGGAAGTTAACTTAACTTGTAATTCTAACTTTGGCATTTTGCTCAGTGACTTACGGTTTTGGGGCAGATATTTGTCAGGCTGTAGTTGTTTGAAATTGTTTAACGCTGTGGCTGGAAAAATATAGATGCAGTGTTTGTTCCTGTGTTCTTTACCTGTTTTGTTAATAACATTATAATAACTATATTTTGTATTTATGTTTATCACAATTAACAACGAGATGGCCTAGTTGGTAGTGACCCTGCCTAAGAAGCTAGAGGTCCTGGGTTCAAATTCCGGTAAACGCAGATTTTTATGCGATGAGCGCGAATATTTGTTATTGAGTTATGGATGTTTTCAATTTTGTCTAGTCCCTGTTTTTTTTTAAATTATTATGACGGATTGAATAACATCTTTAAAAGACTGAAACACATCTTAAAAATAATTCAATAGTGTTTTACCCGACATTACTTAGTCTTGAAAAAATTAGAAACCATACATGACTAGCTAAAGAAAGTAATAAAGAAGTATAATGGCTGACTGTCTGTCACGTTGGCGGGTGGTAGGACCTTGTGCAGGGTCCGTCCGGATCCGGTCCGGTTTGGGGATAAGACAGCCGGTGTAATGACTAGCATAGAGGCATTCCATCATAGTCCACAGGGTTGACAACGCATTTGCAGTCTTAGGCTTGCAGTCTTGTGAATGCGAATGTCTATGGGTCACAGTTTCCACTTACCATCAGTTGGCCTGTGTGCTCGTTTACCATCTCTATGCCATAAAAAAAACGTTCCTGCAAAATTCCTTTCATTCTCCTTGTCAAGTGTTTCATATACATAAACCTCCACTTCGCATAAATTTTCCCCAGCGGAATATTAATATGCATTTTAAGTTTTTTATGCTAATAAGACAGCACGAGCCCTCAGGTCACCTGGTGATATTTGACTCCCATAGACATTATAATTCTCAAGTCTCATCTTGACTGTGAGGCCCGTCAAAGTAAACGCCAAACCATAGAACACTGTCATTTTGACGCATCTCGAGACGAGCATTAGAGTTCAGATCCGTTTATTAATACGGGCCTAAGACTCCAAATGCATTGGCAACCCTGAGGAACAAGATGGAATGCCTCTATGCTAGTAATTTCACGGGTTGGTTCAAAAATATGGTCTACCACCCTACGGTTGGAGTTTAATTGCACGTCACGATGCAACAAGTTCGATTTTCCCTTGCAATGATATTATGACAGTGACAAGTGTCAACCTTAGCGATAATTATATCTCACAGAAACTTTTGTCAAAACTGATAGACCTCTTTCTTGGCCGACCGTTCTGCACGGACCCTGATCAAGGTCCTATTACATCTCTATTTTTATAGATTTCTCCAGTGGTTAACTTTCGTTGCATCAGTAACTATTCTAGCATTTTCTCCGTAACACTGAAGAAGCTTCCTAGACTAGAATTAACTAGAACAATAAATCTCCAGGCTACAGACTCT
The DNA here is from genome assembly GCA_923062465.1 of Acleris sparsana. Classification (NCBI taxonomy): domain Eukaryota; kingdom Metazoa; phylum Arthropoda; class Insecta; order Lepidoptera; family Tortricidae; genus Acleris; species Acleris sparsana. The sequence goes on from OV281308.1 coordinate 12,515,044, forward strand.
GGCCCTACCCTTTACCATTAAATCCTTAAACATAAAACATTTCTGCTATCAGTAGAATCATCAACCATCATCCCACCGAGAGTAGCTCTCGCCCCCGACTTTTACCGCAAAAGCATCCAGTAAGCAGTAAAATTAAGCCGTAAGTCTTTTAGATACTGAGAGCGTTACCATAGTAACATTTAAAAAAAAAACATGTCTTAGAACATAGTAATATTCATGTGGTAATATTACTAGCATAGAGGCAGTCTGAGTCTTCAGGGTTGGAAACTGACTGTAGTCTTAAGAATGCACATGTCTATAGGTCACAGATCTCACTTACCATCAGGTGGCGTTCGCCTTCCCCTTCCCTTAAATAATGTTTATATACTGTGGCATGGTCAGGGCAACTATTCAACTTTTTAAATCAGCCGCCTTTACTGTCACGTAAATAAGAGCAATCGTAACGTTGACATGTCAAAGGCAATATGGTTTAAGTCAGTAGTAAAGAGTATGTTACAAAATAACATAAAAAATTGTTTTTTTAATGTAAGGCCGAAAAGTATACTCGTATGTGTTTCAAAAGATAGGTCACTTGAATTTTTAATAATATATTTAGAAGATAAGGTTAGATTTGAATTATTAGCGATTTACGATGCGTATATAAGATTTGCGTTTTGACAGTGATTTTTGTTTTAAAATTTTGTCTGAGTGACTTGTGAGCGAGTTCCCATCGTACCGCTGCGCGGCTAAGTTCTGAGGGAAATTTAATTATATTTTAACTAGAAACTCGCCTTAGGCCATCCACAGTCTTGTCTCGTTAAATCTGCGAGTATATTACATTCAAGTTCACGAGATTTATTTCATCTGAACGAAAAAATATTTTGGGACGTGGGTATAATTTCTTGAAATGTTTCTGTGATTTTTGTCTTTAGTGAGTTAGATATATTTTTAAAATAATCTTGGAACCTTGGTTTATCCTCTCTCAAAACTCAAATTTGGCTACCTATTCCCTACTAGAATATTCAAATAATAATAAAAAATAAAAAATAAAAATGTCAAGAACTTACTTAATGTATATATTTTTTTAAATCATATTTTTATTTGTTTCTTCTTCTTAATGTGCCTCTCCGACTAGCGAAGGTTGGCAGTCAGCTCTGAAAACTTTTCTCTGTCTCTCGCGAGGCGAAACAGATGGGCAGCACTCGTGACACCAGTCCACTCCCGGAGATTCCTCAGCCATGACTTCTTCCGGCGGCCTACATGTCTTTTGCCAGCGACCTTTCCCATCATTATCAGCTGTAAGAAGTTGTATCTATCATGCCGTAGTACATGGCAAAGATATGCAATCTTTCTTTGGCGGATGTTATCCCAAAGACATCGCTTCATGTTGACACGTAGCAGGACTTCTTGATTCGTCACTTTCTGTGTCCAACTGATCCGCCTATAACACCACATTTATTTGTTTAGGTTACTTGTTTTCCATACTATCAAAAATGTCTAAGAAAAGTATTTTATGTGTAAGGGATACCTCTCATTAAGTTTTAATGGATAAGTAATGTTGAGTCGTTATTCATTCGTATTAAAGCACTTCGAAAGCCCCCTTAAAGGGAAGTTTTTTTTCACCGCTTTATCTTACAATTCCCGCCTGGAAATGCGGTCAGCGTTGCCTATTGCATTACTCTAATTTTTCCTTTAGTGTCGCCAAAAACGTTTTTAAAACACACGAGGATTTTCCAACTGAGGGAAATCAAAAAGTTGATTTTACTTGACTTGAATTTGAGGGCGAGTTAACGTTAATATGTTTGTGATGGGCACGAGATTTTCGCGAATTTTATTTCTCAGTAAATATTATTATTATTAATTATATATTTATTAGTTTTTGTAGTTAGTAATACAACGTCCCACAACACTGTTTTCATAGTTTTAGTGTGGGATCCGCGACCCTTAGAACATATCAACGTACTTAAACAATAAAACATTAGAATAATTAAATACCTAATACTGAAGTTGTGTTTAAAAAAAACGCTCTCTTAATTCTATATATGTTAGCCCCCTCTCCAATGTTCATCATCATCATCATCATGTCAGCCGAAAGACTCCACTCAGACCGGTCTTGTGCTTTTCGCATCCACCGCGGTCCCGCGATCCTGACGAGGTCGTCACTCCATCTTGTTGGAGGCCTACCTACAGCTCGACTTCCGGTCCGCGGACGCCACTCCAGAACCTTCTGACCCCATCGGCCATCAGTCCTGCGAGCAATGTGCCCCGCCCACTGTTAATATATTTTATTTATATTTTCAGTGAAATAATGAGATTTTTTATTAAATAACTGTTACTCACAATCACGGTTCCAAACATCCAACCGTTACTAAAAGCGCAATACTACTGTTTAGAAATAAGCAAAATTAATGCGCATTCAGGTTTTGTTTGTTAGTTAGTTATAGTGTATAAAATAACAAACTTAAATGTTGAGCTTTTCGTGTTTGCGATCTGTATTATGTCCAGAGTATTATAATGGTACTTTGTTACGTAACAGTCTGTACGGGTAGTATAATGTATCAGTAGTTTTAAATGTCAGTCTCAATTCGTACCTATATTACCGTATTTAAAATAAAACTCGAGAGCAAAACCTACGTTGTCTCTGAATAATAGGGATATTAACATAAAGATGTTGTTATAAGAGCGCAAAGCAGTTCTAAAATGAGCGTTGCCATAGTATTAACAGTGCTACAATGACCATTAAAGCATTAATACTTCCATAAACTTGCTTGTTTTTCGTAAATTGTGAAACTGCTTTTAGAGTGTTTAAAATAAATAGCGGACCGGAAGACGAGCTGTAGGTAGGCCTCCAATAAGATGGAGTGACGACCTCGTCAGGATCGCGGGACCGCGGTGGATGCGGAAAGCACAAGACCGGTCTGAGTGGAAAGCCTTTGGGGAGGCCAATGTCCAGCAGTGGACGTCTTTCGGCTGACGTGATGAATATAAATAAATAAATATCGGGGCAATCTCATAATATACATTGGCCTAGTCCCAAAAAAAAATGTCTTTTCACCAAACAATACCTCATTTTTCAACATTATTATCTCCTTTCACAAGTGTAACTAAACCAAACTTAAGTCCTCCTAATCTTGATTTGTGTTTGCCACGTTGAACTTTACGCGTCGGCAGTAAAATGTAAAATCGTTAAATACTTCGCCGTCTTCATCAAACAGTCGTCAAAAATTATTGGAGCGAGCGGGACATGATAAGGAGTCGGATAGATTTTTTAAAATATGGACACAGTTAAACTTTTAATGTATTTATACGACTCTACTGCAAGGGAATAAGGTTCTATTTATTTCTGAAACCTTGTTAATATAACATATTTATGACGCTGACTGTTCATACGATGCTACAAGAATCTCGCGACCCGCCTTCAGTTTACGTAAGTTATCTGTAACAACCGTAGATAATCCAGAATTTATAATACATGAAAACCTTTCGTGAAAAAATATTAATCTGTTTTTTTTGGGAGCCAGCCGTTTAGTCACAATATCTTTGGTCAAATGTATCATTTCCCAAATTTTTCATTTGCCAAACCAATGTTATATAATGTTTTCAGAATTTATTTCAGTACCATCGTGTAGAACCCTATGGGTTAGCTTAGGTTAGTTTTTATAAAATCCTGAAATGTTTACGTTTACAGAAAACAAAGCAGTTTGGCAAATGAAAATTTGGAAAATGATACATTTGACCAAAAATATTTTGACGAAACAAAGGTAACCCGTTTTTTTTATCTGAAAATGGAGGCAGACGAGCGAGCGAGTTCCCTAAAGGTAAACGATATCGTGGCCCATAAACAGCCGCAACACCAGAGGCACCGCAGGTGCGCGGCCCGCCTTTGAGAAAAGAGTAGGCTCGTTTTTTGAAGGCTCTTAAGTCGTTTTGTTTCTGAAATACAGACGCCGAGAGCTGACTCCACATACTTAGGTCTGTATTAATAAATTGATAGCAACTCTAATGCTCGTCTCGAGATGCGTCGAAAATGTCAGTGTTCTATGGTTTGGCGTATACTTTGACGTATCATGTGACGGGCCTCAACATGAGTTTATTATTACGGCTCTTAGATTGACACAATCATCAATCATAATCCGTGAAGTTATTAAGGAGGAGTTAGCGGATAGACGAACAGACGTGGTAAACGACTTTTATTTAATTTTATGTAAATATGGTTCTGTCAAGGAATTTCAATGTTCAACAGTTTGTTACATGTGTTGTATACATAAGTTAGCCGGGTTATACGATTTCCACGTGACATTACAGTGACCGGCCGATAACACGTAAATCCCGACACATTGCACAACCATAGCGGTTCTGATTGTTGATAATATTAACAGCAGTAAAACAATGCTAAATTTATTTGTTGCGTTTAAAGGAAAAATAACAGCATTATTTTACTACTGTGAACATTGTCATTATTCAGGAACTTCATGATTGTGCCATGCGTCAGGATATACTAGTCGTGCCTTGTCGGGAAATGTATTACACGGCTAATTTACGTACATCTCAATTTCCTAATTCAAATTTCTTGATAGTAAATCTAACTATCCCATGAAAACATACTACATAATTGATGGACAGGCATTTTCCATAAATACAAGACCCCTGTTTTCCTCCCCGTTGCCCTCAAAGGCCATGTCGTCTTTATTTGGCGTAAAGGTTTCTCATCCCACATGCCTTGCCTTTAATTTAAGGAGGTTGGGGCGTAATGGAACCTCTCCTTTGATGCCGAGATGAAAGGTGTTTGAGCCGTTCGATCGATTTAAATAAATTTTAGATGGATACAGCATAATGGTGTGACTATCAAAACATTAAAGGGAAAATAGTGACGCTTTTCCCGTGAAGTTAATTTGTAACCAAAACAACCGATGTGTTAATTGGCTAAATCAACAAAGATGATCTATAACTTCTGCCCTAAGGTCTACAATGGTATCCAACCAGACGTTGTATTAAATAAAATTAATCAATTAATTTGAGGGGACTATATCACACAAATTGACCTAGTCCCAAACTAGGCTTGTACTATGGGTACTAGAAAAGGATATAGATACGCATTCTGAGAAATATATACTTAAATACTTACATAGAAAAAGTCGATGACTCAGGAAAAAATATTCGCAAAACTTCACATGTAATATTTCGTATCGATAAATATATGTAACCTGAAGGATGTCCTCAAGGCTAAGTTGTAACCAATGTGTTGAATCTGCACTTAGATACTTATAGTTCGGAGACGCGGGCGCTCACCAGGGGAATTTTGCATAAAGTGCGAGTAGCACAAAGAAGCCATGGAGCGCGCTATGCTGAGAATCTCCCTTATAGAACGAAGGCGGTTGACGTCCGGGAACGAATAACAACCAATCTCTACAGGCCCACCATACAATAAAATTTGTAATTGGAATATGCACCAATCGTGAATATCATTGAAATATTTTCTAATTCGATTGTTGGTCATACTCGTAGAAACAAAGGAAAAACAATTTTATTCTATGGGTCTTTATTCCAATGGCTGTACTATGTACAATTTTGTTGTTACGTACAACAACAGCTTGTAAGAATCCATTGAAGAGTTGTGTTAACATTGTTGAGCCGGGAGGTATTGCAGCGGTGCAATGTTTTTTTTTTTTTTATGGCATAGGGAAGGCTGACGAGCACACAGGCCACCTGATGGTAAGTGGAAACTGTGATCCATAGACATTCGCATTCACAAGACTGCAAGCCTAAGACTGCAAATGCGCTGCCAACCCTGAGGACTAAGATGGAATGCCTCTATGCTAGTCATTACACCGGCTCATGTACTACTAAAAGCTTGCGGGCACGACCAATGAAACTGAGATTTTAAGTGTAGGTGGGCGGGATACTTGGCGAGGCGAAAGGATGGCCAATGGACGAAGTTGGTTAGTGAATGGTGGCCAAGAAATGCCAAAAGATTCGTGGATAGACCATCTGCCTGATGGGTGGAGGACATCCATTAAACGGCGGCGAAGCTGTGGATGCGACTAGCGTAGGAGGAAGTGGCATGATAAGGAAGAGGCCTATACTCTACTGTAGGTGGATACAGGCTATTTTTTTTTTATGGCACGCGATACTTAGTTCCACCTGGTCCTAAGTATTCGCCTCCCTAGGCCACCTGATGGTAAGTGGGATCTGAGACCCACAGACATTTGAAATCTCACTACAATCTCAAAACTGCAATCCTAAGACCTCAAATGCGTTGCCAACGCTGAGGACTGAGATGAAATGCCTCTATGCTAGCCATTACACCGGTTGTCCATACTGGAACACTGCTCTTTGGCGTTGGGTTAATGGATAAGATGGTGGTAAAAGATAAAAGATAAAAGAAATTTATTTAGTAAGTAGGCCGCTCGGGCACTTTTACACGTCAAGATACTACCAGCGCTTCCCAAGAGGAGACCACTGCTGAGAAGAAATGCCGCAAGAAACTCAGCAGTCAGTCATTTTTTAAACTTATTTCATATTGCATATTACAATGGTATGTACAACTTAATCTAGCATTATATAAAGCTACAAGTATTAAATTAAATATAATATCAAATAACAGTAGTTCAGCAGGAAAACATGCCAAAAATCTTACGGGAGAGAAAGATAGAAAAGAATAAAATAAAATAACTACAACTACCTACTTATATATGTGTACCTATATGAGATGGTGCAAGATGACCACATAAAAGTTTCGATATGTTTTCCTGCATCAACGGTGTCCCCCAGACAAGAAAAAGCAGGATAAAGCCTTTGCATTTGAACAAATTACTATTGACTAAGTTTCGGGTGTAGGCCTTGCATTTTTGTCTGTTAGATAGTCCTCGACCCTATAATACGCTTTAGACATTAACGACCTTTTCAAATATTTTTTAAGTGCTGGAAAGGGTAACTTTAAAACTACTTCTAGACCCTAACACACTCCGAGTTTCAGTTTGCCTTCGCCTTGGGGTCCCGGTCTGCGCTCCACATCGGTGCCCCTGCGGAAGTGACGTCGATCGGCTAGGACATCACGGACTTTCTTGCCAGAGAAGTGCTGGCCGCTTCTCAAGACATGCTGCACTAAACGACATCATCCGTCGGTCTCTTGCCTCTGTTAACGTGCCGGCCCTTTTAGAGCCGTCCGGTATCTCCAGAAATGATGGCAAGAGACCTGACGGAATGTCTTTGGTTCCGTGGAATATGGGGCGGGTGCTAGTGTGGGATGCAACCTGTGTAGACACGCTGGCCCCGTCACATCTCCCACGAACCTCCAATAGGGCTGGTGCAGCGGCCGAAGCGGCTGAAAACATTAAGACTGGCAAATATAGTGGTCTCGGCCCAGAATATAATTTTATTCCATTCGGGGTCGAGACCCTTGGTCCGTGGGGTCCTAGTGCTGTTAGCCTTTTTAAGGAATTGTCAAAGAGACTCATTGACGTCACTGGAGACCGAAGAGCTGGCAGTTTCCTCGCTCAACGAATAAGTTTAGCCATTCAACGAGGAAATGCTGCCAGCATCTTTGGTACAATGCCGCAGGGGCCATTCTTAGATTTAATGTTTTAGTGTATATACAGTGTGTAAATGGAATACGAGCAAACATTTAAACTAGACGTAGGTTATAGCTCTACAAGTCATGTAAATGTGGAATTTCGTTAATAACTCTAATACATAGAGCGCAATTAATTTTTAAAGGTCCCATCGAGCAGCAATGTATAATGCATAACTTTTTCAGACCTTTCGTATATCGGCAGCCAAACTAGCGTAATTATGGCATTTAACGTGAAAAATTAGAATTGTTCTCTAAACAAAAACGTTTTATTTTGTATTATTATTGATTTTAACGTGAAACGATCATAATTTAATGCACCCATGCACGTAAATTGTCGTACATACTACTTACTTATCTTTACTAGGTATCCAGTGTGTCATCTATCACACACATACATTATTCACACATTATTGACATGATCTTTTTTGTGGGCTTGGTTTTATTAATGGATAATATTGCATTTACAGATTATGTATTAATTTAGCGGATTTAATGTGGTATTTATCAACAAAGAACTGTAACTGTCAAAAGAGTCATGACCTGTGGTAATGACAATTTCATAATCAATTCAGATGACCATAGACGAAGAAGTTGTATTGTACCTACCTTATTATGAAAACAGTTTAGATATGAGGAATTGCACTACTGCATACAGAAAACCCATCATGTAGTAAAAAAGGATAACTGGATGCTGTTACGCAATAATGTGTCAATCCACAAGTATTTAGCAATAAAGTGTCAACCCTTAGAACTCTTGTTGTGGGTTGACATTTTATTGCTAAATAATTGTGGGATAACGCATTTTTGCGTAACAGCATCCAACTATGACATAAAATATGCTGGAAAACAGTTACATAAATCTAAAATGCCGCGACCATCTAATTTTAGTGCTCAGGAATTGAGTGATATGATTTTAGCATATGGTGAAGCTCAACAAAATGGAAACAGAGCGTTAAGTTTGTACAGAGAGCGGTTCCCGAATCGCAGAGTTCCGAGTAGCGCTCGAGTGATTGTGAACGCATTACAGCGAGTTCGAGAGGATTTGCCTGTGACCGGAAGAACTGATGGTGCAGCAGTGAATCGAGAGGTTCCCGTTCAAACAGAAGATCGAATACTGCTCCATTTTTCGTCTAACCCAGAGGATAGTACCAGGAATGCTGGGCGACGCTTTAATGTGAGTCAAACGGTGGTGCACAATATCCTCAAGCGCGACAAGCAACATCCTTACAAATTTTTAAAGGCTCACGCTTTGCTCTCCAGGGACTTGCCGCCACGAATTGCACTTTGTCAGTGGTTGCTCAGCCAACATCGAGAAGGCGGCGATTTTTTAGCCAAGATAATCTGGACTGATGAGAGTACATTCACACGGAATGGGGTCTGGAACCAGCGTAACAGTCATTACTGGTCACGGGTAAATCCTCACAATTTAAAAGAAACTGGGCACCAGTATCGTTGGGCTGTAAACGTTTGGGCTGCGATTCATGGCAATCGTATTATCGGGCCTATTTTTATCGACGGTAACCTAAACACAGACAAGTTTATACAGCTTCTGAATGGGCCTTTAGCAGACTACGTTAATACGCTGCCCGAAGAAGAACGCCGGCAGACATGGCTGCAGCTGGATGGTGCTCCGGCTCACTCGGCAATTCGCGTGCGAAATGTCCTCAATTCAATGTTTGAGGACAGGTGGCTCGGGAGGTTTGGCCCACGTCGCTGGGCGGCTCGTTCTCCCGATTTAACGCCACTCGATTTTTTTCTTTGGGGGGCAGTTAAGAACGAGGTGTACTCGGAACCTAGGACGTCGGTGGAACAGCTCAAAAACAAAATAATTGAAGTTTTTGAAAAACTGAGACAAACGACCGATCTCAGCCATGTCATAGACTCCATTAAACGACGCTGTGAAGCCTGTATTGAAGTACACGGTCGACACGTGGAGAACAGCTATCTCAGGCATGTACACCGGCGGCAGTGAAAATTTCAACAGTATCTTTTTTAGAGTACCAGTACCTATGTTTGTAAATAAAATTAAATTTGATATTCGCGTTATTGTCCAGTTCGCCATTTACTCATTAAAGGTCTTAATGTCCCTTAGGAAGATCACCCATAGCATCTTTTTCAGCGATGAAATCACCATACAGTTGCAAAACCCGCGATACAGTCGCTGGTCGTAACCTTTGCACTGGTAAAGAACTACGCTTGTGTATAGCTAATAACACAATACAGCAGTGTCACGATTTATTCAATCATCGTTACTGATCGAAAATAGTATCATAAATATGAGGTACCTAGGTTTAAGCTATGTTAGTTTTGCAGCTGGCCTGAAGGGCTAAAACGCCCAGAAATAGGAGCTCCGCGCCAGCGGAGATCCGTCAACCCTGTCAATTTGATATTGAAATAGAAATCATTGGTCAGTAGGACTACGCAGTAGAACCACGGGCAAAGAATGAGAATTTTTTACATTTATTAGTGGGATTAGTGGGATTAAGTACTTAAATGTTATTATTGTAGTATGCAAAACTTTGAATTAAGTAGGTGTCTAACTTCCTTCGGTACAATTATTCTGTAGAATAAAGATTAGATTAAAAGAAATGAAAGAAGTTACAAAGTTAACTCGGGCAAAGTACCGTGGATGTTTGTGTTTCAATCACGCAAAAACGGTTTAACGGTTTTGTAGGAATTCGACACCCACGGATTATGACTTATGACACATAGGACAGTTTTTATCCCGATATAAGCGATAAACAATTTCTACGTGGACAGACTCGCGGGCAAAAGCTAGTAAAAATTCTGCTTGAAACGAAAATATTTTTCATAGTGCCAATAAGATAGAAAACTCTTTTGGCAGGGCAGGTGAGTATAGCCAATGTTGACCTTATGTCATTACGAGTGGCCGTCAGTCACATAACCTAAAGTATCAATCAATGCTGTGTGCCTTGGTTGTTTGTTGATAGATTTTTATTAAGAAAAACGTTATAATTTTGCATTATTATGGAGAACAGGTATCTACATTGTCTTGTGATTTTACAATGGTTTCCCCTGATTTACATCGCTGAGTTTGGAACATCGTGGATCAACTAAGAATTAAACGAAGATATTTTTTTTTAATTTCCGTAAGTGTGAAGGAATCAGTATGTGCATGAACTAAGTGTTTTTTATTAAATTAACAACAAAATAAAAAGCATTTCCACTGCTTTTCATTCTAAATAAGTTTTAAATACACATAACTACGACTGTGACCCGAGTCTAACCGAGTTTTCCCGAACCACTTGAAACCTTGTCAGTTGAAACGAAGATTTAAGTCGCAGTTAATTGCAGGTTAATTGAGTTATTTGTAATACATTGCGTGGCGAATTAATTAGTATGAAAAAAAAAATTACAACTTAGGTTAACGATACACATGTTTTTATGTTAATTAGGATGCATATTAACCGTCGTTAAAATATTTGCTCGTATTGGATTTACACACTGTATAGATTTAGTCTTATTTAATATTAGTTATTTTTACAATGTAATTAAATATAATGTACTTATAGAATTTATGAGATATTTTGTGTTGTATTCAAATAAAATGTATTACTTCAGGTAATTTATTATAGAAATGAATGCATTGACCAACAAATGATTTATATACTTTACGGACACGGAATTTTCGAATAGCTATTTTATTTTTATTTCTAGTATTTAAATTATGTATATCTGAGTTTTTGGTGAACGAATCTAAATTCTTAATAACATAAATAATATTCTCGTAAATAAATTGAGACGCTACAGTTAAGATATTAATTTCTTTAAAAAGTTCTCTTAATGAGTCACGGGAATTTAAATTATAAATAGAACGTATGGCCCTTTTTTGTAACACAAAGAGAGAGTGGTAGTGATCCGGACGGACCCTAAGGTCCTACCTCAACTTAATGCTTCACACCTTTATTCCCAGAGTGGGATAGGCCGAGCTACAGAATAACCAACCCCTCTAGAAAATTGTTGGTAATTCTGTAACCACATTTTGCACAAGTATGAGTAGTTAAGTACCTATCATATTTAAAAAATGGATTTTAAAATCTTTTTTTTATGTAGAAGGCAAATGAGTGCGGAGGCCACTGCATCCACCAAACTCCAAGCAAGCTCCTAATAAACAAAACAACAATAATTCTACTAATATTATAATTGCAAGTTACTTTATTTCTCCTTCTCACTGCAATAGCTGAATGGATTTGAATGAACTTTTCACTTTAGTTTTTTTTTTTGAGGGAATAACCATAATCGAAATCTACGCGGGCAAAATCGCGGGCAAATGATAGTAAACAATAAAGCAGAGTTTTTTCAATCACTGTACTGTATGAGTACGTACTTTCTCCCAATTCATAAAAACACTACATACTTTCTTTCAACGTTTTCCTTATCTCTTGTAGTTTCAGAATTCAAACTGACTTATTTGGCTAAAACCCTTTTACCTAAATTATGCCACATTCCAACTCTACATAAGGACGTTAAAATCATATCTCCCCGGCCAGCGCAGCGAGGATGGAATTAAACATATAATGGGAGTTGGTAACAACCACTATGTTGCGGAGTAAAAGGCTCTGGACTTAAAAGTTGCGATACGAGACTCAAAACTGTAACTAAGCCTGTAGAATTAATGGTAGTGCAATTTCGGCTGGTTGTGGGCACAACGTACAAGAGCATTGTACCTACACAAAGCTTCTCACATTGTGTGTTATTATTATGGTTGTTGCACCGCCTACTTTCCTTAAATTTTAAAGAGATTGCTTTTAGCGATAAAATCGACTGTTGTCTACCGAAAAAAAAAACTTTTTTTGCAACCATATAGCATATATTATGCATTAACACAAACCACCTGAATTGTAAGAGAGATCTGACCCATAGAGACATTTGCATTATCAAGAATCCAATCTAAAGACTCCAATCCTGAGACCACAATTGCGTTGCCAACCCTGAGGACTCAGATGGAATTCATGCATGCTAGTAATTTCACTGGTTGTCTTATCGACATACAGGAACACAACAATGTGAACACTGCTGCTTGGCAGTAGGTTAAAGTATAAGATAGTGGTAGCGATCAGAGTTCGTTATAGAGTGGAATAGAAATTACTCCACTACCAAGAGTACCTATAGATGGCTGTTAAGTGAATGATAATGATGATGATTTCAAAAGGTATCACTGGGACTCTATCACCAAGCTTACGCTTTCTATTTGACCTACTCTTTCAGGATACCATTATAGGATACCAGTAAAAAAATTACCAAAACTTGTGTCACCTTGGCTTGAAGTAAACAAAGGATTCAGCACCAGGAAAAAACCTGTGAATGTTATTCTTCTAACCATTGACGTGCTTTGTGTAACAGCCCTTATTTGCTATTAAATAAGGTCGATCGAATTTGCACGAGCAATCAACCAATGAGTTTAAGTGTTCGCGTGAGGGCGTAGCAACAATATTTTAGGGCGTACATTCTCAATTAGGTAGCTTAACTTCGAGCCAGGCTCGCTCGATCAACCGATTTTAAGAGAATAACATTTTGGTGGTAAAAACAATGTACAAACACACCACTGCTTTTAAAGTTATATAATATAAATCAGCGGAGATGTAGACGAGATCAGTTTTCGAACATAGTACAGCCTAAGGGCTTGTTTACGGAGACGCGGGGCGTTACGCGTAGCGTAAATTCAAATATATGGTGTTTTATGAAAGCTTTTATAGAGAAGCGATTTTACACGCGTTTTTGCTTCAAAAACGCCGTTACTTGAAGCAGCGGCGGTTGCACGACTCGATAACGGCGGTACCCGCCACTGCGCGCGCGACACCGCCACTCTCTATGCCCTGCACCACCGGCCGCATCACCCCCGCATTTTTATAACAGCATCATACATTGCCATATGATTCTGTTTACACGTGTAATGACACGGGCCGCTGCACGCGTCATCTCTCTAAATGGAAAAAACGCCCGAAGCGCCGCGTCACGCCCCGCGTCTCCGTAAACAAGCCCTTAGGCGCAGTGTATGCCACCTTCGCGCATAACGCTGCGCGGACTTTAATGAGACGCTTACGTTCGAAAAACGCTAGATGTGAAGGAGTCCTTACAGTTTTCTACATAAGCAGAAAACTCTTAAAGTGGACCCGAATGCATTTTTCGCTGCATTCCAATTACCGTCACCACTAATGAAACTCAAAGTGTGCGGCTAAAAGCATTTATTTAAAAAGTGTTTTGAGTACCACATAATTTATTTCGACGTCGGGAAATGCGGGCCAGCCACGCGTTGAGTGGCTTTAACCAACTTGATTCAAAGTAAGCAGTTGCACGTTAATTCTAACTTGTACCATAAAGGACTTTAAATGTTGATCCACCATACAACCTTGTCATAGTGACAGCGTCAAGAGATGAGATAGAAATTAATGTACTTCTTCTACACTACATAACTCCGAAGAGTCATAATTCCGAATTGATCGAAATTCCGAATGCATTTTTTTGATCGAAGATTGAATTTTTTTATGTAAGTGTAGCAATTGAATTTCGCAATTAATGTAAAACAGCTCCATTCGAAATAATATTTTATGGAGTATTTGGGTGATCCCATCCTTTTTACCCTGATGTTTGGACGGGGAATAGAGGCATTATTAGACTATCGTGTGTGTTTGTTTGTGGCTTTGTAGCTCCCTAACCGATGGACCGATTTGGACGTGTGTTTTTTTTTAAGTTTAAAGAAAGCTAGTATTTTGTTAGATTTTATCAAAATCGGTTTGGCGGGTGAGGAGATGTTAGCTCTGGATGTTTTGGCCGCCATTCAATCGGGGTTTTTATTTATTCAATAGTTATCATTACGTGAAAACTGGAGCTCATAAGCCTTGAGAGCATTCATTCAACGTGATTCTAAACTTTAACCGCTTGGTCTTTTTTTAATTAACACGTTTAACTTCAAAATCAAAATAGCAAGTACATTTTGAATAAGTGATCATTTATGTACCTTGTCACTTTAACGTCGTGCTAGAAATGTCATACAAAATTGACAAACGATTGAAAGCAACAAGGTACATAAATGATGACTTATTTATGCCGTTGACTGTACCTACAATAATTAGGACTTGGAAAAACGAATTTTCCTGAAAATTACAACTTGATAGATCATCCGCCTCCGTAAATCCTTCTGTTGCAATTTCCATCGAAATCATTATAGTCGTTTCGAGAACGTGATTGCCAATAAATATTACTAAGTATAAATAAATATCAGGATCGCGGGACCGCGGTGGATGCGAAAAGCACAAGACCGGTCTGAGTGGAAAGCCTTGGGGGAGGCCTATGTCCAGCAGTGGACGTCTTTCGGCTGACATGATGATGATGATGATGATAAATAAATATTGCTCATTTAATAGTATCGGATACAGGGTGTGAAGTAAGGTCAGCCACAAAATTAGACCATCATTTTATAAGCTATAAAATAGATGAACACACACACACCTACATACTAAGTACACTAACGCACGCATACGTAATGACTTAATAATGCATTTCACTTTTTTGTTACGCTTTTTCTGTTGTTTTATGTAATAAGATAATTATCAAGCAAAGACTTTTCCAGTTCATCCATTTTCAATAGCAGCCGGATTTTTAAAACTTGCTTCTTTTTTCAATGATTGACAATTGTTTGTCATAAACTCTCGCGATGTTCACACAGTGTTATAAAGATAAAACGGGAATTATTCGCGTAATAACATTATATACCTACATAAACATATACGTTTTGATCGTGTTGCAAACGATCGTGGTCACGAGCAGACTCAAGAGGGCTGGTGCTTATTTACGGTGCGTGGTGTCATGTGGTGGGTATTCCAATAAAACAAAAACAAGACCAAGTGCGGGAAGTTTGAAAGAAGTTTCTCTTGATCACGACCATTTAACCATGTCTTAGTGGGAACTGTTGAGGAGTAGGACGCATGTGTTGTATAAGGTCTAGATAGTAAGTTTATTATGTACGTTTTACTCTGTTAGTTTTCCAAATAAAAACATAACACAACATAACATGTTTAGTTTAGTTTAGTTAAGTTTAGTTTATTTATTTATGAGTATGCCTCAGTTGCTTGGAACCCGCATTACAATGTCTATTCCGACAGAATAGAAATCATACAAAAGAAATTCCTCCGTTACCTAAACTACAAACTGAAATCTCCGCGAAGCTCTTATAATACTCTTTTGGTGAAGTATAAAATGTTGTCCCTTAAAGACAGGCGCGCTGTCGCGGACGCAGTCATGCTGCGCAATATCTGCGTAAGCGAAGTCAATTGCCCGCAGCTCCTGACCACTTTGCAATTCAGAACACCACGCAAGGTCACGAGGACCAAAAACCTTTTTGCTCTTCCTAAAATTAGGACCAATGCTGGGAAGCGAGCTCCTTTATATAGGCTTTGTAACCACCATAATAAACTATTATGTGATGTTGATATGTTCTCCTGCTCCCGTACCCGGTTTAGAGCCGCTGTTATTACTCTATATATATATATAAAAAAAAAAAAACACAATAAATAGGTAAATAAAAATTGCATGTAGGTACACGTAATTATTATTTTTTAGTTTTTTTAAGATTTGTTTTTTTTTTTTTTCCTTTTCTTTTGAGTGTTTACTAAAATAAAATTGTTTTATATCCTAGTACGTAAACGAAGCCCTTTAGGTATTGTCGCATGTTGCTTATTATAATATGTAATGTTACAATATAGATTGCATTGCATGTCAAAAAATACGAAATTACATTGATATCGTCAACAAAACATTAATACAAAATAATAAAATAATATTACAATAATACAATAATATAATAACACTCAAATAATCAAAAACAACAATGATAAACAAGTAATAAATGGTCAGTTTCCGATGTCAATACACAAAACTAATAAAGGTCAAATATCGATAATAATTTTACAATTTAAGTTGCATTATATTCGTCGACAGAGTATAATGGATTATCCAATAAAAGGTTTCTCAGGTGATGTTTGGATGCTTCGTCGGATGACCATTGCAACACGGTGAAACGTCGAGGTATGTATTACATTGTTTTTAGTTAGATTAATACAAGTGTGTGTCACTTATTCACGTCGTAAGCTGCATGTTTTATATATAGGTTATCAGCTATTAAATTCCTCGTCCCGCCCCGGAATCTCGTAGTCCATTAAACGTACGTCAAAACACAAGACAACCATTAACGGCGTTCTAGAAACGAGGATAATCCCTGCTCTATCCTTTTCTAGCCCATAGGGGTGAGGGAGACGAAGGAAAGGAGGAAAATAATCCAGTGCAAGATATAGGGTGTTGTGAATCGAGGTTTTTTTTTGAAATCGTGATTGAGTTTATTTTAATTAATATCCTGGATGAATATAAATAAATATTCTTCGGTTAGTTCAAGTTCCGGCCAATAGTTTTTTTTGTTTTGGACCTCTGTTTTTTGTAAGCCATAAAACAAACATTCTTAAAATATTAAGAAATACACTTAAAACTCGGATATTTATTAAAACCTTAATAGTTCTTTAATTGTAATTATATTCAACTCAAAACGAAATCGAAGCAATTGATAATTCCAAGATATTTCAGGAAGATTAATGAATAGGTAAAATATTAACACGAACACACAAACTGAATTGTTTGATTAACTGACATTTTGTATTACCGTAACACTGAACCATTTTACGTCCGAATAAACATCCAGCTTACGTCTATTGTTTATTTAAACGTATGGTGTTAATTTTACAGATGATTGACGTAACAATAAAACCTACCCTTTGAAAAACATACATCCTGTATTAGATGAACTTATTAAAGATAAAACTCAAGGGGATGCTATTTGTAGAACGGACTAAGTACTTAAAAACAATATTTATGCAATGTAAGAAAAAAGTAAATCTCCGTGGGCGGTGCCGGCATTTCCTTAAGATTATGATGACCACACAGACACTCAGACAGGGCTTAGATATAAGCTTCTAAATATTTTTTTAGCTGGCCCATTTTTACATGCGTAAAACTCTGTTTTTAGAGATGTTTATGGTTGCAATAATACAAGGCATGCACTTAATAGTGTTTCACATTTATTACAAAGAATAAATGTTTTCTGTTATTGGATATTTAGTCACAAACTTTTCAATAAACTCATTAACCTTGATAATATTCTATATTTAATTAGAAATACCTTATTTTTCGAAACCTCACAACTAAATCATTTTTTATTTCATATTACTAAACATTTTTATTTTTTCAAAAAATACTTTTAAACTGACACGTATATCTACAGGTTGATCCAGTTTACCGCTGAACTTGCACCTTGCACGTTTCTAAAATCGCTCCAATTATACCTAAACCATCTAATACAATTCTCTGTCGCGGTTTCATTACTCACGAGACGCGCGGACAGACTGACAGTGACAAATACATCGCAGTGCCGGTTCGGTTCCCGGGGGAAAACTTTCATCCGGGTGCTTGGTGTCACTGAACCTTTTGTATATTTGATAAGCTTTGTTAGGAATTTACATGTATAGGAAAATACTTTTTATATAAGGAAATATTTTTTTTTTTTTAGTGACATAGAAGACACGATCACACAGGCCACCTAATAATTGGGATCTGTGATGCACATGCATTCTCAAAACTGAAATGTTAAGACTGAAATCTTAGGGTTGCAATCTTAAGATCGCTGGAATGCCACTATGCTAGTCATTTTACTGGTTGTATTATCGCTACACCAGGACACAACAATGCGAGTGCTAACTTGGTGGTTAGGATAAGATGGTGGTAGCGATCCGAACGGACCTTATACAAGGTCATATCACCACTAGAATAATATGGTAAATAAGTTTCTGAAAAAAGTTTTATTTTTAAGACTATCAAACTTACAGTTAGTTTAACTAGTGCATTTTCAATTTGGCAGTATGGCTTCTGTCGATAAAGTCGAACGTATAACGCTGCCTAATTGAGAATGTGTTTTGTTTGCTCTGACGGGACTACTTGAACTCGCCGCTGCCACATTCACTTGTTCGCCCAAACGACCGCCGTTTTTAAGAGAATCACACCCAGCAGATGCTATTTCAGTTGTTTTATCTCACGACAGCAGGTGAGCAATGCTTGTGTGTGTGTAGATGCACGTGCACGTTGTGTCTGAGTGCGTAGCGATCGTCGCTAAGCGACGTCGTAGTGTGCGTGTCTATACGTGTTACGATCTACAAGTATAGCCTACCCACTTTCATGATAAAAAACAATTGTAGCATCTTCTAACTTCATTATAAATCTGCTATCAGACACCATGATATTTATCATCATCATCATCATGTCAGCCGGAAGACGTCCACTGCTGGACATAGGCCTCCCCCAAGGCTTTCCACTCAGACCGGTCTTGTGCTTTTATGCATCGACCGCGGTCCCGCGATCCTGACGAGGTCGTCACTCCATCTTGTTGGAGGCCTACCTACAGCTCGTCTCCCGGTCCGCGGACGCCACTCCAGAACCTTCTGACCCCTTCGGCCATCGGTCCTGCGAGCAATGTGCCCCGCCCACTGCCACTTCAGTTTAGCTATTCTTAGGGCTATGTCGGTAACATATAAGTTCTACTGCAGATATCATCATTTCTGATCCTATCACGCAGAGGTACCCCGAGCATAGCCCTCTCTATTAGCCCTCTGACCATGATATTGCATTGTAATAATTTATTCCAAATTCCAATAACGGAAACTAGATACAAATGAATTGCAATTTTTGAAAAAAGTTGTTTATTCAGTAAGTAGGCCGCACGGGCACTTTTACACTTCAAAAATCTACCAGCGCTTCGCACGAGACCACTGCTGAGAAGAAACGCCGCAAGAAACTCAACAGTCAGTCATTTTTTTAAATACTACTTATGATATTATACAAATATAAAGCTTAACCTAGCATTATATAAAACAATGAAGCTAACATAAAATAAAAATAAAAATATATTCAAACTTTTGAGCAGGAAAATGTTGCAAACTCAGCATTTTCATATGGTAAGTAGTAGTAATTTTTTTTTTTTATAAAAAATTAAACTGACCTACCTATAACAGTGCAAGACAATCACATACAAAGTTTCGATCCATTCTCGTAGAAAAACCGTGTCCCCTAAATAATATAAAATATAAACATATTTTTTATGACTAATTTATTAGTCAGTTATTTAGGTGTTTAGTTAAGTTTAGGCCAAGCATTTTGATCTGTTAGATAGTCCTCGATCCTATAGCAGGCTTTAGACATCAACGACTTTTTCAAGTAAGTTTTAAGTACTGGAAATGGTAACTTTAAAACTGCGTCAGATAATTTATTATAGAAATGAATGCATTGACCTATAAATCATGTATAAACGTTACGGACACGAAATTTTAAACATTTAAAATGAATTCAGCAGTATTCAATATTGCGTAGACTTAATCAGTTTATTACATGGTTATTCCTCATAATCCCAATATGACGGAATTATACAAAATGAACGCCCTCTTCAATAAAAAAATATCATTTCCATTGCAAAATCATTTTGAACCTTGGGGAAGATTAATGCTGGTGGCTTTTGTAATACAAAATCAATATTTTACTCACATCTTCTATAAGCCAAACCCTTTTCGTAAGTGTCATGCTACTAATTTGATTAATAATATTTGTTTTCAAAATTAAATTATCTTTAAGAAAATCTTAATGCTTTTACCCTACCACTAGGTTTAAATTAGATTGATAACATCGAGTGACAGGTCGGGAGACTTAGGTATCAGGGTAACCAATTCAGGACTTAATTTATTAGTTTCATTAGAATTAACGATACTTAAAGAAGCCTAATTTAAACAACTGAGTTAATGAGACCATTCGTCATTAACTGAGTTAAAATTCATTTTTATTATTTCTGAAAACGGCAACCGATTCAAAAACAGCAGAGAGTCGAAAAAACACGATTATTACAAACCACGGGAGCTTAGTTGTAGGCTAAGAGACAGTGAGAAATTGAGCGTGAAGTAACACGCTTTGGGTAAAGGTGTTGTCGTTTGTAAAGCTGGTCATTCACGACCGCTCCAACATGCCGAATAGAGCAGCGCCGCGCCAACATCGGTCCATGAATGTCAAAACTGTAGCGTTTAAAAGTACTTGGCGCGGTCCGTTGGACTTCCAAATGGACGGAAAACTAGCGCGTCACGCCAACACGCAATCCTAATGGAACTATCGTGAATGTCGAAATTCAACGTTAGAACACGCATCGCCTCCGCGCTAAGCCAAATGGCGTCGTCATGAATGCGTTCTGTGGCTATCATTTTCTAATCATTCTGCTTCGTGATGTGGCACCGTTGAGGCGTGGCGTGGTGCGCCCGTGAATGTGGTCAGTATATTACTCCCATCCAGTTGTATACATTCCATCTGTCGCCGAATCAAACAGCGCGTCCGTGAATGCCCTGCTTAAGTTATATATTGTTTAGGTGAGCAGCCATTTAAAAAGTCGTGTATTATGATAGATGTATTAACTTTTTTTGGGTCATTTTAGACGTTTTAAGTGCATTGGAGCCAAGATGTTAAATAACTATTAATTATTTATATTGATACCTGGGCGTATTTTTAACATCATTGATATCTCGTTTCCGCGGCCGCTTAAGAAATGTCAATTATTTTTGTACTAACATACCCATTTCAACACAACAAACAATGTTCCATGTTTGCACATAAAATGTATTTCAAATAAAGAAACTGAAACTGAAACCGACGGAGATAGAGGCCCAGCAGCGTTGGCTTCACAGCTAACAAATACTGAGTTGAAACCGTTTCACAACAATTACCAGTGTTTGTCACCTCTTTAATTTCATTTTGAAATATTATTATTTTATTTATTTCTATTTCTTATTTTTAGTGAATATTTTAAAAGAACAGAGTCATTGTACATTAATCAAAAACTTTATTTACCTAAGTTCTAGCCCATTGAGAACTGTAACTTGCTTTTCAAGTTGATGTAAGTGATTCGCTAGAGATTAAGTGCTAAGTCATCTATAAGTCCTCTAGATGACATGAGAACTTAGTCCAGTAAAGTGGCTAGTTCGTTAGTGCTTTATAGTAGCAGATGAAATTGATTTCAAGTTCTGAGTTAAAGTAGTTGAGACCTTTGATTGAAGAACGTTCTGCAAATGAAACGATGACTGGCAAGCTTATTAAACCAAAAACTACTAAATAGAAGAATGCCTGATAATTGCAACCACTAAATTCCACTGCTCTTCAACAGCTCACAGGAACCAGATCTAAATCCGTCAATTTGTTTATTATAATAAATAAATAAATAAAAATCAGGGGACAATGTCACACCAATTGATCTGGTCCCAAACTAAGCTCTAGGCTTGTACTATGGGTACTAGACAACGATATAAATACTTATATAGAGAAATGTATACTTAAATACATAGAAAACATCCATGACTCAGGAACAAATATTCGCGCTCATTACACAAATATCTGCCCTTACCGGGATTTGAACCCAGGACCGCTAGCTTCGTAGGCAGGGTCACTACCAACTAGGCCAGCGCGTCGTCATTACGCCATTATGCCACAAAAATGTAAGATACTTTAATTGTCGGATGTAAAAAATATACTAAAATTAGCAACTTGAACTAAAAAAAAACGATTGAAGTGAATTTTTTGCCCTAATAGAATATAACCTACAAAAACAAGCTCATTGAAGTCACGGCCATCACGGGAGACCAAAGAGCTGGCAGTTTCCTCGCTCAACGCATTAGTTTAACTGTTCGACGAGGAAATAGATAGAATTAGATATAAATTGCCATACAAGATGGAGTGACGACCTCGTCAAGATCGCGGGACCGCGGTGGATGCGAAAAGCACAAGACCGGTCTGAGTGGAAAGCCTTGGGGGAGGCCTATGTCCAGCAGTGGACGTCTTTCGGCTGACATGATGATGATGATGCCATAAATAAATTATTATCTACTTGCAAAATAAATAATAAAAAATATATGGAAATAAACCAATATTTTTTCACTCCCTTGCTCTTATTCTATCGTCATCCGTGTCATTTACTCTCAAAGGAATCGACGAGATTATTATCGTGACGTGACGAGGGGAAATTAAAGGAAAAGATTTAATCTATTCAAATCGACGAGAAGACCCGCTGGCTATTTGTAGAAAACAACTTGACGATTCAAAAGATTCGATATAATGGGGAACTTTACTTTCAAATACTGGAAGCATCAAAAAAAAAACCGGACAAGTGCGAGTAGTACCCGCCCAACGAAGGTTCCGTACAAATTCGTAGGTGCAGTCAATTTCATAAATGTGTATACACTTTACTACCTTGTCACTTTAATCGTTGTAACAATGTATTAATGGCAGTTTAAACATGACAGTTTAAACAGTTTAAACGTGTTTCTTGTGATTTAATTAAAAATAGTATAAGGCGGTGTTACTCGCCAAAATTCTTAGTTCTAGGTCAACGGAAAATACCCTATAAATTTTGAATCCCTTGAGAGCGTGGAAATATACATTTTTTTTACGTATACTTAGAAGTTTGATTTTATCGCAGCTTCAAGGGACTGTAGACTTGAGTATACAGTTTTAATTACAACTTGATACCTCTACGCGTTCTTTAGACAAAGGGTCTGGACAGACAGATAGACGGACGGACGGACGGACAACATAGTGATCCTATAGGGGTTCCGTTTTTTCCTTTTGAGCTAACGAATTCTAAAAATTACATCCGAATCGGTTCATCCGTTTAGGACTTACGATGACACATATAGACGCACGAAAGACATACACAGATATCACATGTTAAAATAAAACACCCACCTGATTGCGTGAAAAGAGTTCATAAGTTATCCTAAAAGAAAAAAGGGCAAAAAAGAATGTCATAAAGTGATTAAAGAGTTTTATTTATAAAAATATTAGGGAAACTTTACACTGACACTGAATATACTGACTATTTTTACGTAACATAAGTTTGCATTTCTAAATAACTGCTGCTGGGCCTTTAGCATGGCTCGCCAATCGGCTCGTTCCTGGGCCTGCCTCATCCAACCGCTCCCAGCCTCCCTCCTCACGTCGCCCTTCCACCTAGCTGGCGGCCTACCCACACTACGCTTGCCCGTGCGTGGGTCTCCACTCCAAAACCAATCTGGTCCAACGATCATCAGTTCTACATTATGTGACCAGCCCACTGCCACTTCAGCATGCTAGCCTTTCGAGCTATGTCCACCACGTTTTTTGAGTAGTTTCATACACGTCCTAAAAAGCTTTAAGTGGCAAAATACATGTCGCATAGAAGCACATAAATCGCATTTTTTGCAGAAAACAAAAAACTTTTTTCCATTTTGTAATGACTCTTCTGCAGTAGAATCTCTTGAGCATTGTAACTACATTACGACTTCAAAGTCCAAAGTATCCCAGAGCTAGTGATGACCAAAGTTAGTGCTATTAAATATTCTGGTCACAAATCGCCAGTTCCAACAGCGGCGGGCAAGTAACGTCGGCACAGGCTTGGAACTCAATAAAACTTTGTATTTAGTACTGACTGTACTTTAACTACTTTATTTGCTTTACTTTGTACTATCACAGAAAATCGGGAGCCGAATAGACTATCAAAATTATCACGGACATGAATTGAGTAGAAGTTCCGGTTTTGGGTATTTTTGATACTCATTTCGACCTAAATTGGCATCATCAGCATCATGAGAGATATCTGTAAGTTTTGAAATTTGCGATAATATTGACATAGCTTAATGACACCAGTGTTTGACACTTGATGCTGACATGCACCAATGATCGACACTTGACTCTTAATTCGAAAATCATACGGTCATAAATACGGGTTACAAAACAAGTGAATAACCCTTATCTTCTGTGAAGTAACAGTCAAGTATCGATCGTTGGGCCTTGTCGATTACTGGTTCCATTACGTTACCAGAGCCTTTATTATACTCGGTAAAACCATATTGCCTTTGACCTCTTATTTACTTGACAGTCATCTCAGCCGACCTAATAACAATACAATAGCAAGGCAAAAGCCATATAAAAAAAACAAAACGCTTTCTATCACGGTTTGAACGATACAGCTCTTTAAAGTTAGGGCGGACGGACAGCGGAGGCATAATAATAGCCCTTGGTCCATTTTCGGGCACTGAACTCTAAAAAAATAGCAGCTTTTTTATATCCATTTACTTTTTAACGAGTCATGGCGAAGTTTGTTATGAACCATTTATATTTAACCAACCTAATGTAAAAATATTTCTACCAAAAACAAAATACATTTAAAACGAAAAAAAAAACAAACATCAAAGGATAACCAGCCAGTTGTAAAGTCAAAGCGAGTTACTTTGAAAATGTTACATAAAAGAATAAAAGTCTGTTCTATTTTAAAATCGTTCGTTTTGACTCATTTCGTTGCCACTAGTACTGCCTCCAATCAAGCGAATTCTGCCGAGATTGCACCCAGACCCCGCACCAAAACTACCAAAGCAAAAACGTCGTATCTAATTCAAAAGCTAAAGCGACTTCGACCTTTCACGCTGGCTTTACAATTGTGAAACAATTAATAAGAAATAAACAACAGATATGACTTTGCGGTTACAGAGTGCAGAAACTAACTGGAACGATTTTCAATACAATTCTTCTTCTTCTTCTAGACGAATTAATAAACTTACGAGCAGAAATGATCTCACGTTGATACTGCTCACCAATTGTATATTATTATTTTTTTAGTTAAACGTCATTTATTAAGTAAGTAGGACGCACGGGCACTTCTACACATCAAGAATTTATCAGCGCTTCCCAAGAGGAGACCCCTGCTGAGAAGAAACGCCGCAAGAAACTCAGCAGTCAGTCATTTTTTAAACATATTTCTTATTACAATGGTACTACTTAGTCTAAGCATTATATAAAGCTATAAATATTTAATTAAATATAATACCAAATAACATGCGTAGTTCAGCAAAAATCTTGAGAGTAAGATGAAGGGGAATAAAAAAAAACACTTATGTGTATTTACAGTGCAAGAAGACCAAATAAAAGCTTCGATATGTTTTTCTAGATCAACGGTGTCCCCTAGACAAGATAAAGTATTTTTGCATTAGCACAAATTATTATTGACTAAATGTCGGGTTTAGGCCATGCTTTTTTGTCTGTTATATCGCCGGGTCAAAGGCAAAACCAACTATCTGCAAAATTTACAGTTTTTGACTTTTATATACCATTCGACTCAAAATTGTATTTTTTATCTAGTGGTAAAACCCACTATTTCGTAAGTCTCACCATTACCGAGTTATTGAATGCATAAACCGATTATTTACTTTTTTGGTTAAATTAAGAAGCAAATAGTTCGAGAAAAATATCTTTAATCTAATAGTTCGAGAATCAAAAACGAATAATTCTTATTAATTTGTGTACAATATTTGGAAATATATATGCAAAAAATACCATTTTGTTTTAGTTGGTTTCAGTTCTACATAATAATGTAAATGAAAGATAAAATTACTAATGGAAAAAACATTTAATTACATTTATAATTTTTTAGATCTTGAATATTGTAGTGAAATAGTAAAAATGTTCAAAGTAATAAAATACTATGTGAATATAGTCGGTTTTGGAATTTGGTATATCGGTATCTTTTGAGCAAACAGTTTAGAAGCAAAACCGATTAAGTTGTTAAAGTCGGTACTTCCCCACGCTGTCGGTGTCCCCCTCCCGCCTTACCGACCGTTAGTCGAATCTTGCGCAGCGAGCGGCGAGGTTGAAAAAGGTGTATTAATACGATTTAATAAGTTTTTGTTTGTGTTGTGTGTGTTATGACCAAGAAAAATGATTACTGATGAGCCAGAAACAAATATATCATCTTTAAAACATGGGGTACCTCCAGATAGTAAGTATTTTTTAGTATTTTAAATAGTTTTGAGGTTAGATTACGGTGGTGTGGTAAACTAAGTTTCGAATTACTTAATTAATAAAGTAGCAATTAGATAAAACGATTCGACTGTAAAATTACAAGTTAAGTACATGATTTTGTGACCGAGCAGTCAGTCCTATTAGCCGGCGCTTCAGGTGGTACCTATTAGAATAATAATTGCAACAATGTGGTTCACGCGACATGTCATACCATTTTCTTTGAAAGTAAAGTGTGAGCCATAAAATGCTGCTTTGGTACCTTGAATAATGTATTATCTATCTACCTATGTATTTACGGAAACAATCACGCTTTTACGAGTATGTATGCCTGTTAGGCGCAAAGTTAGGTACTTACCACCTACCTACCTAAACAGTGTAGTTAGGTAATCACGACAGTTACTTTCTTAAAATTAGGTATTAGAAATGATGATAAAAATCGAAATTCTTGGGTAAGGTAAAGATTTCTAGGAAAGTAGGTACGATTGTTTACTAAATAATTAATTATACTTTTATTAAACTGTTTTATTACAGATGACCTTCAAGACGAAATTTTTAAATCAGATGATGATGACTCGTTAATCTGTCAAGCCTATGATCAATTCCTTACACAATCTGATGTTAAGAACCAACAAGGTAAGACCAGCAGTTTGCATTTACCCATTCATCTATACCAATAGTAACGAGGTAAAGTTTGTGACGTCATGTGAGTGTAATCCTACTAATATCCTACTAATATTATAAATACGAAAGTTTGTGTGCGTGTGTGTGTTTGTGTTTCTAAATGATTAATTCTTCTATTTTATGCGTAATTTGAGTAGATACTGCATTAGGGTATTGGAATTGGTCTATGTGCATTTTAATACTTTTTAGGGTTCCGTACCCAAAGGGTAAAACGGGACCCTATTACTAAGACTTAGCTGTCCGTCTGTCCGTCTGTCCGTCTGTCCGTCTGTCCGACTGTCTGTCTGTCTGTCACCAAGCTGTATCTCACGAACCATGATAGCTAGACAGTTGAAATTTTCACAGAAAACCGAATAAAGTTAATATCCCATACAACAAACGTGATTTTTTATAGATAATGGTACGGAACCCTTCGTGCGCGACTCCGACTCGCAATTGGCCGGTTTTTTCTTACTTAATGTTATTTTTTGTTTTCAGATGGATATATTGAATTGGAGAATGAAAATTATGTCTTTGATTTTATGCAACGAGAAAGGTCTAAGGAGAATAATAAAAACAAAACTGTTGAAGGTGAAAATGCCGCGTGTGAGTTCAGAAGAAAAGAAAATATAGATTTTTTGGAAGACCTTATAACATTAGAAGACTTAAGAGGGCCAGTTACATCAGCATTCTATGAAAAATTTGACGAGCCTTGTATTGAAAATTTTGACGATCCTTACCTGCTTGAATCGGACGATTTCACTGATGCTTCTTTTATTGCCACACTGACGTTAAAAGAAATACTTGATAATAGCTGGATTGTTATTAGTAATAAAACACAACAGAAGGATTCCGTAATAGCTGCCACTACCGCTGTAAGCGAAATCTTTCAGCGAGCTTGGAAAATAATCAAACCCAAAAGTCGCTGGCGTATACCAGAGCCCAACACTTGGAAGAGAAATGTGGCAAAAAAAAGGAGAGCTGATGGCCTTCCTTACATAACTCAAAATACATGTAGGCCGGCCAAAGTGCCAAAGACTGTAGACTGCTCAAGATGTAAATTCAAATGTACTGTAAATTTTAGTGAATCTGACCGCGATAGAATTTGCAGGAAATACTGGGCTCAACAAAGCTATACTGCAAAGAAAAATATGATTTTAAAGTTGATAGATGTAAATCCAATCAAAACTACAACTGTTCTTGATAGAAAACGAACCACAAAGAGATCTAACTCAAAGCAGTACCATTTCTATAAAGAAGGTGTAAAGACGCAGATATGCCAAAAATTCTTTTGCAGCTCCTTATGCATTTCCCCTTCTGTTATTACAGAAGCGGTAGAAAATCGAGATACGATGGGGTTTTATTCCCACGATTACGATCCTCGAGGACGACACGAGCCTCATAATAAAACGTCAGCAGAACAAGTTGAAGATGTTCGGCGCCATATAAATTCTTTCCCTAAGATGGAAAGTCATTTTGTGCGCAAAGATATCAAACGTCAATATCTAGATTGCAGTCTGTCAATTACAAAAATATATAGATTGTATGTAGAGGATTGTGAAAACAAGGGCATTAATCCGGTGTCAGAAGCTGTATATCGGAACATATTTGGCACCGAATTTAACCTAGGGTTTTTCATCCCTAAAAAAGACCAATGTCTCTTGTGCACCAAGTATCATCGTTTGGATATCGAAGAGAAAGCAAAAATGGAAGAAGAGTATACACAGCACATTCTAAGAAAAGATGCATGCAATAGCGAAAAACAAAGGGACAAGGAGAGAGCAGAAAAAGAAAATAACTTTATTTCGGCCTCTTTTGACTTGCAGGCAATTTTACAAATCCCTAGTGGAGATGTAGGTCTTTTATATTATTGCAGAAAACTTACCCTTTACAATCTGACAATTTATGAAAGCGCTCTTCCCAACGAAGCATTTTGTTTTGCATGGACGGAAATTAATGGCAAGAAAGGAAGCTGTGAGATAGGATCGATAATTTTACATTACTTGAGTGAAATTCCAAGTCACATCGACGAGGTTTCATTATTTTCAGATACATGTGGTGGACAAAACAGGAACCAAAACATAGCCGCAGTTTTATTATGGGCTGTCCATAAAATTGACAACCTAAAAATGATTGAACATAAATTTTTAGAGTCTGGTCACTCATACATGGAGGTGGACTCTATGCACAGCAGCATAGAATCGGCCCAAAAACACTCAAACATATATTCAATTACAGAGTGGTTAAACATTTTTCGACGGTCTCGATCTTCACTTCAGTGCAAGGGGAAAAAAAAGGGCCAAACTAAAAAACCCTATCATGTAAAAGAAATGAAGTACAATGACTTCAAAAATCTTAAGGAATTGTCCGTAAGTTTGATGATAACTAAAGGAAAAACTAGTAATGGACAACGTGTCAAGTGGCTAAAGATAAAGAGAATGCGTTACATCAAAGGCGAAACAAAAATATTTTTTAACTACGACATGAGTGACAACTTCTTTTACATTGATCTCGGTATCGTCGAACCGAACATTGAACCTTCTTTTGAATCACCATCACCAGCAAGAACACAAAACCAAAATCATCGCTATAGTACGCGACTTCGGTCTAAGCAAGTCAAACGAGTCAAGAAAGTTATAAATGAACCGCCGCCGCCAACAGCAACAAATGGCCCATGTTTTCCACAAATGCTGCACCCATTGTATAAAGAACCTTTATGCATTTCGAAAGCCAAAAAAGCAGATCTATTGAAACTTTGTGAAAAAGGAGTCATTCCTGATGAATATCATGGCTGGTTTCAAAGTTTGGCAGTTGATGGCAAAAAAGTAGATCGAGTGCCCGACGTTACGGTTTCTGATGAATCAGAGGAACCTAGCACCGATACTGATTGAAATGATGGTATTCTGACTAACGAGATCCTATTTGTAACAGTCTATTTAATACATTTTTTTTAATGAAAATTGTGTAATTTGTGTTTTTTTAAATAATGAATAAAAACTACTTCTTGATATATCTTTAGTTTATTTTGTGTTCATTTATTTGTTATGTTGTACAGACTGGAAATACAAAGTAAACGATTCAAGGTAATAAAATCCAGTTATTTTATAAAGTTATTACAGTTTTGCTTTCAATGTTTAATTTCATAGTATATTTAAATAGAATGGCAGAACCAACTATTTTTTTCAGTTTTTTAAAAATATTTGAAAACGAATGTCTTGGTAAACAGCTTAAGAAGTCAAATTTCAAACATACCTTTAAACAATCATTTTTATAAAATCTCTTCCAATCATAACAACTACTTTTGCAGATAATGCTTGTTTTGTAATATAGAGGCAAAAACAACTAAAAGATGGAGTTCTTTTTTATTTTTATTTTTTTTGTACTAATGATGGTTATTATTTGCATTGTTCATGTAATTATTGGATACATAGATAATAATAGTATAATCTGTTGCTCACATAACTGAGATTTTATCATTAATAAGGTCCTAATTTCAAGTCCAGACTTTCCAAACGGGTTTTCTCCAAAACATTTAGTGACTTTTATGGACGAAATAGTCGGTTTTGCCTTTGACCCGGCGATATAATCCTCGACCCTATAATACGCTTTTTTACTACTTTGTTACCATTAATACCTTTTGTTGACGCCATCAGGCCAGTACCCAGTAACAAAGTGTTACTTTACGCACATAAAATAAATTTCAGAAAAATAGATATTTATTACGAACCTAAATAAAACTATATAACTATTATAAATATTATTATTATTCATTATTTTGTTTCTCCCATCCTTATTAATGATTTCCCTTTATTTAACAATGTTTATTATGTTGATAATAAAAACATTTCAATATTTTTTGCGCTAGATAACGAAAACTAAACTAAATAATTCATAAAAAAAAATTGAAGCTTTAAATAATACCTAACCATCAAATAGCAATACCCATCAAAATTATTTAATTCTTGAACGAATAACTTCAACATCTTTTCACCGGCTGCCAAATAAAAATCTACTCACAAAAGATACGTCTAACTCAGTAACTTACTGAACAAAATTAATGCCTTTATTTGCCTCAAAACAAAATTATTTGAATTTGGAAACTTTATTTTCTTAAGAGAAAAAAAAACGGGTAGCTGAGCCATAAATGTTCTGGACTCGTTGTCAGTTTAAATAGGCACTCAGTAAACTTCTTTTTTATTATTTTTTAGTTTATTCTTTTTATATTAAGCTGGTTAAGCTTTAGCCCGTGACTCCGTCCGCGTAGAAGTCATTTTATCGCTTTCCCCTCGGGAACTGACTTATTTTCCGGGATAAAAAGTAACATACGTGCTATTCTACACTATAATCTAGGGATAGATTATAGTGTGGAATAGAATAGATTAAAGTGCATTGAGTAACAAACATCCAAACTTTCACATCACATAATACTAGTACTAGTAAGATTTGTAAATAGGGTGCGCGAACGCAAAATTTCATGAAGCTTTTTCCCAAGGCGCATTTTTCCCTGATCGATGAATTTCCATGGAGCCTTTTTGCTCGAACCTTAATTTAATGTCTAATAGTTCATCAGCTTTTTTTCTTAATTTTTTTTTTCGCAATCGGTAATAGATCCTTTTACTCCCATTCCAAAAATATAATTTGACAAAAAAATCAATAGGGCAATTGCGCGTAGGCCGAGAATAAAAGACAAACAAAACTATCCTTGTCTCATTATGCCTCTCTATCTTCTAAAAGGGGGGGTTGCCTAGCGCATTCGCAATTGCAATCGTTTTCATTTTGAAAGATCAAGCCAACAAGGATCCATGGAGATCCATATTGGAAAATTTCCCAAAGCCAATCAGTTCCTGGTTAACGCCTTCCGGGGTACAAAACAAGTCTTGTTGATTGCCTATTCAAATATTCAACTAATTAAATGTTACGAGTATATCCCAATTAAAGGCACAATTGTTTAACTTTCTAAGACTTAATAAAGGGTTTGTTGATTTACTTACATCGCCTCAGGGATATCCGGATAGTATTAATGTTGTATTACTTACATATTGTTTCGGTTAACTTTGTCTGTTCAGTACAATACGACTTACATACATAAATTATAAACTTCATCAGGTTTTTGAAAGATGTGAAACATCTTTTGTTTTGATACTATTGCCTGTTATAGTTTTCGTCACCACTCGTATCATAAGAGCCTTTATTATGTAACAGTTGCTTAATAACTATGTAAAGTTCGATTTAGATTTAAATCAATCTCACACTAACTCACCTAGCCCTAACTAAGCTCTAGGTAGGTTAGATATAAACTTAACAACAACAAACTTACTTATATGGAGAGAAATACATACTTTAATACATAGACAAACTGAACACCCAAGACTCAGGAACAAATATCTGCCCTTACCGGGATTAGAACTTTTTCCCACTATCTTTGTAGACAGTCTCTACCATCTGTGCTAACGTGTCCACTTTAATAAAAAAGTGCACTTTTCATCAAAAAATAAAGCATACAATCTCACAACATATATTTTAATATCTCCAGTTAACCGGCTACCTACGCCACGCCATCCACAATCTGTTTATAAACTTTAATAAAACCCATTTATTCTGATAAAACTGCAGCGGTTCAGTGCATCGCGATGCAACGAGCAGAAGCAGTGTAAAAGTTAAAAACTTAATTCCGACTCTGCGGTATGATAAAAAGACTTATTCATATTGACATAATTAAAATAAAAAAATGTAAGAAAAGAAGCGTCTCAGATTGTAGTAATAAATAATGATTGGAGGTACAAACTACGAGCTGAATCGTTATTTCAAACTTCTTCAGCGTGCACTTAGTAATACACTATCTCAAGAAAATTCAGGATATAAGTTGTGGTATTACCTATCACCATTCCATATATCATACAAATCCGTCAAGCCGTTTCAGCGTGATGAAGCAACAAACATACAAACTCACACACACATAAAAAAAATTGTATTCATAATTTTAACCATTAACATTCTAACACTACTATAAAACCCAGCCATAAACCGAATATAAATTGTAATAAAACCCATACATTTTGATGAAACTGCAACGTGCAGCTACGGCGCATCGCGATGCAGCGAGCAAAATGGCGTCGGAATTGATGATCTACACTGGTTTAGTTTAAAGTAAACTCAACACTCATATCTCGATTTTTATTTCCCACCGGATAAAACCGGTTTTCACTGGATTTGGAATATGAAGGGTTAAATTGGGCTCGAGGATTTGTATCTGCCATTGATTTGTTTCGATAGATGTTCTCGAAAAATAGATTGAAAAATCGAATAGGAATCTCTTTCACATATTATCATTTATTTCTTATTCATATCATTCAAAATGAAACGAAATGAAAATGAAAAAATATAATTATTAAAAAAATCAACCCGCATTTTAAATCGCATTAAATCCGCCATTGAAAATAATCATAATTAAGTTACACGTGATATTTGGACGTACATTATTATAATAATTAAAAGCCGCAGTAAAAAAAAAGTGTGCGAGAAAACAAAGTGTGTGTGTGTGTGTGTGTGCGTGCGTGCGTGCACAGAATCATTGATGGAATTATTTTGTTGACCCGGTTTTAAAGGTTTCAACGTGAGAAAGGACCCTTTTTTCTGCATTTTGCCCTTTTGCAATTTATCGGACTAGTAACCATACCAACCCGGACCCGGGTATGTCCTTAAACTACGCCCAGAACCACCGGTGGATGGGCAGCAGCGTCCTCTCAGAACACGGTGAAATATTGCGATCGCCAACCCGCCTGCCAAGCGTGGCGATTATGGTAATTTTCTCCCCAAGAGAAAAACAAAAACAACCATGGATATTGCACAACCAATAAATCGGCCCCCAGTCCCCGGCGGCCCCGCTATTCCTGGCTACGGTAGCGGTCGCGGTAACGGCGGGGCGGGGGGTGCTAAGAATCTCCGGCAGAGATTTGGCTACCACCACCGACGACCCCTGGCCCTGGCAACTTATAACACACGCACGTTGAGGGCTGACGAGAAGATCGTGGAACTTGAGGAAGAATTGAGCAGGTTACGCTGGGACATAGTGGGTTTATCAGAAGTCCGAAGACAGGGGGAGGACACGATAACTCTTAAGTCGGGTAACCTGTTCTTTTTCCGGGAAGGCGACAAACTGTCCCAGGGAGGTGTCGGGTTTATCGTCCACAGGTCTCTTGTGAACAACGTTGTCAAGATCGAGAGTGTGTCGTCAAGAGTAGCTTACCTAATACTCAGAATCACCAAACGGTATTCGCTGAAGGTCATACAGGTATACGCTCCAACTTCGACGCACTCCGATGATGAGGTGGAGGTAATGTATGAGGATATTTCCAGAGCCATACATTCCACCAAAACTCACTACAACGTTGTCATGGGAGACTTTAACGCAAAGCTGGGTAAACGAAGCGGAAATGAGCTGAGAGTGGGGCAATTTGGAATTGGAAGTCGGAATTCCCGTGGCCAGCTGCTGGCGGGCTTCATGGAGAAAGAGGGACTCTTTATGATGAACTCTTTCTTCAAGAAGAGTGAATGCCGCAAATGGACATGGGTGAGTCCCGACGGTGCGACCAGAAATGAGATAGATTTCATCATGTCGACCAGAAGGCAAATATTCAATGATGTCTCCGTGATCAATGCGGTCAAAACCGGGAGCGATCATCGAATGGTCAGAGGCACATTGAATATCGACGTACGCTTGGAAAGGTCACGCCTGATGAAATCAACGCTCCGTCCAGCACCGATTCATATCCAAAACCCCGAGAACTTTCAGCTCGAACTCAAAAACCGCTTCGAAAGCCTAGGTGAATACGTAGATGTGGATGATTACTGCAACAGGTTTGTGGAAACTGTCCAAACGGTCGGGTCTAAGTTTTTCAAGACTCGCCGTTCAAAAGGAACCAAGAAAATCTCTGATTCTACCCAAAAGTTAATGGAGAACAGACGTGCTATGGTTCTGCAGTCATCACAAGATGCTTCTCAGTACAGGCAGCTCAATAGACAGATCTCTAAGTCTTTGACCCGCGACATACGCCAATTTAATACTAATAGTATTGAAGAGGCTATTGAGCGAAACAAAGGCTCTAAAGTGTTTAAAAAAGATTTGTCTATTGGGCAGAGCCAGCTGATGAGGCTGAAGACCGATGACGGCAGGATCATATCGTCTAAACCTGAGCTTTTGGGAGAGATAGAGAAGTTCTACGGACAGCTGTACACGACAACATGCCCACCTGTCAGCAACCTAGCAGAAGACCCAAGAGCTAGGTTGTCCCGACACTACACCGAAGATATCCCGGACGTTAGCCTGTACGAGATTAGAGTGGCTCTAAAACAGCTTAAGAACAGCAAGGCACCGGGTGATGACGGAATTACGGCTGAGCTTCTGAAAGCAGGTGGATCACCGGTTTTAAAAGCTCTTCAGAAGCTATTTGATTCCGTCATAGCCCAGGGTAAAACGCCGTAAGCATGGCACGCGGGCGTGGTGGTTCTTTTCTTCAAAAAGGGTGATAATACCCAGCTGAAGAATTATAGACCCATCACGCTCCTGAGTCATGTTTATAAGCTGTTCTCTAGAGTCATTACGAATCGTCTCGCTCGCAGGTTTGACGACTTTCAGCCTACCGAACAAGCCGGTTTCCGAAAAGGCTTTAGCACCATAGACCACATCCACACGCTGCGGCAGGTTATACAGAAGACCGAGGAGTATAATCAGCCACTATGCTTAGCGTTTGTGGACTATGAGAAGGCCTTCGATTCGATCGAAACATGGGCTGTGCTGCAGTCTCTTCAGCGGTGCCAAATCGACTATCGGTACATCGAGGTGTTAAAGTGTTTGTATAGAAACGCCACTATGTCAGTTCGCCTTCAGGACCGGAACTCGAAGCCTATCCAATTGCAGCGAGGAGTAAGACAGGGAGATGTAATATCTCCGAAACTGTTTACTGCTGCATTGGAAGACGCTTTCAAGCTTCTGGACTGGGGTGGTTTTGGCATCAGCATAAATGGCGAATACATCACTCACCTTCGATTTGCCGACGATATTGTCATCATGGCTGAGACCCTGGAGGACCTTGGTACAATGCTCGATGGCCTCAGTAGAGTCTCTCAACAAGTGGGTCTTAAAATGAACATGGACAAGACGAAAATCATGTCAAATGTCCATGTCGTACCCACTCCTGTCAAAGTTGGTGACTCTACTCTCGAAGTTGTTGACGACTATGTATACCTAGGACAAAAAATCCAGTTAGGTAAGTCCAACTTCGAAAAAGAGGTCAATCGTCGAATCCAACTCGGATGGGCAGCGTTCGGTAAGCTACGCACTATCTTCTTGTCCCAAATACCACAGTGCCTCAAGACAAAAGTCTTTGATCAGTGTGTGTTGCCAGTGATGTCGTATGGATCCGAGACATGGTCGCTTACAATGGGCCTCATAAGAAGGCTCAAGGTCACTCAAAGGGCGATGGAAAGAGCTATGCTGGGTGTCTCCTTGCGAGATCGAATCAGGAATGAGGAGATTCGCAGGAGAACTAAAGTAACCGATATAGCTCACCGGATTGCAAACCTTAAGTGGCAGTGGGCGGGGCACATTGCTCGTAGAACTGATGGCCGTTGGAGCGGAAAGGTTCTAGAGTGGCGACCGCGAACCGGGAGACGAAGTGTTGGCAGACCTTCCACAAGGTGGACTGACGATCTGATAAAGGTCGCGGGAAACCGCTGGATGACAGCAGCAGAGGACCGATCGTTGTGGAAAACCTTGGGGAAGGCCTTTGTCCAGCAGTGGACGTCTTGCGGCTGATAATGATGAAATGATGATGAACCATACCAAAGTTTTTTTTTTTAAACCGCGTCCGAATTGGTCAACTCGTTTAAGTTTACGTTTTGTAATACTGGACGCCAAAATCAGAATAATTATTATGTGTACAAGTAGTAATAAAAAAAACTTTGAAATTCTACTGTCATCAGCCTCAAAAATCACTTCGTTGAAAATAAAAAAGCATCGCAGCTCCCCTATCGCAGTCAGTTATTACGCCTAGCATTTGTCGCGCAACTGGAAACCTGCCAAAGCATACAAAAGCTCAATTTTTGCAAGAATTTCCTTGGAAAAAGCGGTACAGTTGGAAATTTCTAATGAAAATTACCATTCGAAATGATAGTGCGAAGTGTACAGTGTTAACGTTATGTGGAAGATAGCCTGCATTTGAAATAAGCCATATTTAAATATTTCAAGGATTAGCTCCGTCTGTGACAGCTAACAGATTTTGAGGACAGCGCGGTTCTAGTTCAGTCCCGGTTTCAATTTCGAGTAAGGGGAAACGAGTATTTATTCCTGACTCATGGGCATTTTGAGGACTGAGGACTGAGGAAGCTAAGGGCTCTTTCATACTTGCGATTGTCGAGTGGTTTGCAAGCGATCCGATCAATGAGCTTGCCGCAAGTTTGCTGCGAGCACGCTTAATCGCGTCGCTTGTGAGAAAAAGAAGAGAAGAAGAAGATTGATGGCGAATTGTAGCTCTATGTTCCAATCGAATGATAGAAAAATGAATAATTATCAATTTGTTGCGTATGAGTTGAAAAATCCTATTATTTCCTAATAGTATTGATTTAAAACCATAAAGTCTATGAACTGTCCAATAAAACCTCTAAGCCGTAAAAGTATTTTCAGCTCTCTTTAATTTGACCACGTAACCGGCAATTCCAGCCGATACTTACCTTAAAGCTGGCCAACAAGTTTACAAATTGATATGCCCAAACCGGATTGATCAAAGAAAAATCCGGTTTAAACCGGCCGCAACCGCCGGCGGCCGGTTTGGACAAGCTTGTTTCCCAAACGGGCCGGCTATCCCTCAGCCCGCGAGATTTATTTACTTGGCCGCTGTGTAACGATATCACCCTTTTTGTGGGATTTTAATTGGAAGGTGTAAAATTTGGTTTTTGCGGATAGCTGTCTTTTGTTTTCGAACTTGTTTTTAATTCGGTGATTCGATGGATAAAGTGGTTGGATTTCATAGATGTTCAACTACACGTATTGTGGTGTGTGAAGGTACGTCAAAGAACATCGTGAGTCATATCATACATCTTATATCTTACTCTTACTAATATTACAAATGAGAAAGTTTGAATGTTCGTTACTCAATCACGCTTCAACCACTGAACGGATCGTTATGAAACTTGGCACACATATAGGTTATGTCCTGGAATAGGATATTGAATACTTTTTACGCCAGAAAAATGGACCGTTCCCGAGGGAGCAGCTATAAATGACTTTTAGCTCTGGTAATGTTGGAACGGCTGAAAGTATCTAGATGAAAGGCGGGATTATAGTCTGGAATAGTATATAGGTTACTCTTTATCCCGTAAATTTGGACAGTTCCCGAGGCAATAGCGATAAGTGACTTCTACACCGATGGAGTCGCGGGCCAAAGCTAGTTCTTTATAAAAGGCTTCTACTCGATAAATCTATCGAGCGAACGAGCTCATACGAGCGAGCTTTCTCAGTGGTAAAGCTACCAAATTGAAAATGTACGCCATAAAATCTTGTTCGTACGCTATCTTCCAATTTAAGCTCGTCAGTTACTATTTGCTCGGCAAGAGCAGAGCTCACTCAATCATAGGAATAACAACGGTTTACACACAAAATATATAAAATTTTTTCCTAGCCTGTATGAGTGTCCCACTGCTGGGCAAAGGCCTCTCCCCTTGATCTCCATGAGTCCCTATTTGGTGCCTCTTCCAGCCAGTTGTTGAGGAATGCGTCCAAGTCGTCCCGCCATCTCCGTCTAGGCCTGCCCCGTTTACGCCGCCCATTTTGCGGCACCCACTTGGTGGCTACGCTAGCCCACCGGTCCGGGTGCAGCGGCAGACGTGACCGGCCCAATCCCACGTAAGCCTGGCGGTTTTTTTTCCTACGTCAGCTATGCGTGTTTTAGAGCGTAGTGTGGTGTTCCGGGGAGGTATGGACCGTAATCCCACCACGCTGGTCCAGTGCGGGTTCGTGGTTAATAAATTATCAACAAAAAAAAAGTTCGTAAAATACATCAGAGTATTTAATTGGATATAACCATTATTTCCTTTGACATCTAATCGTATTGTTTTAAACTTGGCCGCCATTTTGTTAACTAAATAAGAGCTATCGTAACGTTAACATAACGATAACTATTTGTAAGTATCGTTTTATCGAGTTGTATAGAGGACTAGGCTGTAAAGACATAATTTTTAGTGATATTCATTTATTTATACACTAGCTTCTGCCCGCGACTTCGTCTTCTTTTTTTTTATGGCATAGAGAAGGCAACCGAGCACACAGGCCACCTGATGGTAAGTGGAAACTGTGACCCATAGACATTAGCATAAGACTGCAAATGCGTTGCCAACCCTGAGGACTAAGATGGAATGCCTCTATGCTGGTCATTACACCGGCTGTCTTATCCCCAAATCGGAACACAACAATGCGGACACTGCTGTTTGGCGGTAGGTTAATGGATAAGATGGTGGTAGCAATCCGGACGGACCCTGCACAGGGTCCTACCACCCGCAAAATAATCATCGTCACCATCTGCATATTAATAGTCATTTTGCCATCCCACGGGAACTGTGCCTGTATTTTGGGATTTATAATATTTGTTTGCATTTCGCATTTATAATATTAATAGGATAGGATGATGTACGTCCAGCGCACACCATCGCTGTGGCCAAAATCGTATTCGATAAAAATAGCCTCGGTACGCGAGTCCGACTCGCACTTGACCAGTTTTCAGTATTTATTGTTTTTATGTATAATCATACCGGACGCTCGTGTGATTTGCCGATTTTTTCTTTATTTCTTTGTAAGATTTTTTTTTTCAAATCCACAGGATGTTGAGGGTAGCGGGAAACTAATTATACGGGTACAAAGTTGCGAGCGTCCTCTATCCTTGTAAGACCCAATAACTACTATACTTATTTTAATACAATTTAAATTGCAACCAATTATAGGGTGCCTTTTATATTTGGCATTTATGTCAGGCCGGAAAACCTGGAGATTCAGGAGGCTATAGGAATCCATCCAGATGGTACTGAGGGAATAATATAGATCAGATTTATTTTTTAAAGCATTCTGAATAAAATCATTCTTATAGTATAGAGGTTTGTCTCAAAAGCTGACTTTTTTTTTCAAGAGCTTAAAGGCCACGTGCTTTTTCTACGTCACAGCTAGTGCTAGATTTAAAAAAAAATGCGGTTGCAAACTAAATGACGATGTAATTACGACCGCTAGCCTAAAGTGGGCGTAGCAAACACTGGTAATATTCAGTATTTGTTTCTCAGTAAATAATGATCAAAAAAGTAATTAAACAAATGAAAAACCTTTATAGGCATGTTTGTAACACCTTTTTATAAAATATTTCTGTCAATTTAAAAGTGACAAGGCAGAAAACGTCCGCTTCTAATTAAAAATACGTCTGAACGGTCTTTGCTAGAATCAATCCCTGAAGAGAATAAAAGGGAGAAAGTCGTATAACGAATTCCATGCGTACCGAGTCGCAAGCATTCTTCGAGTATTGACTAGCATAGAGGCATTCCATCTACGTCGAGAGGGTTAGCGATGCAATTGCAATAGGGTGGAACACATTTTTATAGCACAAAAATGTAAATGAAAATAAATACAAATAAATAAACACAAATAAAATACAAAGGTAAACTTAACGCTTAATGGTACGAGACTCAGAACATTGTTGTAGAACGGTGTACAATAGAATTAAGAGCATGGAAAATAAACAAGTTAATATATGCATAAAACATTAAATACATAATTAAATAAAATAAAAAATAAACAATATACATACTACAAGGATAGTTCTAAAACACGAATTTATTAGGAGCTTCCCTGGGGGGTTATTATGAAATAGCCATGCAGTTCAGTTTACGCTGATGGGAAAGGACATAACTATATAACTGCTATAGCTCTGTCCTTTACGCTCACCGTAAAATAAACTGCATAGCTATGTCGTAATAATCCTCCAGATTTTAGATAGTATAAGGAGAAGGGATTATCCGATTGAGTTATAGGAAAAATGGTATTAATATACACGGTGGAATTTAATCGGTGATCAGGAATCCAAAAATCTTAATTATCAATCTACATAGAAACCAATACGTGAGATCTCGTGCAATATAGCTCACAATCTAATTAATCACACTTAATTAACATCGGTAAAATGTACACTGACTGAATAAATGGACACCCTACTTTTATTGAAGGGAAGTTACTCGTAGTGTACATACATACGTCAAGTGCTTGCTGGCTTTGGCGGGAAACTAGACAGATCAGACGTCAATAATGATTGCCGCCATTTTTTTACCAATATCTGTATTTGAAGCAATTTGTTATGAATTTGACAATGACAAATTGACAGCTTATTGCTCATTTATGTTTTAAGTTTCTATGGCTGATAGTTTGAAAAGAGGTATTAAACTTTTCAGACTAAACCATTCAACTTAAAAATTAGTTATGATAAAAAAAAAATTGGTTCCACTTAAGTACTACATAAACGTGACCGCCATCGATTACTGAATTAGAAAAATGGGTTCCTGTTCACCGATTAAATTCCACCGTGTATTATTATATTTGGAAGAATACCCATAAAAGAATAAATTTAAAAAAAATCATTTCTAACAAGACTGTGATTGTTGTGCACAAGGATCTTAATACCATACGAGCCTAACAAGACGATACAATGAACTCGCTCTTGTTACTATCAGCAGCTTTGGTCCGTATATAACTAATAACCGGAACAAATAACTTGTTATTAATTCGGTGATTTAGATGGACAAAGGGCTTGGATTTCATAGATGTTCAACTACACATATTGTGGTGTGTGAAGGTACGTCAAAGAACATCATGAGTCATATCATACATCTTATATCTTACTCTCAATATCTTACTATCTCATATACACATAAGTAGTTGATTCTATTTTTTATTTATTTTCTTTTCCTCTCTCTATCTCTCCCGTAAGATTTTTGTCATGTTTTCATGATGAACTACGCATGTTATTACATATTATATTTAATTTTATATTTGTAGCTTTATATAGACTAAGTACCATTGTAATATGAAATATGTTTACTAAATGACTGACTGCTGATTTTCTTGCGGCGTTTCTTCTCAGCAGTGGTGGTCTTGGGAAGCGCTGGTAGATTCTTGACGTGTAAAAGTGCCCAAGCGGCCTACTTACTGAATAAATTTATTTTCTCTTTTATCTTTTACTCTTACTAATATTACAAATGATAAAGTTTTGATGTTTGGATGTTTGTTACTCAATCACGCTTCAACCACTGAACGGGTCGGGATGAAACTTGGCACACATATAGGTTACGTCCTGGAATATAACATTAAGTACTTTTTATACAAGACGATACAATGAACTTGCTCTTGTTACTATCAGCAGCTTTGGTCCATATAATTAATCACCGTAACAATTCTATTATATTTTTGGCCAATAAGAGAAAATCTCTTGCTCGGCTCTAATTTTTTTGAGTGTGGGAAGGAGTGACCCAAGAGACGTCACCATGTCAACGACATACAAGAAGATGATTGACCCAATTTTATTATGAAACTTGTCTTAAAAGACGCTTGCGACTTCATACGCGTACAATTCTCCCCTTCTTAGAAAAAAGGACGCATATCTCATAGAACCGCGAATTTATAAGTGACCTTATTTCTTAAGATAGGGAGTTACATTTGCTTCGACTATCAAATTGCGCATGCGTCCTTTTTATTTACAAGGGCAGAATGAGTCACCGCTACAATGAACCAAGGCTGCCTAAAATTTGCATCCTTTCTAGTTTCTTAATCTAGCGGTTAGGCACCGCGTTTAAAAAAAATATATTGCACGTGAGAGGTTCTGGGGTCAACTCTACCAGCATCTTTTTGTTAAGATTTTTGCGCCACTCATATTGCTTCCAACCTGTCTCAATTGAAGCAGAGCCTAACTGAATGGAACTTCTCTGATGGATGACATGTAACCCTGTCGCCCCATGACGGATGACTACGAGGGTAATTGCTAACATTTGTTATGTGGATGGGAATACCTTCCATCTTTTATTACATATGATTTCAAGATGTCAGACGTATTTATCCCTACGAATATTATAAATGTCCGTCTGTGTTTTTCTGTATGTCATGCTGATAAACATCTGATCTGATGTAGACCAAAAAAATGGTTTATGTTTGTTTGCTGCTGTGATTGATTTATTGTTACACGGAAAATTGTATCATTTGTTGTCTATAATAATGACTGTGGCGTAATTATGACACAGCTCAACGATTTGATTGACTCTTGAACTATGGAAAATGTTCATCCCGACATAATACAAATGCGGAAGTCTGCTTGGTGTGTGTCCCGTTTTTAGGGATACGATCAACGTGAAATTTAAAACACGTGAACATCAAAACCTCGTCAGGATCGCGGGACCGCGGTGGATGCGAAAAGCACAAGACCGGTCTGAGTGGAAAGCCTTGGGGGAGGCCTATGTCCAGCAGTGGACGTCTTTCGGCTGACATGATGATGATGATGATGAACATCAAAAAAACAGATTTTTTTTTTTTCCGAATATTCATTTCTCTGTATTTTTATTATCCCGAAAGCTATGCTGCAGGTTAAGTTGTATTTATAAGCGTTATTTATTTGCCAGTAACACACAACAACTAAAACATGATAAGTACAATATGTATATAGCTTGTAATTAAATACTTAGGCATTGTGTTAGTATATAACGTGAGTGTGATAACACAATGTTCCTTACTCCCCGTACTATTTAGATCTGTATCACGGTGGTGTAGGATCCATCTTGACGTGTAAAAGTGCCCGTGCGGCCTACTTACTGAATATTTTTTTTTATCTTTTTTTTTTGTCTTCCTATTTATTCACTCTTTGTTAGCTAGGTTATTAAGCTAAACAATGTAGTAAAGTAATATAAAAATAAAGAAATGTAAGTTACTAAAATGATTAGTTGAGGGTAGAAGTAATTATGAATACTGCTAACTTTACGTAAACAAGTAGTATATGTAATTTTTTTTTTATGAATTTGCTATGTTATGCATAAAGGAAGATATTTAATACTA
This sequence comes from Acleris sparsana, assembly GCA_923062465.1. NCBI lineage: Eukaryota > Metazoa > Arthropoda > Insecta > Lepidoptera > Tortricidae > Acleris > Acleris sparsana. The sequence continues at coordinate 12,559,284 of OV281308.1, forward strand.
ACAATAAGCTATAACTATTATGTTAGTCTACGTCTGTATAGTGTAGGTACTCGTATGTGTATATTTGTATGCGTGTTATGCCATTTTATTTACAAACTTCAAAATCTGGTATGTTCACAGGAAAGAGGATACCTATAGTTCGTTCGTTAAAATAGTGTGCATTGCAACCCTTTGAAGTCGCCGACACGTCGATGGCTTCTTTGTACCAATTGTGGCGGCACATAAAAGCACGCAAACTATTTGCACGAATGAACTATAAATCTATGTATGACCCAGATACCGAAATATTTTTCAACCAGGCTACCGTTGCCCGTAATAATGTTTGATCATTTAAAAGTATCCAATATTAGCTGTGAAAATATTTGCGTTTCTTCACCGCACAAAGCGCGCACGGAAATTAATCGACAACGATGTTTGTCCTGTTGGATGGGTTCCGTGACGCAGAAGGATGCTAAAGGGGTATTTCGGATGGATGAAATAAAAAATATGTTCACAAGAGAATAGCTAGAGTGCTTTCCTGGTTTGAATTTTGTTATTAATTTGCTGTTGGCAGCAAATATGGATGTTTTATGTTATTTGAAAGATGCACTCAGTTTTAGATCTTTTTGCATGCATAAAAAAAACCTGTTCTGTAATATTGCTACGAACCATAAACCACAATTCTGGCAAATAAGCTTTGACTTTGACTTTAACTTTCAATTAAGTACATAATATACAGTCAAACAAATGGAAAGACTTGCGTTTTTTCGCCTTTGTTACAATGTGAATAGCACTAACTTTCAGGTAGAAAATATCATGCGGCGTTTAAGCTCTTTAGTCATAAGCAAGAATTTATTTATTTATTTTCTCAGTAAATAATGAACAAAAAAATATAGTACTTCGGTATGCTTTTTTATAATTCCGAGAGCAATGTTTTGATATAAAACTTTATATTTTGATTTCGCTTAAACAACTTAACCTGCAGCACAGCCTTCGGGAAGATAAAAATACACAGAAATTAATATTCGGGAAAACCCCAATTCGATTTTTTTGATGTTCACGTGTTTTAAATTTCACGTTGATTGTTCGAGGCGTTGATCCCTAAAAACGGGACAAACAACAACCAGACTACCCTAAAAATAATAGTTTCATAACGATTTACAGTTACCAATTTCCAATGAATCTATTGACGAAGTTATAAATATAGAATCAAATATTTTTCGAGGTAATGCGAGTATCATGCGCTACATGACACTGGCATATGAATAACTAAGTGTTTATCCACTATTATGTAGAAGAAGAAGAAAAAGAAGAAGATTTATTCACCAACTATAAGGCCACACATTACACAAATGATTAAAGAAAACAGTGAAGGTTTTTTTATGGCATAGAGAAGGCAAATGGGCACACAGGCCACCTGATGGTAAGTGGAAACTGTGACCCATAGACATTCGCATTCACAAGACTGCAAGCCTAAGACTGCAAATGCGTTGCCAACCCTGAAGACTAAGATGGGATGTCATGTCTCTATGCTAGTCATTGCACCGGCTGTCTTATCCCCAAACCGGAACACAACAATGCGAACACTGCTGTTTGGCGGTAGGTTAATGGATAAGACGGTGGTAGCGAGCCGGACGGACCCTGAGGTAACAGAGAATAGCACGCAGCGTGTCCGCGCTGCGGTGAAACGGACACTGGCTCAGCAAAATGCTGTGGTGTCAGACACCTAGAGTGCTGATTTTCAGCCAGTACCGGCAGAGTCACGGAACGCTGTACAAACATACTATACTATACGTGTAAACTACTTAAATAATAATAAACCGCATACATAAATACCGATATACAGCCTTAATAAAACTAAAAATGAATTAAAAGGTAATTTTAAAACCAACAGCAAATATTAATGTGTGGTGCTGGAGGGGGCTAGGATTTCTGGAGTATCAACAAATAGACGTTAAGCTTGCGCCTAAAGCCCTACTATTAGTCAAGTTTTTGAAAAAACATATTAAACCTTTGTTTTTACCCGACTGTCGAAGGATGAGGGTAATGCTTTTGACCTGTATTAACGTGCGAAAAAACTGTAATTAATTTTGTTCTGTTCATACTTAGTTCTACTACGGATATCATCATTTCTGATTCTATCACTCCGAGAAACCCCGAGCATAGCCCTCTCCATAGCCCTCTGAGTGACTTTGAGCTTCCTTAGTCGTCAGGATCGCGGGACCGCGGTGGATGCGAAAAGCACAAGACTGGTCTGAGTGGAAAGCCTTGGGGGAGGCCTATGTCCAGCAGTGGACGTCTTTCGGCTGACATGATGATGATGATGATGTTCATACTTTTCAGACACATTTTTGTACAGACAATAACAAGGAATGCGGCTTGTGCTTGCCCTTCCAGAATGTTAAAAGCTTAGTTTTTTATTAGAATCTCTTTCCTAAACATTATTATTTAGGTAGGTACATTTTCCTTTCACCTTTCGTACCTTCAGACCGTACTGAGTGCGCATATTATAGGTGTTTATGACAGTGACAGAATATAATTAAGTTATTTGAATACAGGCTGATTGATGCGTGTGCCGGCTTAATAGTACAGTAATTAACAAAATGTATGAGCCCTTACGCAAGAGTGGCGCTTACGTAACTAATACTTGTCATTAGCACCGTTTATGCCTGTGCCGCTGTTTGTAAATTAACGGTAAACGGCTTAGTTATAGATATAAATAGTAAGACTAATGTAAGCTCATTAAAAACTATTTCGAAGACTGTTTTAAATATGTGTTGTAAATATGTTTTTTTTTATTCTAAACATAAAACACAACGGGTTACTCACGTAAATAAAGTCGAGAAACGCTCGAATTGTCTCGGGCTCATCAGGAGTTTAGTTTAATCTATTTCAAACAATTATCACAATCCTTATAAATTTTAGAATATAGTAAATTAAGCAATAGTGTTAATAAAAAGGTTTGGACATGAATATCAGTGGTAACACGATGCTGCGTGACCGAGATAGATCAAAACAACATGATGCGTGAACAGATTACAGACATGGAGTAAACATACAAGATTGAATGGTGTGCAAGATAACATTACGGACTAAAATTTGTCTATCAAACAAGCATTTTTTTTTTTTAAATGATTCAAATACTTGGCCTTTTCTGCCTACCTATTCGCCACATATTACTTGGCATATTAAATTTGATATAAAATACTTTTAATGGAATAAACAGCCCGGTGCAAATCGTCTCTATCATCTTTAGTAGGAAATTAAAGTTTTTTTTAACGACATTATAGGTAACTGAATTAAGGTACTAGGTTACTTATATAATAGTGATTGTATGTGATTTTATGTATTAGTGTGTGTATGGGTGTGTATGTGTGCTTTTGTATGTGTAAGCGGGTACAAAATGTGACTTCAGACACAGATTTAAATAGGTCATCTGCATTATACCAGAGTGTAACTATCTTCTTTTTTAAATTTTGTTTGCATTTCTTTCATCGGTTATTCCATGATGTAGCATAATCTAATCATTCCATGGAGGCTCTATGGCTGTCGGCTGTCTTATCCCCAAACCGGAACACAACAATGCGAACACTGCTGTTTGGCGGTAGGTTATTGGATAAGATGGTGGTAGCGGTCCGGAAGGACCCTGCACAAGGTCCTACCACCCGCAAAAGTAAGTGAGTAAGTTTAAAGAAGGCAAATGAGCATACAGGTCACAAAAAAAATGCGGTCATAATAATAACCTCCTCACTTTTTTGTCGGTTAAACATAATTTAAGAGCCTAAATGTGTTTCAAAATTAATATCCTCTCGTCGTACCCTATTTTTCCCTAAAAATAAGGATAGTTTTTCTTCCCTATCCACATTAAAATGAAAGGATGTTTAGGGGCCGGGAAATTTCCAGTGAGATGCTCGCTTGGGTTTTCCGCTTAAAGGTATCTTAGGGGGAAACGTTATTAAGTACAACCATTTTACATTAGTATCATTTTAAGAAACATTTCTACGCGTCGCTGGCTTTTGATCTTTAGTAAGACAAAAAATATGTTGAGTGATAAGGACAAATAGACTGCCTACACTAACCCCCTTACTCATAAAAAAACTATCAAATTCAAATATCACAATGATAGATAAGGCCAAAGCATATTTTAGGCATACTTTAGCTATTGCGCGTTTATGAATGATAGGGTTACCTAGATGTTTTTATTTAAACAATATAGTACCCTCCTGAAGTTCCTTGTAGGTACTAATAGTAATATTAAGATTTAGTGCAAAGAAAGTGTTATTTATTTCGTTTTTATGACCAGCGATTAAATTAGAAAAACGACTTTATGTCATTCGTAAAAACGACTTTATGTCATTCGTAATAGATTCATTCCATTAACAAGTTTCGTAGTGTGATGGGCCGTAGGAGGGTAGTACTTTATAGTTACATGTCAAAAAATGATTAATTTATTGCATCAATTTTTTCATTTATTTTTAATTTATTAATTAAACATGTTGTGTTATTCTATACTGTAGAACGTTTGTTCAAGTAAGTGACCATTTTCGAAGACCGCTTTTAAAAATGGGGGTAGAAGCTACATTCCTGATCTTTTCTGGCAGCCTATTTAAGATCAGATAGATCCATAATACAAACTGGACTTTACTTCGGAACCCACATAGGATCACTCGACCGTCTATCCGTCTGTCTGTCACAGCCAATTTGCTCCGAAGCTACTTTTTTTTAAATAGGCGTCATTTTCGGGGGAAAAATTAGAAAATAAATAAATAAATTGCATACCTTGCTGTGTCATATCATAATTATATCAAATAAAAGGGGTTATTATGAGGATCTCAAAAATATTTTTGTTCTTATTGTAAAATGAATAGTTTTGATTTTATTCATGAAAAAAGATGAAAATTTACCGTTTCGCCCTGCTCCCCTTGAAAATACAAAATATAGTGCTTCTAGATAACAGGAGAACCTAAACGAATTCTATAAAAAATAAAAACCCGGTACGGGACCCTCTCCACGCGAGTTCATCTCGCAATTGGCCGGTTTCTATCTATATGCTGCTGGTAAATATCTAGTAGTATATTAGTGCCTGATGTTTCATTAATTGAACGGTCCTCCCAATTTTCTCAAACTAACAATTTGGAGTAGGTTTAATGAAGACAGAATTTCATCCCATTCCCATTCCTATTCCCAAACGTCGATTCCCTAAATACCTGAATTTTGATACGACTTAATCTTAGAACGACTTAAATCAAAAATATAGCTAAGCAAAATGTCTGTCTTATAATGTCAAGACAGGATCAACTTGTCCGGCCGGTATTTTTAGATCGAAAATTAATACCAAAAAAAAAGGGTTAACTTTTGTTTCACCGACACTTATTTCATAGAACGTCTCACTTCGCAGAAGTTTTGTTTCATAGAAAGCTATTTTCTGCAGAACCCGTGTTGATTTCAGGTTGTTATGGTTACAGGTCTAAGGGCGCGTACACATTGTGATGTGTTTTACTGATCCGTTATTCGATGGCGCATGTACTCGTATGAGCGAGTTCTCAATCAATATAATGTTTCAGATCCATTGAAAACAGATAACGAGATAACAAGATCCGTTAAAGTAGATCCTGTTAACTTAACGTTCTATGTGTACGCGCCCTAACCTAATCTAACCTACGTGAATCATAGCCCGCGAGGCTTAAAACCTATTCTAGGAGCGCTCCGAGCGAAAATTTAAGAAATTATTACTATTAGCGTGCAGCGAGCACCCAGGGCGATGTGGAGCAAAAGTCGTTATGTGCCCTTTGTGCATATGGAACTCTAAAGTAAATAATTGAGCAAAAAAATACTGTCTGCTAAATTATGTTTTTTTAAATATGACTGACAGGACTGTTCTATCAACGTACGGCCGAAACTGCTGAACTCAGGGACTTGAAACTTTGAGGGAATATTTCTTGGGTAGCGTAAAGGAGGATTTTTTGGATATTCGTCCCCTAAAAGGTTAAAAAAGAGGGAGTATTGGGATACCAAGACGCTGTCCTCTATATTATTATAAGTTTTGATTTTCTTCATAGTAACGTCTTAAGATACCCTCTAACTTTCGCATCTATCTCGAGATAAACGAGATTTTTCTTCTCCGCATCGTGATCACTTTAATTATGTGCGCACATCTCATTAATATTAATATTATTTGCGAAACTTTGGCGGTTTCTATTTAAATTACTCACGCCGGTTGCGTCTTCATTAACTTGTATCGTATTAAAAACATGAATACGCTCACTTTCTAGTGCTTAATTAATTTTGATATTTTTATTTTTATTTTTTAACGTATAATTAACGAATGTAAAACTTAATTTGAATTTTTGATTTTGATGGCGAAAATACACAGGTGATAAAATATGATGAACTTAATGAAAAAATATAATTAAGTAAAATAAGAGAAAATTTCATATGACTTTGATTTAAACGCAGTTTAACAGGAGTTTGTTTTTAAAACCCTTTTTTAGTGTTCCGTACCTAATGGGTAGAAACGGGAGCCTATTACCAAGACTCCACTGTCCGTCTGTCTATCTGTCATGAACAGTGATAGATAGACAGATGAAATTTTAACAGATGATGTATTTTTGTTGCCGCTATAAAATGACTAATACTAAAAACAATATAATAAATATTTCAGTGGTATTTAAATTCCTTTTGATTTCAATAAATATTGATTGTTGAGTTTCTTGCTGCGGTTTTCAACAGCGGTTTCATCTTGGGAAGCGCTTTTAGACTCAGATATATCAAATCCAATCAAATCAAATACATTTATTTCATTACATTTAAGCTACACTTCATCAACTTGGAATAAGAGTTACTCCGAGATTAGTCTATACAAATTCGGCGTTTAATCTAGGTATAAACCCCTTTTTCGAGTTTGGACGCATGCAACCTTAGCAGTTAATCTTAATTATCTATCAGATAACTATTTCCATCGTACCATTTTTTAATGCTGATCCTATTTTTGTGAAAATTATGTCACCCGTTATTGTCGTTTTAATATACCCAACAAAAATTTAATTTTAATATATAATTTTTAAGTGTTTAATACTTATGTACAATGAGGATGTATATTTAATTAAAAAAAAAACCTTATACATGCTTATCGCTATTATAAACGAATATCGAAAACTGTCAAAGTGTATGAAATTGACATACGCGTTTGACAACCATCCCGCAACTTACGTCAATCTTTATATAAAAGGCAAACCTGACTCACTGACTTATATATCAACGCACAGCCGAAACTACTGTACCTAGAAGCTTGAAATTTGTAACAGGGGTTCCTTTCATGATGTAAATGAGCACTAAGAAACGATTTTTGGAAATTCACCCCCTAAAGGGTTAAAATAGGGGAAGTAGCGGAATACTAAATCAACGCGTATGAAGTCGCGGGCGTCCACTAGTCTTATATATTTTTATAACAATAAAGACCTCGCTATGCATCCAGTCAACGACCACTGATTAAAAAATTTAGTCTAGTAATGAATGGGGCTTGAGCACAGCTTAGCTGAATCAGAGCTCAGCCGCGGTCAGCCATGGGGAGATGATGTTATCTCCCCATGGCCTATTAGTTTCATCAAACTAAGCTTGATTATTAATATAAATAAGAATTAATAGTAACAAACGTATCTTATACGTTTCAAATTTCAATTTTATTAGAAAAAAAATTATTGCTTGTAACACCATTACCTAATCGCGTTACCTAAGAGCGTTTATAGTTTATTGATATTCTTAAGATGCTTTAAATAAATGACAATTGCCACTGAAATATTCTACCAGCTCTTACACAGTTGATTAATAACAATTGTCTAAATTTGATTAAGCAAAATTCATATTAATATAAGCCAGGATACTGACACTTAATCTAAAAATATATGCAATTTTCTTATTTTAATTCGGCCACTTTGCATGATTAGGTACAATAAAAAAATCTTGCGCTCTTTAAATGAACTAGTTCAATAAATTAATTGCTGTTAGCGATTTAATTAAGTTAAGAAATAGACGGAACGCTAGCCTAGCCGGGTTCCGTATAATAACTTATTTTTTAGATATTTTTTTCACGTCTTACATAACTAATTAGCCTTTACAGCTGCCATGAATAGTAATCATACTGTTTTAGTTTTATTTTAAATGTGTATATTGGAAACTTTTTTTTTGTTACCTATGATGTGTACATTTAAAATAATTAAACTACTTCAATTACGAATTTTACATTTTAAACTTCATGATAACTAGTTTAATTATTGATAATTCATTCATACATTTTATAATTAAATAATATACATTATTATTATTTCCTTACTTTTTTAAATCAGTTTATAACATTAATTAGTATAAACTAAAACTTACCTAGCTCAAACTTTCACAAACCGCACCAACTTTAAAATTTTAAAACACACACAACTCACCAAAAAGTTTCACACAACCCCACCGGTATCTGTACACACACCCACTGCACACACACAATCTCACTTTATTTAAATTTAAATGTTTAACTTTTCTGTTTCCGCGTAGTTCGTCTGACGGCGTAGCGGTGCTACGTGGGGCAGCTACAGCGCGAAGGCTACGACTGTGCGTAGATGCCGCGTGGCGCCCTCTGTAGCCAACGATGGAACTTCCAAAGGAAATTAAGGACAAGTTTTTATCGAACTGCTTTAGCGTGACGTGTAATGTAATAGGAATAATAAGTTGGGAAATAATGACTTGTTTTTATTAACTAATATTTAGTCTGTCAAAATGCAAGCTTAATAAAACCGACGGCATGATAAAACTTTACCGTCTATAAAGGGTGTATTGAAGCCCCTAGCGATTGGAATAAGAGCTAGAAGTAGATGATAATTATATGTGAAATGTACACGAAAAGAACTTGCCTAGCCACTTTGTTAAAATTTAGATTTTAGTTTCAAAATGTAAAGTATGCAATTAACTATCACTTACCCTACCACTCAGACATTGACATACTCGTAACGCTTAATAAAACAAATGTACCTACACAAAAAATATGTATAGAATTACATGATTCCTAACTTAAAGTAGCATACGGGATTTGAGTTGGCAATGCATGTAATTTCTTATTTTTTCCAATCCCCTAACAGGGTCTTTATGTACCGTAATACCTTGTGTAGCATGAGAACAAATGTCAAATAAATACATAAAAAACTATCAAATTGTGATATACATAATATAAATGTTACTAGGTTGACTGGATATGTTTATTTCCATGTACTCTTCATATACCGTCTGATTTTTTTATTGAAATTACTTAATTTCTGTTTGAATTAATAATCATTTGTTGATAGAGACTATAGAGTTTTTTAATTTGAAATGAATCCACTGAATGAACCTAATGCACTAACGCCCTTTTTCATAATTTATGACAAAACCTGAATTTTATTATATTCTTGTCGGATATCTGTTGAAGTACGAGTCGGACTCACGCGCCGAGGGTCCGTCGTCGCACAGTAAGTATTGTAATATTATAACAATTTGCAATGGTCAACTCACACTTGACCATTTTTAAGTGTTTTGTTCTTTTTTTTTACAGTGTTCGTATTTACCTTCTTTTATAGGACCGACGTTTGTTTATGTTACCGTTTTTTCTATACATACAACAAAAATAAAAATACGTTGAATAATAACCTTTCTTGTATGGACCCCCTAATATTTCACTTTCATTTAAAATAATAATAAAATAAAATCTAAAAAATACCCGTTATCTTTTACGGTTTAAAACATACCGCTCTTTAAAGTTGGTATACAGACAGACGGGACTTTGCAACTTACAGATTTGTAGTACAGACGAACAGATTTATTTACTTTATTTATTAGGTTTACCAACAATTGTTTACACTGTAATTACATTAGTAGCTTGCGTAATTATAAGGGTTCCTTGTTGACTACGGAACCTTAAAAATAACGCTCATCGTATTCCTTTTAGTTACGCTTGTAAACAATAATGTAAGCGTACGTAACGCAGTGGAATGCGTTATTCATTTCGGTATTATGGTGCTCCCACACTAGCGGTTATAAATGTTATATAACGTTATAAAGGATTTGTTGTTTGTTGTGGATAATATGTCATAATTATAATTATAACTAAACAATAGTTATAACAAAAAAATGTATACATTGTTATCGTGTCATACAACGTTGTATAACTTTTTTTTTATGGCATAGATAAGGCAAACGAGCACACAGGCAACCTGATGGTAAGTGACTCATATATTCACAAGACTGCAAGCCTAAGACTGCCAATGCGTTGCCAACCCTGAGGACTAAGATGGAATGAACGCTAGTCATTACACCGGCTGTCTTATCCCCAAACCGGAACACAACAATGCGAACACTACTGTTTGTCGATAGGTTAATCAATGGATAGGATGGTGGTGGCGATCCGGACGGACCCTGCACAAGGTCCTACCACCCGCTAAATGTAAATGTTATATAACAAATTACAACACTACTTATGTTTGAACAATCTATCAAGTTATAACAGAACCTTATGAAGTGTTAGTGGATGTTATCGAATTTTATAACGTTATATAACATTTATAACAGCCTAGTGTGGGAGCACCATTAAGAGAACCAAATAAATGTCTGCCAGAAGCGCAGTTTTTAAGTTCCGTCTGAGCTCAGTAAAAGATTTATCTGCAATATCTTGATATAGAACTGTGCTGACGTCTATCAATATTGTGATAGTTTCGACATCCGTGACCCTGGACAAGATGCATTTGGCGAATGTTTGCGTCATCAAAAATGCATGGGATTGACGGAAGCTTGACCGTTGCACCGAGTGCTTATGTCAATAGAGAATAGGTAATTCATGTAACAAACAGTCGAGAAAAATATTTTTTGAATAGCTATAACAATAACTAAGCCAACCGAGATTTGTTTCTATCTTTCTAGCAAAACAGATTTTGAGATGGAGTTATGTATATGCACAAAAGCGGACAACAGCTAGTTCCTAAATATTTTTTTATCCTTTTTATATCGATGACGTTACATCGCAGTGACGTCACGGCTCTCCTTGCCGCCACTCTCAAAAGCAATTTGCAATTCAAAATTCCTTATCAACGTCGGCGGAACGTGCTGTATTTTTAAAAAAACAAGGCTATTTGTCAAATGTCTACCAGTAACTAGGAATTCTGAAAATACTTGAGACTACATTACAGTTTTCATACCCCTTACAAAACAAGAGGGCTGATATTTATATTTAATGTGATTAATAAGATTAATCGGGCTTGGCAATGCATTTCAAGTCTGTACTCTAGTACAGTCATGAGATTATAGTCTTGAGAATTTTAATGTGAATGGGTCTCAGATCTCACTGATAATCAGGGGTCGTACTTTTGATGCCGATGACGTCAAAATGACGTTTTTTTACACACTCTGCTCTGCTTTCATTTGGCAGGTGTTTATATGTATTAAATGGCACAAATAAAATAATAATAAGAAGCGGTAAACTGATTATAGTTACATACAGCTTAATCGCAATCAAAATACGGATCACGGCTGTACCTTTTTTTTTTCACCACTTATCACTAAAAATGGCAAATTGAGACAATTTTCTTTTATGAATGTCAATGCGACAATTGTATGTATGGCTATTCATATAATTTTTTATAGCAAAATAAAATCTTTTTTTTAATGATAATGTTACTCGATGATTTTAGCCACGGTCCTTCTCAATTAAATAGTTTTATTTATGAAGCAGATATTTATTGTTGCTCGCCGATAATTATGTGTGCGTTGTCTTTGCCCTAAAAAAACTTCGAGCTGAGGTGCTGGTGCCTACTTTGAAAATCGAAGTTCAAAATCACGTTCATTATATCTTTTTCTCTCGACTTAATCATGAATATTTGAATTCAAAATCAAATTCAACTTAACATAATTAACATCATGCAGGTTTAAAGTATTAAAATAATTACATATACATATACACACATTCCCTCACGCCTGTCTCCCAAGGGGTAGGCAGATACTATGGAACCCCCCCCCCCCCTGCAACGGTCCATAAATAGCACTTTCACTTCCTTTACATTCAGCAACCAGTCATTCATTTTAAAATATGAATTCTTAGACAAAAAAAATCTGACGCTCAAATTACTTGTAAGCATAAATCCTAAAGTTAGAGTTGTTTTAATTCTAATATTTACATTTAAAACGAGAAACAATTCAACCTTACTAAAACGGTCCGACCCCAAACCCCACTTTGTATAGAAAACTTTCGAAAAAGAGCAAGCAAGCCAAATGTGATTATTTTTTTAACAAATCCCATACAATTCGAATATGATTTTCCAAGAAAACCCCATAAATAGGGCGATCGTCGACGTAGTCACAATACATCATGTTGCCAAGATCAATAAACTAAGACATATATCATTTCTGTTGGTGTGTTGCGATTTTTGCCCATCGTCCTTATGTATCAAAAACACATTATTTTTTTTCGAATAAAAGCTTACAACAATATTTGCCGTTGAATATACATATTTACGAATAAAATATGGAATCCAATCGAGGCCGAAAATGGATGATTCTCGAATATTTGCCTTCCACTTGAGCCGGAGCGAGCAGCGAAAAACGAAGGGCTTTGATCGTTTGGACGCGTCAAGTTTGCTTGTATTTAATTTTGCATCAAGCGTTCGGTTTTTACCCGACTTCAGGAGAAAGAGGGTTTTGCTTATTTAAAAAAAATATATAATAACGAAATAAAATAGTTTTATTCCCAAAAATAACATTTAGATGTAAAAAGTTAAGGATTGAAGACAGACAAGCAGAACAAAAATCAGGCAAGATTAGATATAAACGTCTTTACTGGTTATATTTGAGTAGACGGCAATAAATAAAACAATGTCATAAGTCATAATTAATAATAGCGATCAAGATATAACACAAAAATTTGGTTCCTATCTCTTTCTTAGCAAAAAAGAATTTTACATGGAGTGTATAATGGCCGACATGACGTCACAGTGCATATCGGATCTCTCGATCTAATCGCTGTCTAACTGACTGGTGTGAAATAAGCGGCCGAATTTTAACGGCCGATTGGCTCCAACATTTGGCCACCAACTTTTGGCCGCTAACTTCACACAGAAATTGACCTACCAAATAAAGAAGTTCTATAGGTAACTGATTCCACATAACAAGAGACCGGTCGAACTTATATGAGTGCGAAGAGTGTTCCCAATCTATATCTTTCGTATTCTTCCCACTCATACAAAGTATAGGCAGAGGCCGACAACTGGTCTCTGGCAGACCATTGGTGACTTTACCCTGGTTCATTTGTGTGTTTGTTTTACAGCGGCCTAATAATTTAAAAAAAATGTAATAGATAAACGTTTATTCGACAAACACATCAACACAAGGGTACATAATAAAAAATATGTTAAGATGTGAAGATGTGAGATGTAATGTTGGTAAGTGAGTTCTGAATTCCATGTATTCCAGTTTTTTATTTATTTCGGTTTTCTTTTAAAATTAATAGGCCGCTTTTAGACAAACACACATATGTTGCACTAAAACTAATTAAACTCAAGTTATATAGCTTTTAATATTTTTTTGTGACATCATGAAAAGCAATTCATAGAGGTAAATCAGTTCAACTGGTTGTTTGAAAATCCTTCAAAATGATATTCAACAGACTCTACGTAGCTTTGCTATACAGGGGCTCTTATTTCAAAGTGTTTTCTTGTGTGAAGTGGCGTTTTTTTTTAAGCCGAGGGAGTGACGTAACGTAACGTAACCTCATGTTTATAATACAAATTTTGGTCAGTTCAACTAGTCGTGCTTACCTAATTGGTACATAAGGAAAGCCATACATAAAACCAAGAGAAATAAAAAATACTGTAGCTGGCAGGTACGTTAAAAAAAGTAACGGACGCTGCTTTCAAACCATTTAATTTTAGAACGTGCAGGCGCCAACGGTTTAGCGACATGACATATTTAAAGGTTGAAATTTCAACTGAAAGTGACACAAAAAGATGCGCCCAACCTTTTCCCGAGCATCAAATATTAAATCCCATGTCCGCGGCTTCCGTAATTAGTTATAATGAATTTTATTGGAACGCAAACCGTCACTCGGTCGCGTTTTAGGGCCAACCTTTTTTAACTGCTTCGACCCTCTTTGTACTGACGCAAACGGTTTTTAATCCCTGGAATTGAGGGAGAAATTTTGATGTTTGTAGCAGATGGTGCTATTTTCTTTAAGTTTAATATGTAGCTGCATTTTTTTGGACCTTGTAACTTTAATACGCTTGTCAGATTAGTGCAGCAGTTTTAAAATGACGTTAAAATGACAGAGCACTTAGGTGGCAGCTATTTAATAAAGGCTTTTACTCACTGCGCTCAATCCGATCAACGATACGATCCTGTAGTACAAAATCAAATTGTAAAGTTAGATTGAATCGCCGGCACGTATCGGGCGCAGTGAGCAACGGTGAAGCCACACGAGCTTAATTTTGTAAGTTGTGAGCCGCGTAATTTCTGGTACATTCGGTTCCATACAAAAGTCCTGTTTGGTTCCCACGGCGACGTAAAAGCTGGACGCAACTCAAAAAATGACGCTCGTCTCGTTTCACCTTAAAGGCCTTCAAGTCCTCAAATATAAGTGACGTTGCAGAAAAAGTGCAGTAGGTTCGTAATTACTTAATCACACTAAGATAAAATAATTACATATCTAGGGACAATCCCACATAAATTGATCTATACTTTACACTAGGTTGTATAATAAAAGTCTGTATGTTTATGTGTTACTGGGTATGTTTGTTACTCCTTCGCCATCAAACGACCGACGAATTTACATAGAATTTACTGTGCAAACAGCTGATACTCTGAATTTAAACATGCTACTTTTCATGCCCAAAAATAATTTCCTGTGGGATGATCTGATGGAATAAGTGCAGTAGTAAATCGATTTAACACACATCGGCTTATCTGTTCATTTATATATTTAATGTGTTATTATATTTATGTAAGTATGACTATGTATATCTTTTTCAACGGTTGTTTTCTTCGCACCGAACTAAGTTTTTTTCTGTTTGTCATGGTTATTAAGTCCGCCTTTTGTACTTTATTGTATTTTGTGCAAAGAAGTTTTAATAAATAAATAAATAAATAATTATCTACTCAGATAAAGCCGCGCCTAAAACCATTAAAAAAAAAAACAATAATTAAATATCTGTTTCGCCTACTGGTTGACTGGTAGAGAATACCATTGGGTATTAAGTCCGCCTTATGTACTTAATTGTTTTTTGTGCAAAGATGTTTTAATAAATAAATGAATAAATTATGATTTACCCAGCAAAGCCGCGCGCAAAACCTTTTTAAAAAAATACGATAATATTATTTATTTCTCATATTTTTTCTATAAATGTCTCTAACTAGGATTCCTCGTGATTTTCCTTATAACAACTATTTCTGTTATCTCTAAAGCCCACCGGGACATATTTACCTAAACGCTAACATTCCGTCGGGGAAACCAGTGTAATTGCCTGCTGGTCTTAATTACACATTAAGTTCTATCACCGGCATCTCGGGAATTGATATAGGCTCGCCGACGTGGCGTAGTGATCGACAAGATGGTTTACTTTGGCTGAACTAATATTAAATAATTAAAAACCTCTGAGACCAACTCTCATTACGCTAACTAGCGATTCTATTCGTTTCATTTTTAAACTAATCCCGTCACTGGTTGATGACGTGATACGAAGAGTCACGTGACACCAGTGACGTGATTGGTTAAAAAACGAAATTAATAGAAATTTAGTTAACGTAATCCATCTTGGCTAGTCGTTCGCCATTATTATTTTTAGTATTAATTAAATTTGTTGCAGCATATCGTTATTTTTGATGAAACTGTGTAATATACAGGATTTTTATAAATCAATAATTTTTTTCGCTGGAGAAATGTATTTACGCACACCACTGGAGCCCACGGTGGTTATTTAGGACTCACTTACCAAAAATGGAAGGATTATGTACTAAAATTCAACGATTCTCCCTCCACAACCGTCATTAGGGACGGCCGCCACGGACACCTACATTAAAATATTATAACACCCCTTTTTTATGTAGGCTTTAAAGACAACACAGATCTACAATGTGTGGCCCAAAACCGGGGCGAAAAATTAAAACGTAGATTCTACTCCTCAAACTACGCAACGTTTGTTTGACGACTTTGAAAAAAAACTTGCGGTTTGAATTTTATTACATTATAAAGTTAATTCGAACACGCAATGTACTATGAAATTGGTTATGTCTGTAGAGTGACTAGACTGACAGGCGATGTCAATTAGACGGAGTTTTAAGTACATTGATTATACTATTTACTTTGTTTGAAAAATGAACAATCTAAAAACTTTATGATTTTAAAAAGTTGCTAAACAAAAGTTGTCTAGTTTGAGGAGTAGAATCTACGTTTTAATTTTTTGCTCCTGTTACAGGCCACACGCTGTATACATAGGTACAAATATATACATACATACCGTCACGCCTTCATCCCAGAGTGGGCAGAGCTACAGAATCACCAACAGCTCTAACAACTTGTTGTTAATTCTATGACCACATTTTGCACAAACAGGCTAAGATGTTTACCAGTGTATACACTGAGGGGCAAAAAAACGGGTCAGAGTGCGTTTTTCATACTAAAGAGGCTATTTCGAAGCCTTGGTTCCTCGCCAGAGAATGCTTTTAGTGAATTCTGATGATGAATACCCCGATAAAGGACTTCCAGAGTGCCTAGGATACCAAACTGAATGAATCTGCGGCTAACGCCGGAATTGTGCCTTTTCAGAAAAACATCTAAAATGGCAATAAAATGTAAGCAAATCCAAGTGCTGACCCAAACTCTCCCACAGTGGTGTTAACTGGTTGTCCGATCAGTTAGGTATTTTAAGAACTTTGGACCTCCTCTATTGAACCTCGGAGTATCCACCATTAAACCTCACTCAAAACAACCCCTGGCGTGGAACCAAGGCTTCGAAATAGTCTCGATTGAATGAAAAACGCACTCTGACCCGGTATTTTTGCTCCTTAGTGTATTAGTGACAGGTTGCAAGCCCATCGCCTAACAATACTACAAGCCTTTAATCCCTTAGTTACCTCATACGATACAAATGTATGTATACGAGTATGTCCAACATATCACCCTCCTTCTTTGACGTTCAAGTAGTAATGCCTACAGTATATTCTTCAGGATTTCCTAGTCAACCTAGGAATGTTATAGTTTTGCCATGCGCTTCCGTCTGTCCGTCCGCAGCTAAGAGACTCTTAGCTCTAGCAAGATGTTATTCTGGCATGAATATAACATATTAGTCAACGCGCGACGACGCGCTGGCCTAGTTGTTAGTGACCCTGCCTACGAAGCTAGCGGTTCTGGGTTCAAATCCCGGTAAGGGCAGATATTTGTGAGATGAGCGCGAACATTTGTTCCTGAGTCATGGATGTTTTATATGTATTTAAGTATATATTTCTCTATATAAGTATTATATCGTTGTCTAGTACCCATAGTACAAGCCTAGAGCTTAGTTTGGGACTAGGTCAATTGGTGAGTCTTGTCCCCTGATATTTATTATTTATTTATTTAAGTGTCGTCCCCCATCCCTTCTATAGTCAAAACTATTTAACAAACAAAAAGATAATAACGAATTCTGCAGGAAAACTATCTAGAATCATCTAAGACAGCACCAAACAAACTTTTAATAGAGCATTAGTTCATAATTGTTGTTTTTTTAGATCGTTTTTGTATCGGCTTTGGAACCCTACACTGAGCATGGTCGGACATGCTCTTATCCAGTATTTTAAAAATATTAAACTTATCATAAAATGACATATTTATTAAATTTGGCAAGTTGGTATTTAAATGACATTTACAACGACACTCGCAAACTAAGATGAATCTCCGAATGGCAAAATGGGGCAACCGGCTTAATCTCTATTGCAGAGGACCCAAATGGGAGACGACTTTCACTGGGCTGTTTATTCGATAAAAAGTATATCATATCAAAAAAAAAGTCTACAAGCCAAAGAAACACTTACGCAAATACAGTCAACAGCAGAAGAAGGTGGACAATCGAAGAGCTCTCAATTATCTACGCTTTTATTCTCTTGCCATTAGAATCGAGTTGGAATAATTTTCAGCTCTGACTGACGTCTTTGCCGCTGTTCACACATACACACAGGTCAAAAACTTAAAATGTTGAATTCCCATCGCTTTATTATTTAATCTGTCGCAGATAAGTAATTTGTGAATCATGCGCATAAATCATTTCCGTCTTAGAAACTGTTTTCCCGGAATTCGCAGCGAGATCTCTGTAGATACCGCAGTAGTTTCTACGATCGGTGTGTTTGCTGACTTCAAATAAATTTGTGTGGTTCTTTGATAGCGGGATCATGCAGATTTTCTTTTCATTAAATTTCTTGACATAATGCATACAATGACCCCTTTATTCATAAACGCTAAATAAAGCTATTATAGTTCAAGTTTTTTTTGTCCCTTTCCGTCAAATTTATGTCTTAATGACATATAATGACTGAGCATATTTTGAGTACACTTTAGCTAATGTGCGTTTATGAATAGAAGGATAACACTTTACCACGTATTTGGTAACTGACTTTTCTGTCTTGCAATATTTAGGTATTTGTCTATTCGGTATAATTTTGTAATTGATTAATTAACCCTCATTCTAGAGTTTTAAAACTTTTAATGGATGACAATGCAATTAATATGGTATCAAATGTGAATCTTAGTAATTGGTTTCAAGAACGCAGTTTTTTTTATAGTATTTTTTTATGTTAACCGATTTTTATTCAAACCTAATACCTATCACCTTTCAATAAAAAAGTATATAAATAGGAAGCTACCCGATTCCAAAAACAGACAAACAGCTGTGAATCTTAAAAATCTATTTTGTTTTTGTCGAGGGTATGATTTAATTGAATGTTAGATTTAATGTTAAATATAATAAATCAGTGACGCAATAAGTCAAAAAAAGTAAAACAAAAATACCTAAATTACAATGTTGCGTTAATGTCCTTGGAAGTCCTTAGGTTAACACGCAGCGGGTGGGATGGGACGGCGACGGGACGCTGGCGGGGCGTCGGCGGAGCGTGCAGGTCACACAACAGTCAAGACTCACCGCGTCGGCTTCCCGCTGAGCTTGGTGTGATATCGCAGTCAAAAGCTCCCTTCTTATTGACTCTTTAACCGGCGACTTCAGGCTAGCATTTTCAGGTGAAATGAATACATTCTATAAATTTTTTTTCGGTAAAACAAGGGGATACCCCATGTTGTTGACATTTCATCAATTCAAAGATGTATTAATAATAACATGGTGTACCTGACTCCAAACCATCGTTTTTCGTCTGTCTGTTTATTTGTTTAACTTTTAACTAAATTTAATAACTAAATCAAAAGCAAACTTAAAAAAACCAACAGCATTTTTTGTTATTATTATTAAACCCGGTTATGAATGCTAACTATATTCGTATATATTTGAGATGGTCACTTTAAGACCCTTCAAATGTATTTTTTTTCATATAAATAATTGACATGTTTCCATTGTTGTTATTTCAATTTTAACAATTTAAATATCCTGTGTTACCCGGGATGGTGAATGGATAACACACATTGAAATCGGCTCAGCCGTTTAGAAGTTACGGTGGAATAAAGAATCATTACATACATACATACATGAAAACTGATAATATTACACTCCTTTTTTTGGGCAGGCTTGTAAAAAACGCTAACGCAGACAGTCCCCGTTTACACTGACACCACACCTTGTTTAGATTATCGTTTACACATACCTACATTATAAGTTGAAGTTTGTTGTCAAACAAATTGTTTACCATCGGCTTAATACCGTACTAATATATTTTAAACCACGTTTAGTTATTTGCACGTGTTTATTTTGTATCTTTGCTTTAGTACAATAATAAAGACAAGAGTATAAGAGTCGCACACGAACGGTTCCGTACTGTTGCGAACCACACCACCAAAATCGACAAGTCTCACTGATTGTGAGTATCATGCGAAGCGCATCAAGACAAACTAAACGCCCGAGTGGCAATAGGTATCAGAAACGGGTTGCGTTAATTTCGGCGAAATATGTCGGCCAAATGTACCGTTTCCCAACCGTTTAATTTGCTAACCCGCTTGGTTTTCTGTGACCGTAAATATTTCAGGAAGTATAAAAACTGCCCTAACTTATAGGGTTCTACAAGATGGTACTAAAATTAATACTAAAAAAAATATATGACACTAGAGGACGTCCGCAACTTCGTACGCGTAGAATAAGTTTCCTGCTACTCCCTATCATTTGATCCGTTCATTTAACCGAAATACGTTTGGTCGAACGTATCGTTTCGCAACTTTTTCATTTGGCAACCCACTTTTATTTCATAACTGTAAATATTTCAGGATTTATTTCTGTACCTTCGCGAAGACCCTATAGGTTAGGTTAGGTTAGGTTAGTTTTTATAAAAATCCTGAAATATTTACAGTTATAGAAATAAACGTGGGTTGCCAAATGAAACGGTTGCGAAACGATACATTCGACCAAACGTTGTTCGGTGAAACATTAGTGAACCCCCTATTTTATACCCTTAGGGGGCGAAATTTGAAAAATCCTTTCTTACCAAATTTCAAGGTACAGTACAGTTAATACAGTTTTGGCTGTGCGTTGATATTTAAGTCAGTGAGGCAGGTTTGCCTTCATAGATAGATTGGGTTTGAATGGTTTAATGGTTTAAGATATTTATTTCACACAAGATTTACATAAATCCCTTACTGAGAAACAATATTGTCTAACTTAAATCTAGGTAAGAGAGGGTAGCATGCAAGAACAGTAGACCAAATGCTAACTAACAGAAAGCATAAAATCGGGTAGTCAGAGACAAAGAGTGCTATGCAATAATTATTTAGCTACTAGTTTTACAGGCCAGTTAAACCATGATATTTTTCATATCACCTACTCGGAAAGGGGACTTTTCTTCCCTGCTAGGAGGGATCAAAGTGGCACTTTTCTGTTCAAGGACATTTTGTTGCCAAATTTGATAATTTTTGTTAAGTGCGATAATTTCCTGTTGTTAAATTTGATAATTTCAGCATTTCTAGAATGTGTGAATAATTAAAGTTTCATCACTAAGATCTTTTATTTTCCTCATAGATGATGTGAAAAGCAATATGTGTCACACGGTAGCAAAATTATTTCCACCTTGGGCGTTAACACTTGAATCCCTCACTACGCTCAGGATTCTATTTTAGAATCCTTCGCTTCGTTCAGGATTCAATGTACGCCCTCGCCTTAAATATGTCATTTTGCTCCCTTGTGACACAATCTACTATTGCAAATGTAAAAGGTGGGAAACGATACATTTGGCAAACATGCTTTTGCCAAAAGGCTTCGATCAGGGCCTCCTGAAAGGGCCGGAGACAAACTACTTTTCTATTTTATACTATACTAGCGGACGCCCGCGACTTCGTACGCGTAGAATTAGTTTCCCAGTACTCTCCCTTTTTTTCCCGTTGGGCGTCGATTTTCGGAAAATCCTTCCTTAGTGCTCACTTACATCATGAAAGGAACACCTGTACCAAATTTCAAGTTTCTAGGTATAGTAGTTTCGGCTGTGCGTTGATATGTCAGTCAGTCAGTCAGTTTCTCCTTTTATATATTTAGATTTAGATAGTAAGCCCCTTTTATATTTGGATTGTTTTTTGTTTTCAACCGAACAACGAGGTGAACTGAATATTACTTTAACTTTGCTGCTAAACATTTCCGCTTTATTTAAAATTCATCGCGTTCTATATAAATCAATGCCAGGCCCATCATTTTCCTTATAAACTGGACTCCACAGCAAGTTCTCGGCACCCAACGTGCAACTTTTCAGCCAACAATAATGCGATATCTCATTTTAATCCCATTCGTATTCATAAAAGGAATAACGAATGAATAATTATCACCACATTTCCTCTTTAAATCTGGAAACCACACCGCCATTTTTGATTTTGCAATATTTCGTTACAGTCAACGATTTAAGTATTTATCATTAGTTATTTACATTCTTATTTTAAATGTGCAATAGCTAAAGTGTACTGCAAATATGCTCTGTCCTTATCTGTCATTGCAAAATTTGATTATCGATTAAGGGGAGGTTATTTTGATTGCCCAAAAAAACAAAAATGGCGGATTATATAATAGCATTTATGTTGTTTAAGACCTTCTTCTTAATTCAATTAATAAATTACATTAGAAGCATTCACACTAAAATAGGAGAATCATTAGTGGCGGAACTTATTAGTGATAAAAATAATAATATAAATGCATAAGTTTGTCAAGAAGTTGTGTGTTGAATACAACACACATTTAAAGGATTACATCATCGACTTTCTTATTGCCGTTCCCTCGGGACCTACTGTTTTCCGGGACGAAACTTATTATTTTATGTTTAGTTTAGTTTAGTTCTTTATTCAAATAACAATTATTGTAGAATAGAATGTTCATTTCATAGATTTCTTGTTGCATTCGTTCAAATTGATAGTCACAAGTTTACCGTAACCTAACCTCTGTAATATTTTTTTTATGGCATAGAGTTGGCAAACAAGCACACAGGCCACCTGATGGTAAGCGGAAACTGTGACCCATAGACATTCGCATTCACAAGACTGCAAGCCTAAGACTGCAAATGCGTTGCCAACCCTGAGGACTAAGATGGAATGCCTCTATGCTAGTCATTACACCGGCTGTCCTATCCCCAAACCGGAACACAACAATGCGAACACTGCTGGTAGGTTAATGGATAAGATGGTGGTAGCGATCCGGACGGACCCTGCACAATGTCCTACCACCCGCGTTTAAGATATATTAAAAACATGAGAATGAAAACAGCGTGCCATAAATTGAAATGAAATTCGATAAAATCTTTATAGTACCCATGTTACAAGCCTAGAGCTTAGTTTGGGGCAAGGTTGGGTTTGGGGGGGTTGACGGCTTTATGTACTTAATTTAACCCGACTGCTGCAAAGCCCAAAAGGAGGGTTATGTGTTTGACTCTATGTGCCCTCGTGACTAACAAACGGCTGCACGGATTTTAAAGGTAAAATTCGCGAAATAAAATATATAATACATGATAAGCAACAATACTTTGACAACATTATCCAAATAGCGGTTGGGTTTTTTAAACCTTGCTTTTTGTTAGACTCGTTGATGGTTTTTTTATATCACTGGAACCGTAACCTTTTGGACGTCTTACGAGAACATGTTTTTTCTAGTTTCTTCTATATTTAAACAGTATTATAAACCTTCACGCTGCAACGGCTTATCGAGATTGGATGAAATTTGGAATGGAGATTGCTTATACCCTGGATTAACATGCACTACCACATAGACTTTTCATCCCGGAAAATTTAAATGGAATAACGAAGGAGCAAAAGCTAGTGTATAGACAAAAGGCTAGGTTAGGTTAGGTATATTTTTAATTGGGATTGTTCATATTTTTACAATAACTCTAATTTGAAAACCATTTCGAGGTATTTCTCTGTATTTCCGGGGTATATCTATATCGGATATTTTGACAAAAGTATATTTAACCTTCGTTTTACTTTCGTTTTCGGCTTGAAGCCCTCCTCCTATCTTACGGGTGAGGAGAAAACCGCTTGAAATACTATTTTTGAATACCCTATTACATATACTTTGTATCATTAGATATATATTAATTGTTCTAATGTATTACAAAATGACAACCCAAATAAAAAATAATTATGTCGTCCATAAAATGTCTGCTGAATAAATAAAGATATTAAAACATAACTATTGGGTCAAATACAAAATTAATTAAATAAGTCTCTTAAAATGAACTATTCTTTCGAATAAGAATGTAAAAATCGCGAGTTTTTTTTTTTGGTCTGTCCCAATTGTGACTTTTCTCTATTCTCCTACTGACACGAGACGACATTGGCCTTCTATCATAATTATTTCGCTGACGTAAGCAAGTCTACGTCTTGCTTTTCCTAATTTCCTTCAACTTGCCCTCCACAATGTTCAAAAAGAAACTGTCGTTTGATTTTATTTCGGGACCCAAACATCCAAACGTTAGGCAGGAAACTACAATATTAACATACTTGCCAAACCCGTATAATTCCTAAATATTTCACGTCATATTTCACCTGTTCAGTGGATTTCGTTAACGGACGATTGCTCCCAAAATAGGGGCCCTAGAAACCCTTTCAAGCGAAAAGTAGCGGTGGCGGCTCTATTTCCCTATCACTTACAATATTTAAATATTCGCATGGAAAATACGAACACAATAACAAAAAGCAAGCTTTAATAAGTGCTGTGATATTGTGAATAACATTTTATTATGCTGCATTTTTGTTTTGTTATTAAAATTATTTACAACGCTAAGACGAATGTTAAGGTAGATGTCCGAGTGCTTGTCGCTGTACTTTGGCTTGTGATATATAAAATAAGATTAGGCTGCGGCTCCACTGAGGCGGAGGAGAGCGGAACGGAGCGGAGTTGTGCCAATATTAACCAGTAAAAGGCGCATGCGGTCACGTCGAGCGCACCTTGCGCACGTTAGTTTAGATTCTATTGGTTAATATTGGCACAACAGCTCCGGTCCGCTCTCCTCCGCCTCAGTGGAGCCGCAGCCTAACATTACTTTTGTCACCACCTCATTTTAGCGATTGGAAATGTTTGTGGCTTTGATATTTCACACACCATTTTTTTAATAAAGAAAAGGACTGCCAGCAGAAGCACCTGACATTTACTAATACAATCCGATTGACTATTTTTTTTTTCATATTGGGAGATTTATATTATGGTCACCAAATAAAATAAAATCCAACTAACAAAAGTCACCGTCACATTTCCCAATTCACATGTTAATGCTTTGTGTAGATGTATAATTGAATATAATATTACGACGCAAGTAAATATCTTCTGTTAACATGCCGAGCACTCGTACGTTTACTTTACCACTTCTCAAAATCCGGTGATTCGTTCTGCATTTAGGAGGGGACTAAGAATCGTATATTTATACCATAAGGTGTATGTAACATCGTTCAAAACATCACCCATTCTTCGGCAATGAGGTAGTATTATCACAAATAATAATAGCGCTTGGATTGAGCAATCAATAATAAATAATGACACAGTAATTTGTATGAGACCGAATAAATGATTAAAGGAATTGATGTTCCTAGAGAAATTGCGTTATATAATTATTTTAAAAAATTATATTAAACAAAAAATCTAACCAATTTAACGAAAAAACTCATTTTTGAAATCAGCGCCATCTCGTGCTTGCCTAGAGCAACACGTGGAAATCTTTACAGCTTCTTACGCCTACCTACTCTAAAACATAAGTAGAGGCGGACGGTCAGGTGGTCATTTCGTCAAAGACAAGATGGCGTTAGTATCAGTTTTCTTTCGTCGTGCCCGCCGTTGTATATAAAATGAGTGAGACTGATTTTGTCAATTTACATTAGGTGGTTTGTTAGATTATTTTCACAAAATCATTTTTTCATAGTAGCGAATTTTAACATCGCTTTCACTATTCGCATTTTTTACGTTCCCTATTTTTCCCAATCGCTAATTTTCCTTAGTAATTACATAGTAATACGTAGGTAGGTCAGGTTAGGTTCGTTTTTATATCAGGCCCGCGGGGCTAAAATAACCCATAAATAGGAGCTCCATCGACTCTATCAAATTAGGTTGGAAAAAGTGCAACTAATAAAATAATGAAAATGAAATTTAAAAAGCAATGAAAAATCGCTACATGAAGGAAAACTAATAATTAAAGCGATCATGAAAGAACGCGATCTAAAAATTCGCTACTATGAAAGAATGCTTTTGTAAAAATAATGTAACAAATTCGTAAAAATTGGTTGGGCCCAACTGTCTGAATTTATATACGATACCGTTATTATCACGCATACTCAAAATGAGATGTCGAAAACGGCCCAATAACCTTTTTAATAAATAAATACAAATTACCATCACTGCTGAACGCCGCATCCTTATTTATTTAATTAATTTTAACTTCTTTGAGAAATGGCAGACTTTATACCTAAATGTATTTGATTTTCCATCAACTGACATAAAACTCATACCAAGTTTGATTAAATGACAGTTTTTGTTGTCCTCTATGACTAAAGTCAAAGTCAAAAGTTAAAGTTCTTTATTCTTCAATTTAGGCATAATATAATGTACCTACGAATGTCAAAAAGCATTACCACCGGTTCGAAAAATAAAACCTTAGCCCCGAGAAGATCCGGCGTAAGAAACTCGGCAAGGTATATTTTTTTCAAGAAAAAGGGTTACATCATTACATAATAATTATAAATAGTTTACAATATCACAGTATTTTTGCACAGTAGCAAACGTGCACCTTTTTTAAGCGTAGGTAAATTTATGCGTAGATTACTCATGCAGGACGGACGACTCACTGCCAAACATCCCTATCCATGATATAATCGTTTACTTTATAATATGCTCGGGAAATTAGTTTTTGTTTTACGACAGATTTAAATTTAGAGTCAGTAAGTTCAGTAATACCTACTTTTTGGAATTTTATTGTAGAATTTTATACAATTTCCTAAGAATGATTTTGAAGTTTTGGCCAGTCTATAAAATGTGGTTTTGAGCTTTCCTGTGCTCCTGGTTGCTTTTGGCTTATCAATGTTCGTTGGGAAATTATGTAGATCCTTCCTAACAAAGATGATTATTTCAAATACATATAGCGACGGCAGTGTTAGAATATCTATTTCCTTGAAGAATTCCCTGAATGACACACGCGACCCCAAGTTATAAATAGCTCTAATAGCCCTTTATGCAAAATAAGCACTGTACCGATATCCGCAACCGATCCCCACAAAATAAGACCGTACGTAATTATACTGTTAAAGTAAGCGAAGTAGACCAACCGTCCCGTCGCTACATTGGTAAGCTGCCTTATTCTCCTGACTGCAAAAGCAGCGGAGCTCAACCTACTTGCTAACGCAGTTATGTGGGAACCCCACTGCAATTTAGAGTCTAATGTAATACCTAGAAAAACAGTTGTTTTTACAAAGTCTATGGTTGGTTACAAAGACTACATCTCCATCGGGCAATAAAATTTCACATTATGCACATTAAGTAATTTATTATATAAAACGAAATTACTTAAACATCTTGAGTTACAGACTCACAACTATCAGAATTTGCCGTCAAATAATGCAAACGCCTATGCTCCTTACTATCAACTACAATCACATTATTGTATTTATCAAAGTGTACATAATACAAGTCATTAAAAACCGTCGCATTATACACCCCTACTTGATCCAGGACCGAAGTTGAATTTGCGCTGTTGTTGCCTAAACTGGAAATGGTTTGATGCAATTGATCAAAGAAATATGCTGTGTCATTGTTGTTAGTGGCTAGGACATATTTCGAAAACCTAGTAAAAACGACAGCTGAATTGCTACCAGCTGGAATTTTGTAAGTCTTCAAACCAGACTGTCGAAAGTAAATATCACCGAGTTTATCTATAATGAAGTAACGAATATGTTCAAATGGGTGAACACTCAACGACTTAACCTCTCCGCCCTCTATTGTGTTCAGGCTGCCTGACATTGATAGAGCGTAGAGTTTCTTTTTAAATAGAAGTTGTCTTACACGTTGGTCAACAGGTACATACTCCGTTTGATTTGTTGCTGGGTTATATTTGATAATTTTGTTATCTCCGTAGTATATGTAGAGATCACGAGTTTCTTGATCAACGGAAATACCCCAAGCGCCGCCAACGCGTACCGTTTCCACGGTGTGGTCGGTCAAATTCAAAGATTTCAGATCTCCGTCCTTTTTATCGACGTAATAGAGGATGTTCACTGCTCGGTCCACATCAATTTGAACTTTAGCTGTTGATAGTGAAAGCGATTCGAAGAGCTGGTCTTTCCCGTAGCAAACGTTGTTGATGCATACATCGCAACCTGTTGACTGCAGGCTCGGTGATATAGACAGCAGCAGAAACAATAAAAGTCTGAAAAGTATAATTTTATTTTTATATCTTTGAGAAACTTAACGAACACGAAGACCTTTACAGTAACTGGGACTCACAGAATATCTCAAGATAGCTCTTGCGTTACCAACCCTGAGAGTTCAGATGAAATGGCTCCTAGCTTGACACTTAATTGTGTAAAATAAAAAAAATACTATTTGTGAGATCAAGATTATTAATAGGGATTTGCCACATTTTTTTAAGGCTATAAACTAGACATTTCAGGTTTACAGGTTGCCTACCCATTTTCATTTTATATCTGGTTTAAATGACCGTACCTTTTATCCATAGTTCCAGTGGAGAATTTCCTAAATGCTTTAAGACGTGTTAATCTTATTATGCCCCTGGATACAGTGAAGAAGCAACATAATTTGACCTCAGAGAACACCTTTTGCTTATCACAATGTTTTTACTTAAATTATCATCACTAGTGGAGTGCCGTTTTATACCTCGGAATCCAGGGAAAGTCAATGGATCTTTATAAAAACTTTTTAATTTGTTTTTAACAATGTATATTATTATATAGTAAAAAAAAAATATAACCGATCTTAATTAAAAAAATAAATGTGTATCTAACATTCTAAATTCTAACTGATATATCAACGCACAGCCGAAACTTCAGGATCTAGAGACTTGAATTTTTTCTCATAGATTACCTTACACAATCATGGGATTTTTGGAAACTCATCCCCTAAGGGGAAAATCCTTTCTTAATTCCACCCTTCTCATACCCAAGACATATTTCCTTCAATTCAAGTCCAGTGGTTGAGGCTGTGCGTTGATCGATCAGTCAGTCAGTTTTACCCTCATCCATCCCGGGATGAAATTGTCAAAAACGCTGTGACACGTATAAATCCATTTCAATCCTCCACCTTAACACAAAATTTCAAGATTCTAACTTCAAAACTGACGGACTTTCATACACAGTGTCACCCCCTTTTTCCCCATTTAGGGGCAGAATTTCCTTACTAGATCTTTACACTCTGTAAGGTATCCATGTGCAAAATTTCAAGTCTCTATGTCCAGCGGTTTGGGCTGTGTAATTATTAATTAGAATTTAGAATTTTATACACACAAAAATTATTACATTAACGACTTTTTTTTACTTTAAGAATACATTGTTAAAATTACATTTCAAAGGTTTTTATACAAATTCATTGACTTTCCCTGGATTCCGAGGTTTTACATAACGCTTTACAGCTCTTCACTACAAGGCCAATTATATAACTTTATTATCAGTAAATAAAAACAAACGCATTAAAAAAATATAACAAAAAAACACACGTGAAGCAGCCGTGACTGGTTCGGCGCTACTCAGAGTAATCAGCATTGTGTGCGTACGTGTAAGGCACGCACACATACAAGCCGCTCGATGTATCCTTGTTTTAACTGTTTAAAGATGTTCTACTGGTTTATTTGTACTGTCATTGTATAAATAGAAAATAATTTCGTCTCTCCGGCCCTTTAAAAGTTTATATTACCTATCGCTGTTTGGGTTCGTTTTGCGTCGATTCGCATCGCTTGATACGCACGGCGCGTGGCGTTTGCGGGTGGTAGGACCTTGTGCAGGGTCCGTCCGGATCGCTACCACCATCTTATCCGTTAACCTACCGCCAAACAGCAGTGTTCGCATTGTTGTGTTCCGGTTTGGGGATAAGGCAGCCGGTGTAATTACTAGCATAGAGGCATTCCATCTTAGTCCTCAGGGTTGGCAACGCATTTGCAGTCTTATGCTAATGTCTATGGGTCACAGTTTCCACTTACCATCAGGTGGCCTGTGTGCTCGGTCGCCTTCTCAATGGCATAAAAAAAAAAATGCAGCCCCGCCTAAACCGGCTTGTTGCGTCCTGTTCGCGTTGCTTGTAGATGGCTCGCGGCGTGAACTATTGAGCCAACTACACATACAAACAGCGACGAACTATTATACTGTGGGTGGGATGAGCAGCTGTGCATACACGTACCTGCTTTCCCTACCGTAAAGGTTCGCGAGCGCAAGCGTTATAAGAACTCTTGGGTGCAAGGCTTTTGGGAGCCCACCGTAGTTTTAGGCATCTGAGATTTTTTTGAATGACGGGCGGCGATCCTACCATTGAAATGTTTCAGTAGAACGCAGTAACAAACCTGGGTCACCCACAACTGCTTCTACGAATAGTACTAGACTGGTGCGAACCTAGTTTGTAGTAAGTAGTCTGGCATTTGCTAGGAGCCCTGCATGGGTCGCACAAACGTCAAAGCAAAGGTCTCTATCGTTACAGACTACTCTGGAGCAAAAATAACGGGTCAGAGTGCGTTTTTCATACTAAAGAGGCTATTTTGAAGCCTTGGTTCGTCGCCAGGGAATGTTTTTAGTGAAATCTGATGATGGATACCCCGAGTATCGATACAGGACTTCCAGAGTGCTTAGGATACCCAACTGAATGAATCTTCGGTAAACGCCGGACTTGTGCATGTTCAGAAAAACCTAAAATGGAAATAAAATGTAAGGAAATCCAAGTGCTGACCCAAACTCTCCCGCTGTGGTGTTAATTGATTGTGCGATCAGTTAGGTATCTTAAGAAATTTTGACCTCCTCTATTGAACCTCGCAGTATCCACCATTAAAACTCACTCAAAACAACCCCTGGCGAGGAACCAAGGCTTCGAAATAGTCTTGTTTGTATCAAAAACGCACTCTGACTTGGTATTTTTGCTCCTGAGTTTAGATAGAAAGAGAGATCCAAGCGACAAACAAGTCGCCGACTAACACGTGCTAGCCGTGCTGCTGCCCTACATGCCTCCTGTCCATTTGAGTCAAGTTTTCAGTCAATTCTTCTAGTTGTGGCTTTTGACGTAGACCTAGAACCCAGGTTTGGTTCCTGGTGGGGGCGGTTTTTGTGTGATGAGCACGAGTATTTGTTTCTGAGTCATGTATTTATTTCTCTACATAAGTATGTTTATCATTGTCTGGTACTTACGAGTGTTTTAAATATATTCGTAAGATAAGGTCGACGATGGAGTGTAACAAATATTTACATTCTGTATTTTATACCTAGCAACACTTATGTTTCATAATAACCTATCGAATTATGGATTGTGGTGTAGTCTATAATTTTTCAAAAAAGTTTACCTTCCACATTTCCACCGGAAAGGTTGAAAGGTGGAAAGTATTATACAATTATCAATAGATCATTCATGAAAATAAAGACACAATCACTATAATAATAAACTTCGATTCACGTAATCAAATAAAAATGTTATGTTGTTCTATTGTTTCGATTGTTTTAAAAACAACAAAGGTGATATGAAAATCATTGGTAATATAAGTAATCGTTTGGAGCATAGAACTTCAGTTACTTGAATAACATGAGAGGAGCAAGGATATCGGCTTCGACAATGGAAATAAGGTACATCGATAATTTAAATTTAAATTAAACGCCTGCTTGACGGTCGCAACAATTTTATTGAGTCCTTTCCGACGTCGTGAGCTTGGTCGAGACCGACCGTGTAGACAGTTGTTTCCAGCAATTTTTCATATGACCTTTGGACGCAGCTGTCGGAGCTGCTGATTGTGAACCGTCTGGCCACTTGTTCCGACGGCGTGATTCCAGTTCGCTCGGAGGAAGCAGCGCGCACCACGTATCTCGAAACTGTATCACAGAATTAAGTGTTTTATACAAAGAAAGATGTCATCGTACTCCAATAAATTTATTAGATTTAAATGAATCCTGAAATGTCGTTCTTTAAGCCAGCGTTTCATCCATATCCGTTTTTATTTTTTCTTATATCAAATGTGTTCGCTCTTTGAAATTTCGAAAGGCTAGGAGCCATTTTGGGCGCTTGCAATTCGTGTTATCCGTCCGTCAGTTCTGAATACACTGAAGTTTTGCACATTCATTTTGTAAATTTCTCAATAAATGACAATTTTGAGGTTCACCCCCACTAGACTGAATATCATAAAAGCTAATTTCATTAGGCATACCAACGTTTGATATAATTTTCGTTAGCCCTAATGTCATGACAGCTAAACTTGTATGTCCTAATTAATTACTAGACCTAAAGTTATGTACCCTAATATTTACTTGTAGGTACTAAACATTAATTCTCTAATATTTCTAAAACTAATAATAATTATTCCTACTGATTAATGATGGTCATAACTCATAAGTTCTAATGACTACCAGAACTAATAATTGTTTGAACGAAATATATTTAAATAAAAAAATAATACTCAATTAGGTCAATTTTACTGAAGCCTCTCCTACATAGATTAGGAGCTCCGCGCCACGGAGAACCACCCAATTTTCATACATTTTCTTTTTTACCTGACCATTTTGTTGCGGTCTTAAAAGGAGGAGATTTTTTAGTCATCGTAATATTTTCTTTAAAGAGCTAAATTGTCGAGTCATATTTGTTTTCGCTAGGACCACAGACATTATATATAACATTTTTTATTTACTTATTTACAGATTATTTCTACTTCTCCTGGTTGCAATTACACGGGGACAAGCCACGATCTCAAAAGGTGTTTGTGACTTGTGCTTACACGGTACTTGCTATCAGAAGACGAGGCTTCTGGCAAACTACAATATGTCAGTCAACCCGGTAATAGCTGTAGACCAAACCAACCACATTGTCTACTTCGACGATTACGACGAGAGCACATTGAAATTCTTAAGATTATCCAACCATTCTGTCGAGTCCACGGGTTTACGACACGTCAACTATTTCACCGTTGATCAGAAAACGCAGACTCTATTCGTTCATTCTTGGGATAAATTATTGTATAAATACTATCCCGGGTCCAACCACAGCTACAGTTACAACGTCGGGGAGCAGTTGACCGCGCTCTACTTCAAAGATATACTGTATGCTTGGGTAGGAACCAGAGTGTACGCTTTATGGCTAACTCAATTTACCGAAGTCGAACCTCTTAACCACTTACAGGTGTCTGAAATGATCATAGACAGCCGTGGCGATTTTTATTTCTGCGGTTGTACGAGCAATATAGTTTGCCATACATACAAACTGAATGCTGGATCTGCGTTTCCTTACGTGTTTGATAATAACACGTATTTTCTAGCAACGGATGCTAACGAGTATGTTTATTTTGTTGATTCTTACAAGACCGCAAAACAACGATTACTTTTCGTTCATCAATTAAACCACAATAGAAATCGATTAGAAGAAGTAGGTCTTTTCGACCCAACGGAGAACATAGGGATACACAATGTGCAGTTTGACAGCGACAACAACTTAATCGTTACTCTTCAGCGAATTAAGAACGAAGAAGACGATATCTTTGATCACGATAATAATGATAGAATTTATCATTACAAACAAACCCACTGGCGTTGTGAAATCAGAAAACAGCCCTACAATGAATATATCACAAATGGAGAGGCTGCCATTGATATTATAGAGTAGTGAAGCGGTGTTTATGGCAATTTAAAATCGTTGTTATGAGGCAGTGGATAGGACAGACTACAAATGAACTAAAACCAAAGAGGACTCTTAGGATACAAAAACAGGAGCTTACCTTATTATTAGCTTATGGCTTTTAAATAAGTTAGGTGGATTATGTATTTCTCAACTGAAGTAGTTAACAGATACACCAGAAACTTCTATAATTGTATTTATTTTATACAAAATTCTAATTCTCCTCTCAATGCTCTTGAATGTTTTCGAGAATTTCAAACTTTCGGGAATGTTCTGGAATTTGCACGTTACAACAGGTAACGGGTGAGTTTCTTTTGGTGTTTGTGCATTACTATGTTTCTAATGTACTCATCGGCTCACCAAATCTCTAATACTCACCAATATTTTAATTGTATTATTATATCCGAATATAGTGTCCCATTGCTGGATAAAAGCACCCTTCCTTTATTGCCACCAATATTTACCGGGAAATTCAATTAATTATTATTAAAATACCAGAAACAATTACTTTGATTAAAACGTCTGATTCTAAAAAGTCTGGTACGACTTAATTTCAGAATGACTTAAATACGAAACATCTGAAAGTCAAAAAGCCTATCTCAAAATATAAATGAGAGGGTATTCACTAAGAAAAAAATACTGTCAATCTAACAAAAAAACTTTAACAGCACACAACCCACACAGTAACTTTGCTATTGATTAAATGCTTTTATTTCGCCCAGAGTTCTTCTTATCATTCTGCAACAACATTAAACATTTTTGAAAACACAAATTTAAATGTCAAATTATTAAGTGTACCATCGCCCACACTGTTAACTGTCGCTAGACCTTATGTCTTTTGTAATAAGGTTCACCGATGTACAGTTATAAGTGTTGTTGTTTGTACGAAAACAACAACACGAAGGTTCCAACGGAAGATTAGACCAGTGCTGGCTACGGCTAACGAATGCTGAGTCGGGACCGTTTCGGAAATGTTTCTCTGTGTCTTGATCTTTTTGTATGTATGTAATGTGGGTTTGGTATCGTTGCGAATAAATGTCTCTTTATCTTTATCTTTATTTTTACGTTTTCATTTCCGCATAATAATAATAATGCTGTTGATGAGTGGCGGCAACATGGATCTGAGTGCTCCCGAAGGTCCGAAGGTCCTGTCCTCACGCTTCTCTCACCGGCTGACTGCGGTGTACAATGACGATAAACAGATCCTCACCTCTGGCTTGCCTTTATTGGCCGGTCAGAGTGGAGTCGCAAGAGCTATATTATGCTCGAAGAACGGATATCTTGCGTAAATAGCGAGTGGGCAGCTTATGGTCGTTTAAAGTCCAGAACCACCTCTCCACCCTTAGACCCTCTGGAACTGTATATCTTGAGAACCACAGTAGTGTTCGCAATGTTGTGTTACGATTTGGGGATAAGGCAGCCGGTGTAATGACTAGCACAGAGGCATTCCATCTTAGTCCTTAGTGTTGGTAACGCATTTACAGTCTTTAGGCTTGCAGTCTTTTGAATGCGAGTGTCTATGGGTCACAGTTTCCACTTACCAGCAGGTGGCCTGTGTGCTCGTTTGCCTTCTCTATGCCATAAAAAAACCGATATATTTAGTATGCTTACTTTACTTGTCTTAGTCGTGATAGTTTTCCTTTTAATGGTTTTTCTTATAATCCTATATTGGGCAGGGTTTTTTTATAGCATTAATGAGGTCCTAAATAAGTTAATTTGAGTGTGTGTTTCTTGTGAAGTTATTGTAAACAGTTTTAGATAATGTAATTTATAACAAAGATTAAAATTTGTACGCCAGAGTATTGGCAAATTGTGGAGAGCCTTTGTTATAACTTAAGACCATGTACAATAATGTGCAAAAATATACTTTTGGTTTAATTTGGTATAATTATTTGTACATAGAACAAACCTTAATAAAACTACAAATACTGAAAACTGGTCAAGTGCAAGTCGGACTCAAGCACCGAGGGTATTTCTATCGACTACGATTTTAGCCAGAGCGATTGTGTGCGCTGGATGTACCTATTTACATCCTAACCTACATACGAGGGGCACACCGAAATGATCGGGAATAGAGTACTTTAAACTAAATCACATTAAAACCTTTTTTATCATATGAGTACTGGCCACTGACAATCACGATGCCGTTTTAACAATTTAAAAAAAGAACGTAATATTTTTTAAATTCCACTTTCAAATTGGCAAGTCGGTGAACAAAATGGAGCTCACGCGTGAAAATTTTCGTGCAATTATTTATCACAACTTTCGTCGAGGCTTATCTCCAGATGAGTGTCTCAATGAGCTTGTTTCTATATATAAAATTGAAGCACCTAGTCAAACGACAATTTATCTTTGGTATGCAGAGTTTCGAAGGGGTCGTGCCTCTCTCAGCACCGTACCTTCAACAGGTCGGCCGAAAACAGCGGTGTCGCCTGAAAACATCACAGCTGTGGAAAAAATACTCAAAGAAGACAGACATGTGACATACGAGCAGATTCGGGCAACCATAAGCATTGGAATGACTGCAATCC
The DNA here is from genome assembly GCA_923062465.1 of Acleris sparsana. Lineage (NCBI taxonomy): Eukaryota > Metazoa > Arthropoda > Insecta > Lepidoptera > Tortricidae > Acleris > Acleris sparsana. Next base: position 12,595,273 of record OV281308.1, read on the forward strand.
ATACTATTTTACATAGTGAGTTGGGTGTCAGAAAATTGATTTCCCGATGGGTACCCCATAACTTGTCAGAAGAGCAAAAGGCGGTTCGTGTTGATTGGTGCCGATCTACTCTGAAACGCTACAATGGAGGAAAGTCAAAAGCTGTTTATAATATTGTCTCAGGTGACGAAACCTGGATTTATTCCTATGAGCCTGAAAGAAAGCACCAGTCGGCAGTTTGGGTCTTCGATGGCGAGGTCAAACCAACGAAAGTTGTGCGGTCCCGCAGCGTGTCGAAGAAGATGGTTGCTTCGTTCGTCTCAAAAAAAGGACATATTGCCACAATTCCTTTACAAGAACAAAGAACGGTTACCGCTGATTGGTATATCACAGTTTGTTTGCCAGAGATGCTGGCCGATCTTCGCCGAGGGAACCCGACACGCCGCGTCATCTTACACCACGATAATGCGAGCTCCCACACCGCCCATACAACTAAACAGTTTTTGAACGAGGAAAACGTCGAGTTGATGTCCCATCCTCCATACAGCCCTGACCTAAGTCCAAATGATTTTTTTACGTTCCCTAGAATCAAAGATTTACTGCGTGGTCAGCGGTTTGAAAACCCAGAAGCCGCCGTAGAAGCCTATAATTCGGCCATTCTGGCAATGTCTAGTTCAAACTGGAATAACTGTTTCAATGACTGGTTTAAAAGAATGCAAAAGTGCATCAATTGCAACGGAGAATACTTCGAAAAACAATAAAACATAATTTATATATACAGTGTACATAGTTTTTTAAATTCCCGATCATTTCGGTTTGCCCCTCGTATATTATCAATGCGAGGTGAGTTTGTTACTTCTTCGCTAAGGCACTGGTCCGTCTACCGTCTACTGAATATAAGCTAGTAGAACTATGAACTACAAAAGACTGGGCGAGCGGCGAGAAGCGAGTAAAGTTTTGATAGTTTTGACGCTCGGCAGGCATCGGAAAGTACCGCTGAGCTAGTTTTATAGTCGATAGCTTTTATCGCTGCGGTCAACTAGTAAACAGCGGTCCCACCGCCAGATACCGGCGAGCTCGGCGAGCAACTAGTAAAATTCTGTACTAGAAAAAGTTGACAATCGGCGGGAGGCTAGTAAAAATTCTATGGAATTATAGCTTACTCGCCGGGCGTTGGGAGAGTGTCCTCGCCAGCAGTGTGAACAGCGAGCGATGAACTATAAATATATATCTCACTCTTTTATTTACACTGAAGCGATTATCTTTTGTTCGTTTCTTGGGCTAGAAAAAAGTCGACAGTTCATATCTCACTCGCCGGCGGGACCAGTGCCTAAAACGGATGGACGAATTTGGTTGGATACAATTTGGAGTAGAGCTTATACACTGGATTAACACATAGGCTGCCTTGAATCCCGAAATAAATCAAAGTTCCCGTGGGATAGCAAAATTAGTATCTGTTCGCGGACGGAGTCGCGGGCAGAATCTAGTAGATACATAGTTTTCAGCAATAAAATTAAAAACTTTCCGTTAAATGCCTTTCCTTTGCCTTTGCCCGCTTTTTATCTGCTTCGCTCGGGCTCAGGCAGGAACATTGGCGTGATCATTTACTGAGACAAAATAAATGTTTTTTCTAAAGATTAACTATTGAACACATTGTAAAAATCTTAGCCTGTTTGAGTATAATGCGGTTATAAAATTAACAACAAGTGGTTACAGTTGTTGGTAAATCTGTAGCTCTGCCAACCCCACTCTGGGATGAAGGCGTGACGGTATGTATGTATGTTACTATTGAAGATCAGATAAGGAAGACTGTTCATCGGAAACGATTTTTGGATGGTATAGTGACTTCAAAAGGATCAGATCATCTTGGGAAGCGCTGGTAGTATCTTGACGTGTAAAAGTGCCCGAGCGGCCTACTTACTAAATAAATTTCTTTTATCTTTTATCTTTTATCTTTTTTATCAAAGCCAGCCTTGAAGAAGACAGAGATGTATGACTGAAATGCTAGCGCAAGAAGATCAACAAATTGCATTCAAAGACTTATAAAATAGCCTGGGCAGTTGGTTTGTTGGTGTTTTTTTCACATCATAGGCACGTTTTGACGAGAAAAAACGATTGTCAATGAATAGGTACCACATAGGTTCCTGAGGCAGAAAAACAAAAAACAATTTTGTAGACTTAACATTAGAAATTTCATTATGACATTCTGCTTCTTGGCCATCAGCTGCTGGAATCTGTACCTACTGAAATAAAAAAAAAACTGTTAACAGCAGTACCTATTCCTTAAATAAAACTCAAAGAAGAAGGAAGAAGAATTTAATGAAACTCGATTAAAAAAATCATCTGTAGTAAAACAGCAGCATTAGGAACAACTGACAAATAAACTGTTTAAGAGAAAAACCGTTTTTCTGAAAATTATACTGCGACTCCATTTTTAAGAGATAAGTTTCACAAACCATAATAAAAACAATAACATGCTTACACAAAAATACAAAGTAGAGAAACAAAAAGGTCTAACTACATAAGTTACTTTCTAAACAATTATTATTTTCACGTTAACAATTTAAAGATCAACTCCATCCTGACGGATCAGTTACAGCAAGCTTTTCATAACAATTCAAATTGTTATTGTTTTCTTAAAATGTACTATGAAGCTTGGATGGTGTTTTTGTCGTTGATCGGATCACCATCTTCCCGAAAACATGGTTGAGGGAGGCGATGGCTGAGATACGCGTCATACTTGTGAACAGGTGCTGTCTGTGGGGTCCGGTCTGTTCACGCTTGCAAGGACCTGTTTTTCAGTTAGTTATTTCGGTTATCGTTCCTGACGTAGAGACCTCGTAATGTTGTTCTCCTAGTCACTATTTTTAATTGAATGATATTGAGCTTACATTTGTAATGATTTTATTGGTGTTAGTTTTAAAATAATTATTTATTACTTTATTACCTCGTAATGTTACTTTTAAGCATTATTGTATTTTATTATGGGAAGAAATGACCTTCTGCTGGAGTTTCATGCGGCGCTTCTTCTTCGCAATGATGGGCTTGTCCAAAGCGCTAGAAGATTCACTCTATATTACCGAAGTGTAATTGAATTTTGATATCAACTGCCCAAAAAAGAAGTATACTTAATGATTATTTTTACGTTTCATTCAGAGCTCCTCTATTACTGAATTTTGAGTTTTCCCATGGACGTCAATCTGTTTAGTGATTCTACAACGCTTTGAATTCGCCTTCATATGATATAGTTCATTAACATTGTTGTTATTAAATTTCCTAATTTGTACATCAATCCAATACTTAAATACCATGTTATTATTTTTATCAAACTGGATATCCGCGATTTCTTTGTTAAGTGGTTCATTAAAAATACCAACATCTACTAGTTGGTTCGTGTTGTAGTCTAACCTTTGAATGTGAAAGGTACGTTTATCTGAATATCTATATATAAAATAAGCAGTATCGTCTCTGTCCGTTGTTAAAAGTATGTCTTTTTTATTAGAAAATTCAACAGGAGTCACATTCCCAGCTGGTAATTTATACGTACCGCAAAAACCTGGATCAAAACCAGGAAAATAGAAATCGCCCCGTTTGTCTATGATTGGTTTATCAGTAAACATTACTTCTATGTTCCTTAGAGGAGCAAATACCTTCGCTTGATCATGTTCTACTGCATACACGCGACTAATATTACAAATACCGTACAGTTTATCTTTAAAAAAAAGTCTATCAAAATTGTGATGTAAATATAGAATACTTTGATTTGACACAGGATGGTATTTTAATACATCGTCAGAATTTTGAACGAACAAGTCGTGGGTATTTTGGTCGACGGCTAAACCATCTATGAGGTAAGATAGAACGATAGAAGTTGATTCGATAGAACTATCGGTTAAGTTTAACATTTTTAATGTTCTGTCATCCCTGTCCAGGAAATAAAGAATGTCTCTTATTCGGTCTACAGCTACTGCTGAGTGGCCACTAATTCTAGAAGAGCTAAGGAGTCTGTTGCTCCCATAGCACACGCCGTCAAGGCAGAGATCACAGGCTGTTGACTCCAAGGCTCTTCCTGGTGATGCTGATGATACCACGAACAAGACCAGTAGAAGGAACCTGTTAGCAGCCAGAAAAAGGATGAATTAAAATAAAAATATTTATGTAACTTCACCTGCTTGAATTAAATGCAATGAAGATCTCCGTTGAGAAGAAGCACAAGTAACTCTAATCAGTCTTTAGAAATTGTGAATTATGATCATGAAGTCTTCCTTCTATTTTTTAAATAATTTATTGAAATACTGATGTTTGGGTAGGCATTTATCTTACAACCAGGCATCACCCCGTAGTGCCTGTGCCTGTAGTGCCTGCCACAAAATTCATCTACCTAGGATGAATTAAAAAAAAACAAATTAAAATAATTTTAACCATATTAAAGAAACGCTTCGACACTCCCCTGTTGGTGTTGGAGATTGAAATTACAGCACAAGACTCAAAGCAACATTCCCTACTACCAATATATTTTTGTAATTAGTAGTAATATATATATATATATTACACCCTATGAAAATTCTGAGATTTGACACATTTTCCTGCTCAAGCTACGATTAAATATTTTTTTTTAAATATTTTATGTTACATTCATTGTTTTATATAATGCTAGGTTAAGCTTTATTATTGTATAATATAGGTAATAAGTAGTATTTAAAAACACGACTGACTGTTGAGTTTCTTGCGGCGTTTCATCTCAGCAGAGGTCTCTTGTGAAGCGCTGGTAGATTTTTGACGTGTAAAAGTGCCCGTGCGGCCTACTTATTGAAAAAACATCTTTTATTTTTTTATCTTTTATCAAATAAAGTCAGTTCTCGCTGTCTGTATGTCCCTATGTATGCTTAGATCTTTAAAACTACGCAATGGATTTTAATCCGGTTTTAATAGATAGAGTGATTCAAGAGATAGGTTTATATGTATAAAACATGCATAATATAGTAGAGCAGCACTGATAATTATAGAGCTTTCTAATGTGATGTCGTAAATGAACACCTTTTGCGCTTACATTGCAAACGCTGGCTGAATCCTACGAGATAGGACAAAATAATGTAGTACAGTATTGTGCACTATAAAAAGGTCTACAAAAAAGTCCACAAATTTTTAATCCTTTACTTTTTACGAGAAATAATGGATTGCTAACGAGGCGATTTTAAGCAATACAGCATCCCTCCTTATCCAATTAAGTACCGTTAATACATTGTGCATTTAATTGAGATCAATATGACCCAGTAGAGCATGTAATTTAAACATTTTTTTTTGAAGATATTACAGATTTAAAATGCAGGGACATAGCGGGGCGAGTCGTTCGCTATAATATAATAAAGTGGTAAAGTTAGGGAATCTCTGGATCTACGCAACCGATTTAAAAAAAACTTTTACCAATAGAAAGCCACGTTATTTATGCGACGGCGGGTCGCTATTTATTATAAATGCGTAAGTGACGTTCAAGTCGTAGTTCGTTGGTCACGCTTTCAAACCCAAAACATTGTACTGATTTTAATGATATATAGAATGCTAAAATCTAGAACCCCATAAAATTACATAATAGGACTTTTCATGAAAAAAAAACCCAGGGGAACAAAATGTAGTATTATCGAATAAAAAATAATCTAACCTAATAATTTAAATTTTATATTCACCTTGTTTCCATCGCAGTTACCACAGAACTTGCTCAACTTGTATGATTCACTTGAATGAGGAGTAACTCGGTGAACTCTCGATAGTTCGTATTTATAACCAATCGTTCCTGCGGTACAAAGCATTATTGATAACCTACAGATACGAGAAAGTGAAAGTTAAAATTAACCAGAAGAGCAACCCTTCTTCATTTATACTACCAATAAATAAAATAAAAGTGTTTATAATGTGATGTCAAAATAAGTATTCACGTAAATCGAATGCGCGCCTGAAGTACTTTCAAATAAGTGCATTTTCTGATAGAAGGCGCATGTTCGACCTGGAGTTTCTCAAAAGGATAGTGACAGGTAGTTTCAACTGTTCGGATCAAATAAAAAAAAAAACAATTTCTACATTCCATCAAAGATACCAAGCCCATGTAATATTAGGTTGTTGGTCTGCCAAATTATCGCACCAATCTCAAGAGACATTGCCCACTGACACGCAAGTATAATATTTACAAGCAACACCACAACGAGGTTGATCTCGGAGTAACTACTTTTCCAAAAATAAAAAAAGAACTTCTTAATATTAAGTAGTTCTACGCCATAGCATTTAATTAGCAAACTAAGATTAACTTAAATAAGTGCATTTTACTTTTATTTCTGTGCATGCTGTGATCTTCTGTAATTAGCAAGGCGCTTAGCTTGTAAGTGTGCATGTACAATATTTATGTAACAGTGAACTTATTGTTGAAGGTCCTAATAAATAAATAAATAAATAAATAAATAAAATAAAATTGGCATATATTTCGAAAACTTATGCGATAAATCGATGTTTATTCCTGAAGGTCGTATTAAATAAGAGATCCTCCAAATCTGATTCTCGGCTTACGCAGCGTAAATAATATTTAATAGGCTTATTTTAACGAAGGGTACTTGTTCTGTATCCATTTTAATTTTTTCTGTTGCTTGTTCAGAAAATAATAAATCGTTCTTTTTTATTTTATTGGTTGATTTCGAAATAGCTATCATAAATTAGTTTTTTAGTGAAAATGGGTGGATCAACTTTTTGCTGTTGGTATTCTGTTCCGTAAGCCAGGAGACAATAGTGATCGAGTTTCTTAGAAAAAATGTTTTAATATATACTTCTAGCACAATAAAAAGATAAAAAAGATAAAAGATGTTTATTCAGTAATTAGGCCGCACGGGCACGGGTAATCATGAGAAAGAGCTTAAAATAATGTTTTTAATTGCCAATAAAACTGATTTTTAGTGGACTTATAGTCTTTAAAATCATAGTTTTAAAGAGTGACCCAGGAGACGCCACCATGGCCACGAATTACATAGAAAAGTAGATTGACCCAAAGGAGAAAATTAATGACAAACCTCTAGCCTGCGTTTAGAGGACTATCATAATTATGGTCATCTGAATTGTTCAACAGAACAAATATATTCAAAATTTGTATAGTAGATAGTCCAAGCAAGTAATATTTTACAGATTTTCGTACTTTTTGTGGCAATGGTATATAAACGTCCAGACAGTGTATTTTCACCCAAACCCGTTCAGCCTTCATAACTTTTTTCTCAGTGCATCTAGCAAGCCGATTTTTGAAACCTTTAGTTTCACAGCTTAGTGTGAAAATAAAAGATCCCTAACTACCGTTTTTAAAAACCTTTCCAGTGACTTGAAATTTGTTCATGCTACGGATAGGTTCAGAAAACATTCAAATTGTAAATTGGATAGGAAAACGTTACGCATGATTGGAATGTAATGTGACTAAGGGAATTAAAACCAAATGTGAGGAAAATATTTTAAAACAAGGTTACCGCGATTAATTTTAACCTCTTGGCGAATCATGTTAATTGCGTTCACTGTGATAACGACGTAAGTAATGTGATATAGCAATACGCAGTAAAGTTATTTTGTAAAGTCGTTTAATTTCAATGTTAGTATAACTATGCCGTATTACAGCTTTGTAGTACTGAATATTAAGAGTCTCTGAGTGAAACCGCGGACGTGCGAACAGACGGACATAGTGATACTGTAAAGGTTCCTTATTGACTACGAAACCCTAAAAACTGACCACGAAGGGTTCCATACCGCGTTAAAAAAAATGGTTCTTGTATGGAGACCCCTGTCATTTATTTTTTCCTTGCTTACATCCGTAGATTCAGCCCACTCACAACACGGACAAGAGGGTCCCGTAATGTCACCCTTCGAGTACAAAAAGTCAAAGTCAAAGTTCTTTATTCTTCAATTTAGGCATAATATAATGCACCTATGAATGTCAAAAAGCATTACCACCGGTTTGAAAAATAAAACCTTTGCCCCGAGAAGAACCGGCGTAAGAAACTCGGCAAGATATATTTTTTTCAAGACAAAGGTTTACATCATTACATAATAATTATAGATAGTTTACAATATCACGGTATTTTTGTACAGTAGGTGTACCTTTTTTAAGCGTAAATTTATGCGTAGATTACTCATGCAGGACGGACGACTCACCGCCAAACATCTCTATCCATGATATAATCGTTTACTTTATAATATGCGGTACGGTACCTACCCTAAATATATACAAAAGATAAACTTACAACCTTGTTCGTCTGTAATCTGTATTCTTTTAAGTCTCTAGATTTTTCCTAGAGGATATAAATACCAAATATTATAAAAAGCACTTTAGAGTCCATTCTACAAGGTTGGAATTACAATGTCTAAAACGATATATATATTGCGGTATCACGAGGTTATGCAAGTTGATTACTACCCAGATTGTTGAGTCCTGGAGATACTAAATAATAAACATTGATAAGTCTACGTATAAATAACTCGGTAGGTACTCAAAAAATATTATTCAGTAGTTCATAAAGTCATCGAATAAAGAATACATACTAAATGACAACTGAAGAGATAATACTTTGAAAATGGGTATAAGGTAAGTTTTAAGGTTTTTATACTAATCTTTCCACATCTATCAAACTAAAACCAAATCATACTCAAGAATTGTCGGTAGATAATTTTATTGCACATGTAGCGGCCATTTTATAAATGATTAAGTTTTGTATTATGTCAACCACTGGAACTATCTTTTAAATAGTTTTGTATTAAGTCGGTATTGCTGAAAGTTTGTTTTTTCAAGATTGGGGCTTTCATTTTTTTTACCTTTGGTATTCTTAAGCACTCACTGATGTATATGGTAAAGGAAATTGTAAGACCAACGTTTTTTGCTCTCGTCACAATGTGAATAAGACAAAAAAAGGAACGTTTTTCAGTTTTCCGTACTGTACCCACTAGAGTTCCAAAGGCTCGAGCCTTTTAGCCATACATTTTAAGCTTTGGAGTTTTTTTAGAGCTGACTTGACGGAATAGGTTACCAAGACTTAGTGATTTTAATAAGGACGTCTTAAAAAAGGCTATAGGTTTATAAAAAAGCTATAGCTTTTTTTAAAAGTTATAGCCTTTTTCGAGACTGCAGTTCGGTGGCCTCGAACGAACGGACGGATGGATGGACCGGCGGGTTTGGCTTTCTTATGTAAAGGTGGATTTAGACCCATTAGGCCAAAATAACATTGAGCAAGAACTGGAACAAGAGCGTTTCTTCGTATTTTTTTTTATTCTTTCTTAGGACTGGCGAACTCATATATGTATAACAACGAAAGATTGTTTAGATAAACAATGAGCATTCGCTCTTTAAGAGGATTGTGGAGCGCCGCTAAAGTCGCGTAGCTGTCGAAATAAATCCATCCAATCCATTTTTTCCGTTAAAAGTTACTTAATTAAACGCCGTACATTAATTAAAACTTCCATCAACATATTTTTCCTGTATATTATCGTACGTTCTTTTGTTATGTTGTCAATATCATTCTTTACAGAATCATTCTCCTTGTATTGGTGGCTATACCAAGCTTAAGTTTGGTTTCGGCGCAAACTAGCTGCGACCTATGCCTGGACGATGTTTGCTATGAGAAGAATCTCCTTTTTGACTCCTTGGGACTTTCTACTGCCCGCCAAGTTGCAATAGACCTAACTGAAAACAATATCTACTTTGTTGACCAAAATGGCGGTGCCCTTAAGTCCTTCAACTTAGCTAATAACACCATGACAACGATTCGTAATAAAGGTATTTTTGGGATTGCTGTTGACCAGAAAACCCAAGACCTGTACATCAATAACAAAGCAAGATTATTAAAATATAACCCTGTATCGAACAAAACTACTGTTATTCGCGTGGATCGTCGATTGGAAGAACTATATTTCAAAGACAAACTGTACGGTACTCTGCCTAGTTATTCAAGCCTATATCTAGTAGAAGATGGTAAGGTGAAAAACTTCCCGCCTTTGAGTTACAATTTTAATGATGTGCACAATTTGATCATAGATAAACGTGGCGATTTTTATTTTCGACAAAAAGGACTAAAGACGTATAAACTGTCTGCTGCTAGTAATTCTACTGCTTTGTTTTCTGAAGGTGAATGGTACGTCCATGCAACTGATAAAGACGGAGTTGCATATTTTATTGACCGGTTTCCACGAACCATTTCAAGAATGAACTATGACACTGACCAACTTGTAAAAGTCGGCGATTTTGGTGCTGTTATGGATGGATTGTTATTTTTACACTTTGATAAGAATAATGATATTGTTGTTATTCAAGGGGCCAATGATAAAAAAATGCATTATTTGACCGCTACTTCGAGAACTTGCATTTTAAACACAAGAAACGATTCTACCCAAAATGATATTTGAGATTGATCAAAAAAATATTTTGATTTTTAAGTAATATACCACCTAAAATGATGCTGTTTGTTTCATTTAAGATAACTCTTTTTTCTGTGCACTTGTTACTAGGTAGCTAATATTTTGTAAATTGTACGGTCATCCATATAATATATAGTAAGCACCTGAGAGTGTAAATTGATTTCTTTTATTGTTGGTCCCATCTGAATGACAAAAAAAAATGTTTTGTTTTTATTTCGTTTAAACTCACTCTAAATTATACTAATCTGCAAATAAATCATTATGAAACTCATATAAGTGAAAATATCGCTAATGTTATGATATTTCACTTAACTCAACGATCACTGTATGCCACGAGCTCTATTAATAATAAAAAATAAATAATAAATTTTATTTAAGTAAAAAGGATTGTACAAGAAGTGTGTGTGTGAGTGAGTTTGTGTGCGTGTGTAGGGGTTTAGATGATTTGCTGCTAGGTAAAAGTTTTTCTGTTTCATCCTTTGTAGCCGTTGAGTTGAGCCAGAAATATTTAATTGTAGAGATGAAAATTGTTTTGTGTCAAAGGATGGGGCAGACCCTATTAGTGCTCCTTTTTGAGGGGTCTGGCTGTGGTATCTGCATATACTTGCGTAGGATTATTCGAAGTACAAAGAGTTGTCACACTGTCAACACTCTAGATATTGAATATAATTCTTTACTTGGGAGTCTATGTTCTTTGAAGTGTATGACTTTGAGCACAGCTCTTTGGGCCCCTTCGATCTTAATGAAAGAGGTCTTTGCTGCACATCCCCAAACAGGAACGCAGTAGGATAGTACCGTAGTATTTAAATTAAAGAGATCCGCCAATATTTCATTGTTCATCTTGAAGTTGAACATATTCATGAACGAGCCCCAAAACCCACTTACCAGGAGGTCTGTGGGCTCAATTGCCTTCATCATGCCATAAAAGCCATCTTTATTCATGTTTATATCAAAAAAAAATATCTAAGCAGTCCATACATTACAGTGGCTAGCAAGCTGCTGGTCAAAACCTCACACTTGTTACACGTATACTATGGCTGACAGAAACAAATTAACAAGATATTCAGCATCATTAAAAAAAATGTCTCCATTGTATTTTTATAGAATCATGAGTATTATGATATGATCCAATGGACGTAGGTTGGGAGGAAATCATTGATAATCCTTGGAGGAGGCCTTTATTAAACAGATATGGTAAATTTTATATTTGACGATGCATAATTTATTATATTTATTAGTTTCATCGGTAATATACATTTCCAAAGCATCACATTTAATAAAAATCCTAAGCCCTTAGATTGGGAGTAGACCCAGGTTGTGAGCTGCGGAAGGACGAGGTTCTGTGCAGACGTAGTCCAGAAACCTGGTCACAGAAGCTGCCGGGGGTACCCGGCGTGCTAGGTGTCGGGGGGTCCGGTGGAGGGCACTTTGATGACCTGGAAACAAATACCTTTTAGTATCTACGCAGCGTTTTCCGGGCGGGAAACCGTTGGATTGGAGAGGCGCAGAAACGGTTCTTGTGGAAAGCCTTGTGGGAGGCCTACGTCCAGCAGTGGATGTGTTTTAGCTGCTGGGGGTAAAACTGCACCAGTTCTGCAGGACTAGATACATCATTGTGGAGACGCTGAAAAGCTTTGGTAACTAATAACTAAGGAAGGAAAATAAGTAGAGGAAGGGTTGAGTAATAAACTGTCTAGGCGAAGGGTCAAAGGTAAAAACATCGTTAACAAATTAAGTCTCTAATTGATACTGGTAAGTTTATATTTTTATACTATAATATAAAAAAATGGACGTCGGATAAACGTCTCTGGTGCACCAGTGCCACTCTACGAGACAGCCTTACCTAAGAAGGTCAGATCATGTCAGCCGAAAGACGTCCACTTCTGGACATAGGCCTCCCCCAAGGCTTTCCACTTAGACCGGTCTTGTGCTTTTCGCATCCACCGCGGTCCTGCGATCCTGACAAGGTCGTCACTCCATCTTGTTGGAGGCCTACCTACAGCTCGTCCTTCAGAGGGCTATGGAGAGGGCTACGTTCGGGGTTTCTGTGCGTGATAGAATCAGAAATGATGATATCCGCAGTAGAACTAAGGTTACCGACATAGCCCGAAGAATAGCTAAACTTAAGTGGCAGTGGGCGTGGCACATTGCTCGCAGGACTGATGGCCGATGGGGTTAGAAGGTTGGAGTGGCGTCCGCGGACCGCAAAACGAGCTGTAGGTAGGCCTCCAACAAGATGGAGTGACGACCTCGTAAGGATCGTGGGAGCGCGTTGGATGCGAAAGACACAAGGCTTGCTACGCTGTAACATTTGTACATCCTGCATAGTTTTACCCGTAAAGTTCGCTCGCGCTCGTCAATGGCGTGTCTACCGGCTCGGTGGCGTCCAGTTTCTTGTGATCTATGACGTACTTCTGCTTGCGTACGTCGTATCTGCAAAATAAATAAATAATATAATTTCGAGAACAAACCTACCCGAATTGTTCTTTTCATAAGGGCTCTAAACAACGATATACAAACATATACTTACGAGTATCTAGTTAGATAAATCAAAATTTAAAACAGAAAACCTCCAAGAGTCAGGGACTAATTTGCCTGATAGTTGATTAGTTAGTTATCCTTACTAATATGAAAAAACGCGAATGTTTATATGTATGGATGGATGTTTGTTACTCTTTTACGCTGCAACGGCTGAATGGATTTGGATGAAATCTGAAATGAAGATAGCTTATACCCTGGATAAACACATAGGGTACATTTCATCCGGGAAAAATAAAAAGTTCCCGAGGGAATAATATTCGAAATCTACGTGGACGAAGTCGCGGGCAGAAGCTTTTATTGAATATGGGATATGTTCACCTATTACCACCAATTTGTTACCACTGCTGAGATTTATTTTATCACAGGTAAATATTGCAAATAAAAATTGCGCAGACGATACCAGACAGAAACATTGGTAACTAATTGGTTGTAACAGGTATGAGATTTAAAAGGCCTAGAAGCTTAAAACATCAACAATATGTACAAACTATACGTGCAGTACTTAATACTCGTAGTTCCATTATACTCACTTCACGACGGAAGGAAAACGGTGTCCCCACACGACTTCGCGCGGCGTGTAGGATGTCTGGCTCTGCGTGAAGGTACCCATGGAAGCTGAGGCTCCCTTCAGGCCGACAGTTATCTCGAAACTGGAAGAGAGATTGCACTTCAACATTATTTTTAAACTTGGAGTAGACAACCGAGCACGTCGACTACTTAGTGGTAAGTCAGATCTGAGACCCAGAGCCATTTGTATCCTACAATCTCAAGAATTCAAAAGCATTGCCAACCCTAAGGACTAAGATGGAATGCCTCTAATTACGCTAGTCATTTCACCAATTGTCTATTCCCCTATTTATTTTGTGGTCTAAAAGAATATGTAGTGATTAAGATTGAAAACGGCATGCATCGATGGCTCGGTCATTTGTAAAGGATAGATGAAAAAGATTGACGAAAAAAATATACATAGCGTAAGTAAGTGTCGAATCAAATCGGAGAATACTGGAAAAGGGCTGAATCTTAAGTTTCTGAAACTGACGTGCATGCACGTATGAATTTGAAAGAGATTTCTTAGGATCGTAGCAGGTGGAAAATAGTGGTCTCTGCCTACCCCTCTAGGAAACAGGCGTGATTTATCGTATTGTATGTATGTATGTCTATTCCTCATCGGAACCCAACAATGCGAACTTTTTTGCTTGGCGATGGCTTGGAGTATAACTTTTTTTTAAATAAAAACTTACCCCTTAATTATAATCTTACCTAATATTCTGGATGTCTTGGGGAGTGTACATAAACAGCGGGCTGGTGGCGTCAATCTCGTGGACCAGGGTCACAGGCCACAGGAGGAACTGGCCCTGCTGCAGCGACAGAGTCCTTGTGTAGTAGCGGATTATCTCGCCTTCTTTTGTTCTGTTCAAATGAAAATTTATCAAGGTTTTCTGTGGATCTGTCGGAGGATGTGTATCGCTTATTAGTGGAATGTATTCTGACTAAAACCAAGAGGGAATTTGAGTGTTTGTTCAACTAAATCTGAACACAGGACGTCGGACTGTTTCTGTAAATTTTGGCAGCACCAGAGTCAGATGCTGCCAAATTAGTTCATGGGTTTTGAACAAGGTCCCCCTTCTTTTTTCTGAATATTTTTTTTTAAATAGTTTTAGGCCAAGGGTCCATGCCGTCTTTATCAAGCTTGATTATAGTGCCAAGTTTTTTGGCTAATTTACCATTCGTTTTTTTTTAGATTCGCTATGTACAAGATGACAAGATGACAAGTGTCAAATTAAAAGCACCCGAAACCAACGTATGAAGATTTAGACGGAGCGAAAGTTGTATGTTGAGACCGATACAACTGACGTTATTTATTATTTATTTATTTAATTAATATTGAGATGATACCTGAATGTATTGATGAAGTGCGCGGTGAAGGCAGAGCTGATGATGTGATCGTAGTTCAGGTCCCAGGCCCTGATCATCAGACAGAGGCGACCGTCCCGCATGCTGATCTGAAACATACGTTTTCACCTACGGAATTTAACATCTATGACATAAAAATATGCTTAGGATACCAATATCTGCAATTCACTGTACAAAATATTAGAAAAATGAGAAGAATCCTTATTAGGTAACGCTTGAAATGGCTGCAATATAAGATTTAGGGCCTCTATTTTACTTGAAGAATATTGCTTTCTATTCTATTGTACATGATATAGTTCAGTCTATTACTCGGCCATCATTACTGTCAAGAAAATAAAAGCTATCGTAACGTTAACAATATCATAACATGTCAAAATCAATATGGTTTTACCAAGAAGTACAAGAGCGCTAATAATGGTTGAAGTGAAACATATTACATACTGTTACAAAGTTCAATACAAAGTAAAATTAAAGTACTCGTGGTCATGACGCTAGTATTTTTTACCCTTTCCGGGAATTTGACCTCGGCTAGCATCTTAGAAGTCACTACTCGTATCAACTAGACTTAACAGACCTACATCTCAATCATCGATCTTGTTTAAAATATCAATTTTATCTTCATTTTGTATTGATAGCAAATTAAACTCACCACAGCCTTCTTGCTGAAGCCAACGCCATCTCTGGACATTTTCTCGGGACGGGTGAGCTTCGCGTATACCACGCATGTTAGCACGCCGGAGAGTCCGGTTCCAAGGATCAACTTTGAAGAGAACAGTTGTCTTAGACACGAGGCTTCACACTGACGTAAGCGATATTCGAAAACGGACAAATTATAATTATGGAATTGACAACTATACGTTTTCGATAGCGACAACGTTCTAGCAATACATCACTGTGGGGTTACAGTAAACAATCACGACCATCAGCGGAGTTTTCTTCTTTTACTGCAGTCAATTTCTTTGTACATTCTAAATACTTTAATCATTGTGACCTTCAGCAATAAATATTTTAGTAGTAGTAGTAGTAGTAGTCATTTATTTCATATTGGAAATTACATTATTATATGTCGCATAGTTATAATGAATTCACAATAGGATCTTCAGTGTAAAAAATAAAATAAAACTAAATTAAATAATGTCAATGTGTACAGAAGTAATAATAATAATGACCCAGAATAAAACAGTAAAAGAAAAAAAAAATAGCTCAAAGGCTACAGTCATGCAACGTCAAGAACACAATAATAAGCAATAAGAATAACGGCTCTATATTTATTTAACAAACAGACAAAACAAAAAAGGAGAGGATAAAATCGTGGTAATATACGATGTTGGATTGTTCACTATAAAAACGAATTAGGTTTTGCCCATCTCGCTCCGCTATCGTAATCAACTAACAATTTTTAAGAAAATCTAACGTTATGTAATATGAGGTACCTGCATAATAAACAAGAATATTGATTCCGGACATTCTTCGTCTATCGTCCGGTCTCCGAACCCAATCGTCGTCTGAAATCAAACGAAAATAAGTATTAGTATGTATAAAAAAGACGAAGCTTACACATTTACCTCTAAACCTATTTTATTTACAGTATTCTTTGTCCCTTTCCGTCAAACTCTAATGTCATGATGACGGATAAGTACAGAGCATATTTTGAGCACACTCTATTTATTGCGCGTTTGTAAATAAGAGGGTCAAACTTTGATTTTTCACATGACATAATATTTTACAAGCTGTTGGAGGCCTCCAACAAGATGGAGTAACGACCTCGTAAGGAGGGCAGCGGTGGATGCAAAAAGCACAAGACTGGTCTGAGTAGAGAGCTTTGGGGGGGGGCTTATGTCCAGCATTGGACGTCTTTCGGCTGACATGATGAATATTTATATACTTATTTACTAACGTTTTCACCATTGACATTAGGCGTAACACCAAATAGGTTGATAAATAACGAAGAAACGGTTTTTAATTGATTTGATTTCCCAGAAATGTATCTCGAGTCTAGATAATTACGTACGTCAATCGCTATAACATTCTCTGTTCGTTTAACACGATGGTTTAACACGATTGGGTAGAAAGGAAATATTTAACTTCAATCAACACAAAAGCAAGTTATAAGCCGGGACATCAAAGACGGTAATTTGACAATCAAGGTCCATCGGGCCGGCTTCCTGACGAACAGACAGACCGACAGGATGTGCAGTCACATTGGTGACAGTGAAGTAAATTGGCAGTCAGATGTGTTTTAAATGACCTTTTGCGGTATGCTACTAAAAATGTACTTAGGGGTCAGAATTTTGTACACTTAAAACTTAAAAGAATGCAAAATATTTTAAGAAAAAAAAATCTGTCATTGTAATTTTATGAGTCAGTGGACGTCTCACTAAAGTAGTAAATAATTATAGAATATACAGGGTGATTGGAAGGTAGAGGTAAACCTTTAAGGTGAAGCTAGTACAGACGATTTAGAACCATTTGAGCCATGGTTGTCTTAGACGAAGTCTCACAATTTTTTTTTTATCGATTATTATTGGTTTTTTGAAAATATCCCAAAATTTCACAATTAATTGCGAATAGTGGCTAATTTAAACCAAAAATTAATATTTTTTTACTTAATTTAATTAGAATAATGTGTAAGCAATCTAACGAAACAGGTTGCATGTATCTTTGTCATCAGAATATTGTTTTACAGACATTTGAATCCCCGAAACATTTCTAAAGTTTAAGAAACCTTTTGCTTTAACGGCATTTAAAAAAAAACAGAGCGTGTGATAATAATTTAAACCTTTTTAAAAACATGTGTAGTTATTCATCTTTCTTTTGAGGTATCATTAACGCGAATATCTAGGCAAATATTGAAATTAGGACCTACAAACCAAATTAAGGGGGAAAATAAAAAAAAATAGATTTCTTAGGCAGACTGACCAAAACAACATTTTTAATTAAAACCCTCATTTTTGATGTTCGAAATGACTACGGCCGTTTCTAATACAAGCACGAGCCCGTCTTCTCATTTCTACTGTTGTTGTTTTCAACATCATCTCTATCTTCATGGTTGCAAACGCTGAATGAATTCTCTCCACCAATTCTTCTTTTGTGTTTATTTCGACGCTTGAATACACTAATTCTTTGGCCCGACCCCACACGAAGAAGTCCATTGGGGTCAAGTCCGGTGACCGAGCGGGCCAAGAGATGGGTCCATCTCTGCCGATCCAGCTATCAGGGAAAGAATTATGCAGGTGCTCTCTTACAATTAATGTCCAATGAGCTGGACAGCCATCTTGCTGAAACATGATTTCTCGCTCTGTTTCAAATAGCGGGGCACCGGATTCCTCTAAAAGCACTGGAAGGTCATTTTGTACAAATTGCAAATAATTATTGCCATTTAAAGTATCCGGTAAGATGTGGGGTCCAATCAATGTTCTGCCAATTACACCTGCCCACACATTGACAGAAAATTTCCTCTGGCATGACACCTGCTTTTTCCAGTGCGGATTGTTGTCTTTTTCGGTCCATTGATGGAGGTTGTGAAAGTTTGTAATTCCCTCTCTAGAGAATTTGCATTCATCCGTCCACAAGATTGATTTTAGAAACCACGCATCATCAATGTCTCTATTGAGGAGAAAACGGCAGAATTCAATCCTTTTTTGGGGATCCCGCTCTTCCAGACCTTGCACACCCGTGCCATGGAATGGATACATGTGATTGTCGTGCATTGATTTCCAGACCTTCCATTGTGAAATGTTTAGATTTCGAGCTACAACTCTGGTGCTGGTATGAGTATCGGCTTCAAATGCTGCTAAAATGTCTTCTTCCGTGGTAGGATCGTGTCTGCCCGTGTTGACTCCAGGTTCAACGTGGTGTATACCATTTTCAGCAAGCCGACGATATGCGTTGTAAAACACTCTAGCATTCGGTACCCTGCGATTCGGAAAACGCTCTTGGTACATTCGTCGTGCCAAAGATCCGTTGCCGTTTGCATTGCCATACATAAAAACAAAATCCGCATATTTTTTGATTAGAAAAACTAGCCATCACAATTTAATTGTGCGTGTACTTTCCAACTCAAAGTTAGGGTTAAGTCTACGACTTGACGCACTGTGACAAAAATGACAATTCCTTCAATTAAAAAAAAAGAACAATCGAAGTTAGGTTATCATCAATGGTATTAATTTACTTATTTGGATCAAAAAGTTTTCAATGTTGTATCAAAATGTTCCCCCTTAATTTGGTTTGTAGGTCCTAATTTCAATATTTGCCTAGATATTCGCGTAAATGATACCTCAAAAGAAAGATGAATAACTACACATGTTTTTAAAAAGGTTTAAATTATTATCACACGCTCTGTTTTTTTTTTAAATGCCGTTAAAGCAAAGGGTTTCTTAAACTTTAGAAATGTTTCGGGGATTCAAATGTCTGTAAAACAAAAATCTGATGACAAAGATACATGCAACCTGTTTCGTTAGATTGCTTACACATTATTCTAATGAAATTAAGTGAAAAATTATTAATTTTTGGTTTAAATTAGCCACTATTCGCAATTAATTGTGCAATTTTGGGATATTTTCAAAAAACAAATAATAATCGATAAAAAAAAAATTGTGACACTTCGTCTAAGACAACCATGGCTCAAATGGTTCTAAATCGTCTGTACTAGCTTCACCTTAAAGGTTTACCTCTACCTTCCAATCACCCTGTAGATATAGGTCATGGCATAATAGTAGATTATACACCGAGGGGATAAAGCACAGTTTTATGTCACGGGCGCGATATTGAATCCTGAACGTAACGAAGGACTCCAGATTTAACTCCCGAGCGCAGCGAGGGTGTTACGAGTTAATTCCCGAGCGAAGCGAGGGAATTAAGAAGAGTCCTGAGCGCAGTGAGGGGTTCAAGCGCGCCCAAGACGAAAACAGCTTTATCCCCGAGGAGTGTACTCTACTTTTCTCACCTTTTGCGAGACAATAAAAAAGCGAGTCTACTAAAAACAGCGTTTTATTATAGTAAATTAAAATTAAAAGTGAAAATTGATTTAATGGACTCGGAGTTAAATCACTTTCGTCACTCGACATTTTAACAGATGTTTTCTTCAATTTTGATATATTTATTTAAAACTTTGCAGTTATCACCAATGTATATTATTGCAGCGTCTTACAATACTCGCGGCTTTTGTTTAATTTCAAATGTGTTCCATTCAGCTTGCCGTGGCCAGCTCGATTTTAGAAAATGTTCGATTTTCAAATTAGGTTCGTCGCGGCGGTGGCGGCGGCGCCGCGCCCGGCCTTCGAGTATTAGTTGATCTTTTATTACGAAATTAGACTTTAAGGCCATTGTAATAAGAACTATGAAAAGTGAAAATATTACAACCCAGCGGGTTATAATGAGATTCAGTACAACATTACACCCCGGCTAAAGCCAAGGGCTTTAATGACTTGGTTTGCGTAAGGTTTGCATGATATGTAATTTGGCATTGTCGAGCAGGTGGTGTGAAAAATATAATAATACAGGCCTTTGGGCGCGACTCCGTCCGCAAAGAAGTTATTTATCTTTATTCCCTCGCGCCTCGGGAACTAATACATTTTCCGCTATTCAAAGTGGCCCAGTAATTGAGTAACAAACATCTAAACCTTCTCCTTTATTATATAAATGATATTTTTCTTAAAAGGATTATCTACCATCATCATGTACAACTATACACTTCCCCTCATTAACCAACGGTTAAAATATTTATACCTGAGCCTCCACTGACGCTAAGAATATAGTCACAAAATCCTTTCCTCCAGTGATGCAGGGTCTCTTGGGGGGGTCAGGTTCGAAGTCGTAATGAGCCAGTGCTGTGATGTACCAGAAGACTGCAAAGACCAGCCAGATGGCAAAGTGGACGACCACGGTACCAATGACTATCCAACGCCAGCGAAGGTTGATCTGAAAGAAGACATGTAACCACTCATATAAAATAAATATTTATTAACTTACAGTAATGATTGAAATTTTAAAAACAAAAATTGAAATAAGGTGTTAAATATGCTGGGCAATATTTAACAGACATTTTACAACGATAAACAAACACTTGATTCACACTATAACAAGAATAAGAAATATAGGTACGTAAAACTACTAGCTCTTGCAACTTCAATACCAAAGTTCAATACTGAAAATAATAGTCCAAAGATCAAATAAGGCGCATAAACTAACATAATTTTATTATAATCTTAAATCTCACCAAAGCTTAAATTACACTGAATACTGCTACAAGTATTTAAATAGTACGTTCTAAAAAAAAACCGTTTCTCTTAATAAAATACATACGAGTACATGACGAGGAAGACAAACATAATAATTGCAACACAAACAAAGATAAAATAATAACTCTTAATAGGCTCTTAATGTGAATAGGTTGTCAATTTAATTCGCGACGGTCTCGCGAAGTGACAAATGTTGGTGGGAAAAAGTAATCTAGACATAGTGTGGGAGTGGGATACGTAGTAGTAGAGAGTAGAGAATCAGAATCAAAATCTGTGTATATTTGCATTAACTAATATTGCAGTACAAACATTAGTTTGGAGTGACCGGCTAGTTGGGAGTGACCCTGCCAATGAAGCTTGCGGTCCCGGGTAAGATCCCCGGTATCTGTGTGATTCCTGAGTCTTGGATGTTTGCTTGGGTGATTAAGTAATGATTTTTGTATACATATAAGTTTGTTGTTACCTAGTACCCATAGTTTAAGTCTTGAGCTTGGTGTGGGAACTAGGTCAAATTGTGTGAGATTGTTCCTTGTCATTTGTTTAAATAAAACGTTAGGCTTTTTGTACCTTTTTATCCAAAACAAATCTTAAGGAAATCATCACACTCAAAAAGCTAAGATTATAAGAGTAGTCATTTGGAATATGCGTGGATCAGCCATAGAAACTCCATGTTAAATTCTGTTAGAAATAATTAGGAACAAATTGTTGTTGCCCTAGATCTTGGTTATTTTTATTGCTATTTCAAAAATGATTTTTCTCAACTAATTGTTACATGAATCAACGTTATTAAATGCATTTTTGTACAGTTGAAGTGTATCCAAAACGGTAACCTATTCGACCTTTCGAAAAACTTTTATACGCTGTTTCATTTGTCTGAAATTTTCATTTATCCGAACGTCATTTTTCTCTGAACTCATTACCTTCTCAAAATGTTTAAAGACATATCTACAGAACCTGTAGGTTAGGTTAGGTTAGTTTTATAACAATCCAGGAAAGTTAAACGGTTTTAGAAATCAATGATTGAAACAGCGGACAAAAGTTTTTCGAACTTGAGATAGGTAACCATCCAAAACGACCTATCTATACAAGATATAGTTACCAGAGTATGGAAGGTGTCATTAAGCAGCCGAATCCTCTCGAAAGGCACGTTGGAGATGAGAGCCACATTTTCGCCACCGCCTTTGGATACCAGCCGTTTGGGAAAATCGCCGTATGCTGACCGGTTGCGGAGGGGAGGAGGATTGCGGTTGAAGCTGAAATAATATTTAATAAAAAAAATATGGAGATGGTAAATAAACACACAAGCTATCTAATAGTAAAAAGCCTTTATAGTGCCATAGACCACCGTTACCGGGCTTACCGTTTGCGGGTGGTAGGACCTTGTGCAGGGTCCGTCCGGATCGCTACTACCATCTTATCCATTAACCTACCGCCAAACAGCAGTGTTCGCATTGTTGTGTTCCGGTTTGGGGATAAGACCGCCGGTATAATGACTAGCATAGAGGCATTCCATCTTAGTCCTCAGGGTTATCAACGCATTTGCAGTCTTAGGCTTGCAGTCTTGTGAATGCGAATGTCTATGGGTTATAGTTTCCACCTGCCATCAGGTGGCCCGTGTGCTCGTTTGCCTTCTCTATACCAAAAAAAAAACTTCAAGATTGAAAATGTGTAACTAACCCTGAAGACTAAGATAGATGTCCTCATGTTACTAAAATCATTAAACAACTGAGATTCATAATTAATGTAAGATTAATTTTCCAAAACGTTGAATTCCATATAGTCATGCCATAATGAATGTTTTGTGTTTTTAACTACAATGTGAAATAGGGAATAAAATTAAATGTGACATATTAACAAAAATGTCATCAATTTCTTATAATCAGACTCATTTATTGGTCTCCAGTCAGTCAGTCAGTCAGTCTTTTTCATTCATATATGCAACAGAGAAAAGGAGAGTTATGACTTTCACTAACAGTAATTTTATCTTGGGATTGGTTAAATCAGGCTTTTTTAATTAATTTTCATTTAAGCATACATTTTTATTGGTTTATTTTGGCCGAAATAAATGAGTTTGATTCAATTTGATTTTGATAATAATTTAGAGCTCCTACTTACGTATTATGTGCTATTGGAGTTTTTTTCTCAAATTTATCGGCAACTGGCTTGTTAAACTCGTAGACGACTGGCAACACCTTCTTCAAGTTCAACGTAGAATCACTTTGCGTAATAATTATCTTTGGCAGCGTTTGAGATAATTTCCTAAGCCTTTCGGACTTCATTTCGGATGATACAGAATTAACACTTTCATTGTTATCCTTTCCTAATTCATTTTCCACTTTGAAATCAGGTTTAGGTATTTCTTTAAATTCATTATTATTAACTTTTATGGTTTCGTATATTGGGTCAGGTTCATCATTAACAAACGGAAGCGCCTTCATTTTATAATTGTTGCGCTCGTTGAAACCATTTGTTTTCAAATACGTCAAGCATTCATCGTACATTTTATTTATTTCTTTGAATTCTGTGTCTTTTATCACTGGTTGTTCTGCCATTATTATCTGTTATTTTTCCAAGTGATCGTTCGTTACCACTTGTCACTGTTAATTCCCTCAAATTTCAATGACGCGAAAATTTGGAACACTAAGAAAATAAAAAAAATAAAGGTAGACTACTTCCAAATACCAAAAATGCACTTGTTTC
This sequence comes from Acleris sparsana, assembly GCA_923062465.1. Lineage (NCBI taxonomy): Eukaryota > Metazoa > Arthropoda > Insecta > Lepidoptera > Tortricidae > Acleris > Acleris sparsana. The sequence continues at coordinate 12,619,068 of OV281308.1, forward strand.
AAGTATAAACGTCAATATACATATTTTAACCAGTAAAGATGACACTTTCACTGCTCACAACGTCATGGCACCACTCTCCGCGGGCGTCTGCTATCAGCGCAATCGTCTTAATCTCTGTTATCAGTACTAATTGAGAGCTGAGTTGTCCTTGTTGGAAACTGGGGGATTCTAAAACGGTTTTTTACTATTATTATTTTTAGCCAGGTTGTAGCTAAATCTTAGGAGAGATTACGTTCTGCTTTAGAAACTAGAAACGTACGTAATCTAATGTCAGTACCTAGTTTGCTTTTCTGTCTACTTGATGAGTATATTTAGTTTATCTTTAAGGACTAGGGATAATTCCTACAAGGATACCCAATAAAAGTCTGATCAATTATTATCTATACTAGTATTAGAAAGTGTATTACAAATTTTGTGAGTAATCTTCGAAACTCTCCACCATTCGAAAAATTCTTTCAGCATTTGAAAGATACATTAATCCGGATGGACATTAATTAGCAAACAGCAATTACAGGATGCTAGTTTCCTATACAAAACCGGCCAAGTGCGAGTCGGGATCGCGCACGATGGGTTCCGTAAAATTATAAAAATACACGGATCCCCCTTAAATATTTATTTTATTCTGTTTTTTAGTATTTGTTATTATAGCGGCAACAGAAATACATCATCTGTGAAAATTTTAACTGTCTTTCTATCACGATTCATGAGATACAGCCTGGTGTCCGACAGACGGACGGACAGACCAACAGACAGACAGATAGCGGAGTCTTAGTAATAGGGTCCCGTTTTTACCCTTTGGGTACGGAACCCAAAAAAAGATAATTCGAATTCTTAGCAAAAATGTCACAAGAACAACGTGTTTCAGAATCGTCGCTCGCGCAAGACTGAATACCAGCGCTTGCGCATGGCGCAGTTAAGTGCTCATTATGCGCCTCCTCGCTCCAATTTACGTCACTTTACTGTTTACTGTTCAGCGATGATTTAGTTTAGTAGTGACTGGCGGATTTGTGTTTAGAATTATTAATTAACTCAGAAATGTATGCGTTTCTGCTTCTATGACGCGGTTCGCGTTCGATTCTCGGCAAGAACAAACATTTGTGTGATAAACACGACAGTGATTAAACTATTTTGTGTCTGTATAAAATGTTTTCATTGTAATACCCCAACGTAAATGATATACACTTTAGTGCGCTGTCATAGTAAACTTCAAACATAACCTCAAGTGACACACAATGATAATGACAATGATATTCATAATCACAAGGTTCTAAGTATGCTCGCCATTTTTATTGAGTGACTGTACCTATTTAAATATTTATTTCAAGATACAAGAATCATGCAAAGCTGTCTAGTACCCTTAACACAAGCTAAGACCTAATTTTGGTTCAGTTACTTTGGTTTGCGTTCACTTTATACTTACAGTTAATACATAGCCCACTATTACGATGTTCTTACGAAATTGCTATAGTGTATGTTGAATATTCTTCAATATTAAAGTCAGAAATTATAAGTGTGTCTAAAATTAGAGTGTCTCGCGTCACTTGCTTATCATCATTATCAGCATTCTTGACACTGGGATTTGACATAATTCCCTCGAAATATAGCAAGCATCAAGGTGATGCGGACGTAATGGCTGGATATTACTGCGGCTGTTCCTCATAATGGTTCTACGAATAGCTAAAGTAAACGCTTCACACATCCAAAATACCGAGGCCAAGGAATACCCCAACATAAGTTGTTTTGATTACTCGCAATGTGAAACAATACATTGCCAATACTGTTGGCGTATTGTTGATCCTTTGACATTAATGATCGTTGTTTATTGGGGAATGGCGACAGTTGGGTAAATTCATTAATACCACTGCAGTATTAAACTCATACTTATTTATCTCATTTATTACTGTAACAGTCGATTTTATCGCATTGGGAAGCCATAGGCAAGATAGCGAGTGTAGATATAAAAAAAAACCCTATATACTAGTCCTTTGTGACTAAGTTAACAAGTTTACGGTGGTGCAGGACTTCTTGCAGGATCCGTCCTGTCACTATCATTGCACCATCTTATCCCATAACCTACCGCGAAGCATCATTCATTGCCGGTGGTAGGACCTTGTGCAGGGTCCGTCCGGATCGCTACCACCATCTTATCCATTAACCTACCGCCAAACAGCAGTGTTCGCATTGTTGTGTTTCGGTTTGGGGATAAGACAGCCGGTGTAATGATTAGCATAGAGGCATTCCATCTTAATTCTCAGGGTTGGCAACGCATTTGCAGTCTTAGGCTTGCAGTCTTGTGAATGCGAATGTCTGTGGGTCACAGTTTCCACTTACCATCACGTGGCTTGTGTGCTCGTTTGCCTTTTCTACGAATAAAAAAATAAAAATAAAATGTGATATCATTAAAGATAATTTCCAGATTTAATTGGATTTGCAGGTTTGGTTATAAGTGCAGCGAAAAAGACACTTTTAGAGTCCAATATTTCCCAAACGGTCCTCTAGATTTATAATATCATCTACGTAATGGTATTTAAAAACTATACTTACACCATATCGTAAGATAAAACAAAAACATAATTTGCTTTACATGTACGGAAGACACCCTGAAATAATGTCTTACTTGATTGCTTATTTCTCTTGGTGCGCGGTTTAAATAATCAAGTATTAATTGTATACAATTTTCGAATTAAAACTGAGTGTGACGTAGACTAACAGATAGACGGACATGGCGAAACTATTAAGGTTAAAAATAGTCTTCAATTGGAACAATTTTATAATCAACTTGACTCCTTATGTTTTTCCCCAACACCAAATTGCTCTTGTTAGGAATAAGATTCGTCATCCTGACTTTATATTATAAGGACAAGCAGAAATGTCTTTAGTTACAGTCCGCATTCGTCGCAGCATGGAGCTGTTTCTCTTCTCAGTGGTGATACTCGTCATACATTTCGGTTTGACACAAGCCTTAAGCCCACTTCCGAAAATAAAAGGCAACAAACTAGACCAGGGAATGGAGAAACATCAGATTACAAGAGTCCATATAAAGTGTGGGAGGCCTCGAAAAGATCCCAGCAGATTCATATTACTGACTATAAAAGAGGCGCTAACAACTGAAATCTTCAAGAGCCAACCCTTCACGAACAGTCTACTCGCAACTTCGGAATCCCCAATTATATCAGGCGACGAAGCTAGATTTAGGATCGTAAATATCAAAGCTAAAAGGTACTTGAACTCACTCCAGCTCGACGCATCAGGGGAACGAGCGTTCTGGCTTCGCGCTGGGCTCCAGATAGACATTCCGCAACACCCGACTGCAGACCAGCCCCAGTATGTCTTCAGTTCTGACTTCACTGGTGGTTCATGGACGGTGACACCTTTGAACAACGGATATTTGCGCCTTCGTCATGTCACGGGTGGGGATGAGGCAGACCAATTTAACAACTTGACCCTGGATCAGATAGGAGCTCCTGTGTCATACGCTATGCAGTACAAACACTACGGGTACACGGTGGAAGCGACACAGTTGATCGAAAACAGTTATGCGTTTGCCTACATGCATTACTCCAGTTCCATGAGAAGATGGATTCTATATTTACAACAGCAAATCTGTATCCCTGAGATCTATGACACAGGGTATTCGAATAACACATTGATCTCAGTGAACTTGTTAGAGCATAATGATAATGATTTATATTTCAACAAGTCAGTGACAAAAACAAAAGCCTACTACATTCGGGAAATGTAAGTCACGTTTAAACTGAGTACCTTTGGTTTAATCATGGTGTATTTTTAAGAGGTTTCCTCCTTTTATTCCAGACAACCTTGGACAGAGAAATAGTTATGGACAAAGAAAGGTACGTCGCACTTTTTAGAAAGAAAAAAATAATATTTTTTACAGTGTTGTTAAACAGACAAACTAAATAAATATCTACAGGTATACAAAATTTCAGCTTTGTATTTTTGATAGTTTCTGAGAAACGTGACTGTGGCATACACACAGACAGACGGACATGGCGAAACTATAAAGGTTTCTAGTTTAAAAATAGGGTCAAGTGCTCGATATTTGTTTATTTAGATACTTTCTTCTGGATCTACCATTGTGCCGTAACACCAAAGAAGGCGCTAACTGCATATTGATAATATAAACATTTTAAATTTAATGTTGTTATTAATAGAATACCTATACAATGCTTCGACTACTAACATTGCAGTTAGTCGCCATTGGTATTTCGCAGTATTGGCATTTAAACTCTGAAGAGGAATTCAAGATCAATATCCTAATCTCAACGGCGAAAGTAAAAATGCTTTATCCACCGTGATAAATTGACGACGATCATAAATACAGACTGTGTTATACTCTTGTAAACCAATGAATAAACAGGGTGCCCCTTGAAATCTCGACAAACTTTTCATCGAATTTCATTTCATCGAAAACGATTCATAGAATATTTAGTATAAATATTATCTCTTGTGGTATTATGGCTTCATCGACTATTCATTATAAATTAAAACAATTATTAGAACAACGGTACATGGATTTTTAAATGCTTAAAAATACATTTCATAAACTATTCAAGAGACAGAACAACTCAATATAATTACTATTACTAAAAACTAGTTTGAATTGCAACACATTGATATGTAAACAGAAGTTTGCTATGCGACAGAGTACAAATAGGTGCGACGACGAGCGAAGCGAGGAGTGTGTTAGGTGAACTGCGAGCTAACAGCGCGCGAAGCCGAGCGAGCGAAGCGAGCGTGCCGCGGTAGCGGCCGGCGAGCGTCAGAACCGATTTGTTTTATTCCAAATAATATATTGGATAATAAAGTATGAAATAAAAATCTGTCACATAAAATATCTAGTTAATAATATTTATAAACATTAAAAATCGGTGTTTTAAAAATACATCATTTAATTGTTAGATGTAAAGAATATTCGATCAAATGAAAATAAGCGAAAAGTTGACTTTGAACTGAAATTCGATTAAACGTTTGTCAATATTTCAAGGGTAAACCGAATAAACAATGAATGTTTTTACATAATTCTCGAGTCCTAGTAAAAAAGGGTAACAAACTCCTGTAGGTCAAGTCAGAAAGGGTTTAACTCTAGTACACTCTGTTTTTGTATATACCCTTTTTTATTACGAGTTACATCGACTAAATACCACTCATCATCATGTCAGCCGAAAGACGTCCACTGCTGGACATAGGCCTCCCCCAAGGCTTTCCACTCAGACCGGTCTTGTGCTTTTCGCATCCACCGCGGTCCCGCGATCCTGACGAGGTCGTCACTCCATCTTGTTCGAGGCCTACCTACAGCTCGTCTTCCGGTCCGCGGACGCCACTCCAGAACCTTCTGACCCCATCGGCCATCAGTCCTGCGAGCAATGTGCCCCTGTGCTGCCACTTCAGTTTAGCTATTCTTAGGGCTATGTCCGGTAACCTTAGTTCTACTGCGGATATCATCATTTCTGATTCTATCACGCAGAGAAACCCCGAGCATAGCCCTCTCCATAGCCCTCTGAGTGACTTTGAGCTTCCTTATGAGGCCCATTGTTAGCGCCCACGTCTCAGATCCGTAAGTCATCACCGGCAACACACACTGGTCAAAGACTTTTGACTTCAAACACTGCGGTAATTTGGACGTAAAGGTGCTGCGAAGCTTCCCGAGAAATACCACTAGGACTGCAGAATTATTTCCTGAGTGAACAGAGCAGATACTTATGGATGAAACAATTTTACCGTGACATTGAGAAAGAATGATAATTTGAAGTATGTAAAAGCTAGTTAAATATTACGCTCAGTTGACAGGGAGAAAGAAACAATGTTTACACGTGGCTTTAAAGGACGGTGTTTGTAGAAATGAAACTCTTTATAATATAATTAGGCATTTATTGTAACCTAAAATTATACATGATAGGTCGCATAAAAACATTTAGGTATTTTTGTCAAGATATAATCAAATAGGCATGGTATAATATTATAGTATAAGTGTAGTTATAAGTAATTTTGTGACTTCGGTATGTCTGTTTTGATTATTTCATTCTGATCTGTTTTGGATTTTTCTTCAGAGATGCATCGATTCCAAAATAAAAAAGAAGACTTTGGAAAAATATTGATTAACAGGCAATTAGATGGTTCTTTTAAAAAAACTCACTGTTAAGTCATCGAGAAATTATTATAAGTTGTCCCGTCGCAGAATTATTAACATTTAAGAGCATTTATTTTTCTTTTTGGTCATTGTGGTCGACGGGGCAGTTCGACAAAAGCGGTAAGATAACTAAGTCTACCTTTGGTGCCTAAAAATAGGCGCGACGACACCGAAAGAATTGCATCTCATCTGCAAGTAGGGTTGATAATAGCCGAAGACGCAGTGGGGTAGGCAAGATGCAAATGCTGCTAATGTTTCGGTGTTTCTATCGACTGGGAATGTATGGAGTTGCCATAAGCGATTGACGCGATCTGTTACCTTACGTCGATCGTTTGTTGTCGATTTTCGAAAACCACTATCTACCGTTATGCATCTTGAGGCGCTCTGTTCATACTACGGCGCCAGCGTGCCAACACAGTGCTATGTGCCCTAAACGTTCAATGTTTAAATAAAATTATGTCTTACTAAATCTGCCTCGTCTAACCGGCCCCTTAGAAACCTCGTCCCTACACAATGTATGTCACCCCACAAGACAGTCACGCAATATGTTTATTGCTGGTCAAAATATTTACTAGAGACTGTGTTTTACACTGAAAACACTGTTACGGCTTACTTTTTTCTCAATGTCAGTAACTCGGGAACAAACTTTGAACGTGAGATCGTTGAGTTTTTTTCTGTCAATTGGGGTGGAGGAGTACGAACTTTTACCTTCTATCGAATAAGTAACGGTAAAACTGCGCTTCTACTGAGTTGGAATCGGAGCGTTCAGAGTTCGGAGGATTTGTTGCGTTGTATTGATTTCTACGGTACAGTATGAAGGGTAAAGTCACACGTGGCCAGCCAGAGATCTATAGTAGGCTTCTGCCTATACATTGTATAAGTGGAAAGTGTACAAAATATATATTTCCCACTGTTTGCACTCATAAGGTCGACTGCACTGGTCTCTGGCTGACCACTGGTGACTTTACCCCAAATGTGTTCAAAGAAATCAATACAAATCAGTCCGTTCCGTACCATCCACGGAGCAGGATTCTGACACAGAGGACGCGCGACTTTAACTACCGTCATCCATCTCCGTCATCGTGAAAATTAAAATTGACATTAGCGCCCCGTGTCCGTATTTTATACTAAAATTGATAGCAGTCCGACGTTAACGTTGATTTTTGTATCGTCATTGTGTAAATACCTCATCATCGTAATCATCAGCTTATAGCAGTCTACTGCTGGACATAGGCCTCTAACATGGCTTGCCAATTGATTCGATCCTGGGCCTCCCTCATCCAACCGCTCCCAGCAAACCCTCATCACGTCGCCCATCCATCTAGCTGGCGGCAGTGGTGGCCTACCCACACTACGCGTGCCCGTGCGTGGTCCCCACTTCAAAACCAATCTAGTCTAATAAAGAACCCAGTCGAAGTAGTGAAGGACCTGTTATAGTAGGAGGTCAGAATAGGAGACGATTTGCCCCGGGCTGTTTGTTCGATGAAAAGTATTGTATATCAAATTTAATATGCTAAGTAATATACGGCGAATAGGTAGGCCGAAAAATTTCCCTCCAGTATATCATTAAAAAAATGCAATTGCTTGTTTATTAGACAAATTAGACAAATTACATACCAATCAAAATTATGAAGCCTATAGAATATGCAAACGTTAGGTTGACTATTTTTTTCCCGTCAAACTATTGGGTAGGCAGGTATAAACAGGTAAGTCGGGAATAATAATATACACCAAACCTAACGTTTACATATTCTATAGGCTTCATACTTTCGATTAGTTTGTAATTTGTCTAATTTGTCTAATAAACAAGGAAATAGAAATTTTGAAAAAAAAAAATATTTTTTATTGATATGTACTGAAATGAACTTTTTCAGCCTACCTATTCGCCACATATTATTTAGCGTATTAAATTTGATATAAAATACTTTTCATCGAATAAACAGCCCGGTGCAAATCGTCTCCTATTCGGATATTAGACCATGAGTACCTAGTAAAGGTAAAATAATGAATGGAAACGTGACTCTGTTCATGGAATTCGTGCCACGGATAGATTCTGTAAAAGTATAGGACACGTTTACAAACGACTCGCAACGAGTCAAAAGTATGAGAGCCCGTTTCCTGACATTGAGACATGATGAGTAAATCGTACCAGTTTTTTTATTATTTATTTTTTATGTAACGAATCATTGTAACGTTACAACATTGTATAGAACGATTTATACAGGGTGACTGACTATTTTCAACTGGTGCACTTTATGGTCAAAATAATTTAATAGATTTATCAATTGTATTTGACACTTGATTTGGCAACAAATATTTTAATATTGAAAATATAACTGAACAATTAAAATCTGTTAAATAAGGCCAAATTTACTTTCTACCACATCTTCCCCCCCGATTTTTTAATGCCACTGAATTTTGTCATACATAAAATTCATGACAATTGCTCACAACATGAAACCATACAAATTACATTCTACGTACATGTATACATTCATACTATCTAAATTGGGACAGATTTATGCATATCTAATGGCTAACATTTCAAATATTTATTTATGATAAAAACATTGTTTAAACATACAAATAATACAATAGAATAGAAATAATTTATTCAAAGCATACACACATTTGAAAGAAACATGACAAACCGAGCAAAACATTTAACAAGAAAAGGGCCCTTCTCAACTTTGTGCCGCAGCAAACCGCGGCGCTGGTGTAAAGAGGGACCCTTAAAAACTGACTTACATATCTAAAAACTAAAACAAAAAGGGATAATGACACAAAAATCAGCGATAGTCGATATAGTTTGTCATAAAGATTTTTAAATAAAATTCTCTCACATAATTATTTTATAATAAATATCGAACTATCCATGAGCAGTAATAATTTACGTCCAATTTCTATATCCATTTCTAATGATGAGCTGCGGTATTATCATTGTTTTATTTTTTTAGACAAAAAAACAAAAACCATAAACAAGTGATACATCAAATCGTAATTCATCTTATAGGACTACAACACTTTCGTCAACATAAAAATAACCATTGCAATTTTTCTTATTAAAAACATTGCTATAAGGTTTTTTGTTAGGCCACTATTATTCTTAACCGCCCAAATCAAAAAAGCCAATGTCGATTGGTAATTCCACCGTTTTGGCCATTGTTGTCATGTTATTTGTATAATAGACATGACGAGATTAGCGTAACCGCCAGCTGAGTTAATGGCAATTTTGAATTGAGACGGTCACATTTCGTAGAAAACACATTTATTATACACCAAAAGATAATTTTCAAATGGTTAATTACAATTATCATTAGTAATTTTATACCTAACATCCACTTCGAAGTAAATCTAATAAACATTATTAACATTATGGAATAGCTTATATTCTTATCAACTATTTGGCAGGAACCGCTAGCATTTAATACAGTGTAATATAAATAAATAGGATTTCAATGGTCGATGGTCGAAAAAGATATTGGCAAAATTCGCTATGTCATAGAAAAATATAATTCCAAGCTAACTCTGGTGTATGATGGTATAATTTGAAAAAAAAAACTTAAAAAAGCCAATTTTTGCATGTTGCAACGAGACCATTCTGAAGGGTTGGTTCCTCGCCAGGGGTGGTTTTGAGTGAGGTTTAATCGTGGATAGTCCGAGGTTCAATAGAGGAGGTCAAAAGTTCTTAAGATACCTAACTGATCGTACGATCAGTTAACACCACAGCCGGAGAGTTTGGGTCAGCACTTGGATTTCCTTAAATTTTGTTGCCATTTTAGATGTTTTTCTGAACATGCACAATTCCTGCGTTAACCGCAGATTCATTCAGTTGGGTATCCTAGGCACTCTGGAAGTCCTGTATCGATGCTCGGGGTATTCATCATCAGATTTCACTAAAAGCATTTCCTGGCGAGGAACCAAGGCTTCGAAATAGTCTCGTTTGTATGAAAAACGCAATCTGACCCGGTATTTTTGCTCCTGAGTATAGTTTAGATATCCGTATTATCAATTCGACGTTATACAATATGATCTACCTACCGGTTGCACTATTGCACTAGTTAGGAGAAGTCTGAAAGTAAGTGAAAGCGATGGTTTGTTTAACAAAAGATGACGTCGCTATTTAAATAAAAGAAACTGGATTTTATAAAGATTAAAATCTAATACACTACCGGCAATCTAACCTCATAGATTAATAAATATAATGTAATTTTATTTTTTTAATAATAGTCATGGTTCCTAAGTCCAAATTTGGAGAAATTGTATTAAGTACTTCAGACTTTTTGTCACTGATCCAATATTTAGCGTGCTACTAATCTTCATACCAACAACATGCAAAAGTATTGTTTTTTAAGTTTTTAGCTATGATTGTACTTATTTTAAGTTAATTTACAGCTAAGTATTTGGGGTTTCAATCGGTACATAGGCGTATATAAGAAGGGAGGGGTCTGTGCCCATCCCACTCATCCCAGTATGGTCTGTCTCATCCCAGGATAATCATTGATCACTTGTAAATAGGAAGACGAATGAAGTCTAGCCCAAGGTATCTCAACAAGGCAGGAGCCAGGCCCCTCTGGAAAATATCTTTAGGTACGCCAATGTCTGTAAATCTAGATTAGCTCTTTGCTATTGTTAATCTTTATCTAATATGTTTTCCTTGAAACTATGTGCGTTTTGATAACGCGCTTAATTTACAAACGAGACAGTTTAATGTATAATTCTAGAATTTGTGATGTCATTTAAGACAGTTAACAACGCATTGCATATATTTCAAGTTAATAATTATAAGTCTAATAATATCCTTTTAGCAGTCCGTTATAATAATACTTTAAATTACGCCCCGTGGTAATAGAAATAAAATGTAATTATATATTGGAGGACAATCTGGCACAAAATGACCTAGTCCCAAATTATTTAAGCTCTAAGCTTCTACTATGGGCAACGATGAACATACTGTTTTAGAGGAATAAACACTTAATATACATTTAAAAAAGACCCAAGACTCAGAAACAAATACTCGTCTACTCATCATAAATATTGCCCAGACTTTGTAGGCAGTGTAGGCAGGGTCAAAGTATTAACAAACGCGGAAGTCACAGGATTCGTAATACTATTTCTTCACTGGTATATAGTATAAAAGCTATATTGAATAAACTATAACTAAACATCATTAGTATCCAACGTTTGTTTTTATATTCTGCTAATTTTTTTGTCGAAACAAATTTCATAGAATTTTCGTAGAATTATCATTTCATTGACAAGATTTTCTAGGCGCAGGAGCTACGTTATTAATATTTAAGATACCAAATAACTCGGCTTCAGAAGAAAATAGCTTTCGATGAAGTGAAATTCGGTGAAATGATACGTTCTATGAATTAGTGTCGGTGAAGTAAGCGGATACCGTATACACATAACTTTTAAATTATTTATAATGCTTTTTTTCAGGCGCTGTAACAAACGCCTGTAACGGGGTCCGTTAATTTGAAAGAAATGCGTTTGGTCAAACGTATCGTTTCGCTACTTTTTCATTTGGCAACCCACTTTTATTTCTGTAACTGTAAATATTTCAGGATTTATTTCTGTACCTTCGCGAAGACCCTAAAGGTTAGGTTAGGTTAGTTTTTTTTCGAAATATTTACAGTTACAGAAATAAACGTGGGTTGCCAAATGAAATGGTTGCGAAACGATACATTCGACCAAACGTTGTTCGGTGAAACATTAGTGAACCCCTGTAACAGATCATATTCAAAAGTAAGTACCTACCTAGTACGGATATATTTAATAATATTAGTTCAGTTTTGGAATAAAATAATTTTACAATAACCCCAAATAAGATACAATTACTTTTTTCCAGGTTTTCGTTTTCATTTTCATTGCTTTGAAAAGCTATTCAGGGCACATTTATATTCATGTCTTTTGAAATTGCCATAGGATAAAGCGAACTGCGTTTACAATCTATTTTAGCGTAAAATATGCATTAAGTGTAAACATTCAAATTAAACCAGTTAGTAAAGGGGATAGATCAGGGCCTTATAGTTTTCTTAATTTTCAGTAAAACTATAATGTTTTTGTCAAATTATCGTATTTTCACTTATTTACTTGACAGTAATGGCCGTCGTGCCAATCATTTTTACTTTCTGAAACTTAATAATACTGCCTCTGCACAATGTGTTTCGCATATTAAGAAGCACCCGGAACACCGAGCATCGCTCGGGTTGAAAACAACTTTTCCGAAGAGGTCTGACAGATCGATTTTTCACTTTCATCGAAATCGTTAGAGCCGCTTGCGAGACCGTGATCGCATATTATATAGAATGATCAAAACTGTCAGTTTCCGTGTTTTTTCTTTCAACCATCTTATTAATAATTTTTAATGTATCTTTGTCTTTATCTCTTAGAGCTATAACAATGCCTAACTAGGAGCTCCTTTATATTAATATTTACATTAGTTCTAGATTTAGTATCAGGTAACGAGGTGACGATTATAATAGGATAGGCGGCGGCAAATAGTTACAAAATTGATATAAATATAAATAAGAAACTGACTTGCTGACTGACGATCAACGCTTAGCCGAAACCTGGACCTTGGAACTTGCAATTTGAAGGGAATATTCCTTTGATAGCCTAGACCACACAGAGGGATTTTTGGAAATTCAACCCCTAAGGGGTTAAAATAGGGGGAAAACGGGAAACTATATACACGAGTGAAACAGCACTTTAAGCAGGCCAATAATATAAAGTAAATAGCAACGACTGAGAAAAATGGTTTGCTCGTGCAATTTTAACAGGCGTTTCATTACACCGCAAGCAGAGCGGTTAGTGGCGCATATTCATATCCCATATATACTCTTGAGTTTAATATGTGTTGTCTTTAGCAGCTTGGTAGTGGCTTACCTTCTCTAGCTGGACCGAGAAACTTTGGAAACTCAGCAGAAGACAACTTCGATACATTATCGGAGTGTTTACCGGGCACTTTGGGGTTAAACATCTCCTAGCAAAGATGGGCCTTTATGACAACACAGATTGTAGAATGTGCGGCGAAGAGGCTGAGACAATGAAACACTTATTGTGTGAATGTGATGCCCTCGCCGGAGTAAGAATGAAAATCCTCGGTTGTGGCTACCCAGAACCGAACGATTTCAACGCTTTTTGGAAGGGGTGGATGCTGCATTGGATTAAGTGCTAAAAGAGGGGTAATTACACAAAAGATCCCACTGGGTCAAAGTGTATCCGTAAGGACCCCACCAAAAAGATAAGATAAGATTAGATACCTTCTCTTTGGCCCTTGGTTATGTATATGAAATAATGGGTAAACTAGTGTAAATATAGGCTGAGGCACCGACCTTGCTTCCTAAGCAAAGTATTTGACATTTAATTTGTAGCGAGATTCTTGCCTCACCCTGTATACCTACGTTCACCAGCAAGTTGTTCCAGAGAATAACAAGGCAGTTTTTATTGCGGTTTTTCCATGCAAAATAACTCAAGTTTTCTATTTACACACAAGAAAAATTTAGGTAAACAATGGTTATTCATAAAAGTTATCTGGGATTTTGATTTTGAAATGAGACAGATATTAGTAATACTGAGTCATCAACCGCGTCTAAGTGCCTTAGTTTAAAAAAAATACACTGGCTCTTGAGCCGAGCGCTACAGGTGATTTTGGAATGGTGATTATACCGTTACCTACCTGTCAAGCTTTGCAATGTCATCAGTAATAGTTATTATTAAATCATAGAACTGGAAGTACCTACTCGCCATTTGTAAAGTGACCATGAATTTGTATTTATTTTCTAAAGCTTACAAAAAATGCAACCGACAACGCATTTGAGTGTCACCATTACTCGTTATCTGACTAATAAAAAGTTAATTATAGTCACTATTTCAAAATCACCCTGCATAAAAATGTATACCTATCAGTCCTCAAAAAAAGTATTTCAAGCTCCGAAGAGTAAAAGGGCTAGTACGTATAGGTAAATATAGTACCTACAGGATGTCCTTATTTGTCGCCTACCTATCCATAAATACAAATATACATTTTATTATTAGAGTAAGAATATTTATTTAAATTTAAAATGTACGTAAGGTAACATTTGTACGCTATTTACACATGTACATTTAATTTTAAATATAGCATTTTGTAATAAATACGTTTTTTATATTATTACGATCAATTTTCGAGGTATTGGTAGCGCGTAAAAGCTAAACACTTTCACTTGTAAGTGAAATAAAATGTTAAAAAGATAAAAATGTAAATTATTATTAAGGAAAAAATAAATTAAAGCAATAGAAAGTGATCTAAAAAACTATTTTTATTAATGTAAAATATTACTTAAACAATCACTAAAATGCCAACTAATTAATATACTATTAATAATTATTTTATCATGTTAATTTATTCTATGCACAAAAGAAATACCTATATTTCAAGTGTAAGATTCTAGAACTAGAAATAACATTCTAGGTTTAATTTTTGTAAAAGTAGAAACGGTCATAAGTAGGCTTTAAAAATGTCAAGTTAAAAACTCTATTAAAGATAGTTAAAAAGATTAAATTCTACAAACAAAGATTCAGTAGTCTACAGTACCGACAGCTATAGTTCATACATTAATTATCATTATATAGATTATTTGGAGATATAGATGATTTGGAAGAAGGTTGAAAATTATTAATTTTTAAGAAGGAGGAATTCTAGAGATGTTTAAAGTTAATAAAAATATTGTAGTAATACTCGGTTTCGTGTAATAAAATAATGAACTAGGTCAAACTCACAACCCCTTTGATTGTTTACTCGTTCGCGCCTAAGACGGTGACGGATAGATAATCTGACCTACAGACAGCCATTGGTACAAAGGCTTTAAATATATATAACACTTTGTTTTATCACATAGTGTGATTTCAGACGTTAATCTATCTAATGGGGTCCAAAACCTTATGTTCAAATTATTTCAACAAAAAATATTTTAAAAACGAAAGTATTGGTAATTATCAAGTAAAGAAAACATTATTTATATTGTGAATAAAATAAGCTCAGGTTATAGTGTATTTTAGTATTTCTTAGTAGATTACAATTTAATTGGACAAATTATTTTCATTTTAAAATTTAGACTGTTACACAAAGGAAAAGTTATGCCAAGAATAATACTGACGGCAAATTTTGACCTTTTGTAGCGATAAAGCTCAATATCGCTAAACGCGTACCAGCTAATTAAAGTTTGATTAATGACCTTATTAACCACGTGCTTAAACGCCCTTTTTTTTCAATAAAAAAAATCAAAAGGCACTTTTACTTTTAAATTACCCCGTCGGTATAAATGGTACTTTTACTAAATGCAAAATGAAACCTTAAATAGTAGTAGGCGAAAATTGCTTTTGCATTGTATAACCCTGTCGTCTATTAGTGACAGAATACCCAATTAGACTTGTAATTAAGTTGGAAAATATACCGAAACCTTTTCCTTTGTACAACGGCTTTAAAATAGTTTTAGGAAATCTTTAAAAAAGTTATGAAAAGTGTATGTATGTCACAACCTTTACCGTAAACTCTGGACACAACCTGTTAACTAAACACTTCACCTGTTTCTCTGGCATATAAAAAAGGATAAAAAAAGAAACGTACAAAAAAACATCAAAATTTATTTATAAGAAAAGAAAAATATCAAAAATATTACAACAGAATTGACAAAAAAATCACAACGATGTTCTTATAACTATTACCTATATATTACTGTATATAACGATTAATAGAAGTTTATATAATATCGCTATTTATTTCTGATACAAATGCGACCAATAAAAAAGGGAATTTACTGTTTTTTTGACAAACATTTATTTTGGCCTCATTTGTATGGGAAATATATTTAAATTAATAATTAATCAACGTGCTAATCTCAATGATTAACTATGTTTATCACCTGAGGAATATCAAACGCTGAAGATATCCCTTGGTTGAATGCCAGCATTTCTGAAAATATATTAAAAATAAATTAATATTTAATATTACTTTTCGCGCAAAACAAATAATAAATGATCAAAATGTTGATTTCGAATCTAGATCGAGTGGCACAGTTATTGTGTGTCCAAATGTATTGTTTGGTCGAAAACGGCTTTCTCACCTAGCAAAATTCGAAATTCAAGATGTTTATTCAGCTTAATGGCCACATGAGGACTCTTTTACACGTCGGTATTATGGAGTGAATCTATAGTGCTTCGGACAAGACCGTCCGAGAAACTCCAAGAAAATCCTAACCTAAATTAACTACCTTCACAATCTGAAGTTCATTAAATGCTGTAATGCTAGAACCATTTTAAGCCAAACCATCATTCGACACTACATTTTTATGCGTTTGCGACACTACAATTTTGTTCTTGTTTTTTTTTTCGAAGTAGGGGGTTTCGGTTCTGGCTCACTGTTTATTTGCGGTTGGTAAAATGTGTTGTGGTGAGTAAGTATGGGAGTTGTATGGGTAAGATAAGGTATTTTCAGCTGCATAAAAAGCGTTATTTTGGTAATTGATAAATTCTGAGTAGGTATTTACGTACGTGTAATTGTATGTAGGTACATAAGTATGGTTGGGTTTGACGTCAGGGTGGGCCACCGCCGCCGTTGCCGCCGCCGCCGATGCCGTTGCCGTTGCTTGTTGTTGTTGTTGAGTGGTGGATGGTAGGTGGTGCATAAAACCATCAGGTGTTTTGTATAAGCAGTTTGATAAATTATTATGGCGGCGGCGGCGGCGGCCCACCCTGACGTCAAACCCAACCATTCATATGTACCTACATACACATACGTAAATACCTACTCAGGATTTTTCAATTACCAAAATAACGCTTTTTATGCAGCTGGAAATACCTTATCTTACCCATACAACTCCCATACATTTACTCACCACAACACATTTTACCAACCGCAAATAAACAGTGAGCCAGAACCGGCAATTCCCCCCTACTTTTCGAGTTAATGAAAATCAAGTTTTATAGTGAAAGGTCATAATGTTTAAAGGTTGCACAAACTGACCACTTATAAGAAGCAGATTTTTAATGATTATTATTTTTCTGAAATAATAACTAACTTTTCTGTCAACTTAAATATGTCGAACGGTAATGATATCAACCATCGTCGTCATTTTATTCCCCAGTTGCGATTTCAGAGTATACCATAACCAAAAAATGTTTTTCAAAAAGTCGTCAAAGTGTGCAAGCCCTAAATACCGACTATACTGTAATAATATTGAATACAGACAAGTATGACCAAGAATTCGAGCAAATTCATTAAAAATTGCAACATTAAACATTGGCTAAGTCTATTTACGTCCATAAAATATGAAGAGAAAGTGAGCATCCAATTTAAAAGACACCTTTCGGTTTGTAAACATGCCAATTTTAAACATTAATCTGCACAGAATAAAATAAAATAATAACATAAAACAATAAAATAAAATAATAAAGCGTACCAATATTTATGCAAGCATTATTATTAGTTAGCCGGCTACACGTCTGTGGTGTACCTGGAATTATTAATTAACACATAAAGCAACTTAAATTAAATAATTATTAAAACAGTGAACCAAAAGTGACGCACCGTTGGAATCGGAGGTCAACAACCTCAGTTTATACAGCATAGAAGGTTTGTTAAAAACAGTTTGATCCCTTTGAAAATTGGTCATAAAGCTTTATAAATATTGAGTATAATTAATAATGACCAAATTACATGTCAATAATATTATTTAAATAACCACCAACTTTGTGTTTAAATATTGTTAACATCATAATTAAACTCATTTCAGCACATTATTTAGTTTTTTCCTGCTTACTGTGCATGTACTCGTTTATGACCAATATAATGTAATTAAAATTAAACAAAGTCATCGCCCTATAAATGGTGTTAAGTACTGTTAAGCAAACATGCACCTTAAGCTAAGACAACAAGGTTACCTGTCGCGCGGCGCGACGACGTCCTCGTCGGAGTCTAGATCGTACATGTCATTGCGCACGTAGCCACTGTTCGTGAAGCCGCCCATGTCCACTGAAAAAGGAAAACAGATTGTAAATAAAAAAAAACACAACTACTCTGTGGATATTTTTAATCCCAGTCACAAAACGAGGGGTGATATAAGTTTAAAGCTGGGTATTCACGACCGCTCCAACATGCGGAATAGAGCAGCGCCGCGCCGAAATCGATCCGTGAATGTCAAAACTACAGCGTTTAAAAGTACTTGGCGCGGTCCGTTGGATTTCCAAATGGACGGAAAACCAGCGCAACGCGCCAACACGCCTTCCGAATGGAACTACATAATATATTGAATGTCGAAATTCAACGTTTGAACACGCCACGTAGGGGAAGATGGGGTGGCGTCGTACACTTTTTACTTTAAGAATTGTTAAAAAAAATCTAACTGCTATTTCATAATGAGATGAATGCTACTTTATCATCCACTTATTTGGCTATAATAATTGTATATTTCAGTTTGGATACAAAGCAACTGTGCCAAGATATAATAGTTTTCCCAAAAAATGAGAATTGTACGAATGCACCCCATACGTGGGGTGGCTTCGTACACTATTAGTTTTTCCCAGGATTTATTAGATTTTCAGCTATTTCACCTGTTTCAGTCACCTTTTAGGCATATCTTACTGATCTGGTTTTGTGATTATAATTATTCTTGATATATTTTTTTTTAACTTTCATGGGGTGCATTCGTACAGTATATAATTACATACATTTTGACTGTACGAAGGTACCCCAACCAAAACGAACCGAAAAAAAAACTAAATAAAAAATAACTGTTAAAGTAATCCCAAAACTATTGTTTACATATTAATCTCAAGCATCTAATTACAAACTATATATATACAAAAAATCTAATACGAGTAAAACTTATTATAGACAGACACATTCAAAGGAGAACCAAAAATTACTTTCGGGTCGCGAAAACACATATTAATTATTTCTGGCGAAAGCTGCTGCCGCACTGCCATCGCTTTTTGAGGGTAGCCTACGCATATGAGCGGCAGTCACGCATACAAATATGAACGCTTCAGCATGTTGCATAGTCGAGATATGACCACTGTACGAATGCTCCCTTTGTAGCCACCCCATCTTCCCCTAATCAGTCTGGCGCGCCCGTGAATGGGGTCAAAATATTACGCCCATCCAGTTGTATACACTTGATCTGTGGCCGACACAAACGGCGCGTCCGTGAATGCCCAGCTTAAGTATGTTTCTGTGTATCTGTGTTAGTCTTTACCGTTTGGTTGAAAGGTTTTTGCTGAATGCATAGTTTCCCAATATTTTTTTTGTAAGAAATTGTTCCCCGTCGCTGTTGATTTATTTTGGTACTAGCGACCCGCCTTCGCTTCGCTTCGATTTATGTAAGTTTTACGTAACACTCGTGCATAAACCAGAACATAAAAACCTTCCTCTTGAATCACTATAATCATCTATTGCTGAAAAACTGTATTCAAATTGGTTGAGTGGTTTAAAAGACCTAACTTCTTTCTTCTTTCTTTCTCTTCTCTCTCTTCTCTTCTTTCTTTTTATATTATTATGTAAAGAAGATTTTGTCACAAGTCTTACCTAACCGAATAGACGTAACAAGCGGTTTCAGTATTCCGGATATAGAACCAAAATAATACAAAATTGGTTTTTGGGAAATGATGCATTTGGTCAAAAATATATCTCTAAAACGGTATGCTCCCATCTGTGTACTTCTCTGTCAGTCGAATGAACCTAACCGAATGTTGTTTTTTTTTTTAATGTAATTATGCCACTGTTGGACACTGTAGGCTGCACTGTAGGAGCCGCAGCTTCACAGAGGCAATAGAATCTAAACTAACGTGAGCAAGGCGCGCTCGACGGAACCGCATGCGCCTTCTATTGGTTAATATTGTCACAGCCCCACCCCACTTCCCTCATCTCCGCCTCAGTGAAGCCGCAGCTTTAAGCTGACAGACACCAATAATGGACAACTCTTAATTCAAAGATCCTACGGTCCTAAATTGATTTTTGCTAAAGAAATGAATAACTCTATATAATTATCCTCTGTAAAATAAGAATCAAGTGTCCATTATTGGTCCTTGTCCATTACTGGTACTACCTAGGTAGGTTTGATAAAAGTCTGCTGGGTCGTTCAAGAGTTATCGGCCATGGAATCGTTGACATCAAAAACGCCATGGAAAGCCAAGTGAGAGGCGCATGTTCAGCAGTGGACGAAGCTGCTGTAGCAGTGGAGATAATAATGTGAAGAAAAAGAGATGATGACAAGACTTACCTCTAGTAGAGTCCACATTGTCCCACTTGTACTCGTTGTCGGAGTACAGCGGCGGCAGCGTCTGGTGCGGCGTGGGGTACAGGTCCAGCCGCTTGTGGCTGATGCTGTCCGAATCGCTGAACTCTGGCATCCTGCGGAGGAGTTACGGCATCCGTCAGCACTTGGGACTGGTAGTAAGCCAGTACCCCTACCATGAGACACAATTACCATACTCGCTAGCGAGTCAAATGATCTGTCTCTCGCATAGTAGGAACACTGTGAGGGACCGAGCGAGTATGGTAAATTGTAACTCATGGTAAGGGTACTGTAAGATAATGGCAACAGGGTTGAACAATGTTGGGTGATAGCGCCAATACACCATCGACCGCATTCAGAGTCAGTTAATAACAAATTAAGAGACATTTCAGACGCATTCAACTTGTTGATGAAAAATCTGGTCGACTTATTCATAACCGTACTATTAACGAGGAGGATCGAGGGCTTCCATGTGATTGTCAGAAGGAGATCTGCGTCGCTGCCCCACCGCTTTCGAAATAGTGCAAACGGCATCCTGAGCACCCTACAAAACCGGTAGGACTCACCAATGTTGCGGCGCTGGATTGGGCTACACGTCTCAGGAGCGTAGCCTATGTTCAGTGCCGCTGCCTTGGATATTTATAAGGTAGTTTGTAAGTTATATCTTTAATGTATTAGTAGGCACTAACTTTATCATTAAGTTCTTTCTGTTACTAACACATAGGTATATGGATATGTAATCCGAAATCCGAAAGTTTTAGTTAAGGTATGTTTGGTCACTTTCCGTCAGATGCAAATGTCACAAAGATAAAAAAGCGCAAACCATATTTTAACCCGTAGCGCGTTATGTGGACAGACGTTGTCCATATTTTGTCAGATATTTTGAATTTGTAACTAAGAGTGGTTTAAATAATTATTGATATTGTAATAAATATCACAGTCTATGAGCACTTTGAAGGTGCTTCGGGTTTGTACCTCTCTCACTCTCTCTTAATAAGAGCGTAAGAGGGCGAGTGAGAGATAAATACAAGCCCGAAGCACCTTCTAAGAGCTATCGCACTGTATGTATATGTCGTGACGTTCAATGGTTTAACCACACTTTAGCTATTGTGCATTTGTAAAGAAGGTAAATTCGACCAATTTTTTAACGATGTAAAATAGTGCTATAAAAAAACAATCTAAAGTTAATATGGAAGATTCAGTCCTTCCTCAAGACCTAACATGTTTTTTTATTGCTGCTATATTTTTTAAACTCATTTCTATGATCAAGTACAAAAGTGATCATGTTTACGTTGAGCTCAGTATCAACTAACCTGGAATAGTCCTCGAAGCAGCTGTACCGCCAGAGGGCGAAAGCCATCATGATGGCGGAGACCAGCACGCCCAGGCCCACCACTATCCACACCGTCAGCACGCCGCCGTCGTCGGGCACGGAGAACTCCTGGAAGCAGCAGACCAGGGAAGTAAGGAACAGGTTTAATTGTGGATACTAGCGTTTCGTAAGGGATTTTTTTCTTTTTTTGGAATAAAAACTACCTACCTACGTTATAGCAAGATATACAAGACTTGATTTTGATTTCGCTAGTTGGATGTGACTAGGGTGACATGACTAGCATAGTGCCATATGCTTTTAGCTTCTTAATAAGGTTCAGCTGGCTATTGCTTTTATATTTGCACCAGTTAGTAACAGTATATTTGTCATACGTATTTCTTAGAAAACCAAGATTGCCGATCACTTATTAAGGAATTGGTAGTACTGTACGTACATAAAGTCGACTATAAATAGATGTATGATCTACTTTGTTACCTTAACACATTGTTATAAGGTTCAAAAGTGGATACATCTCATTATAGTTGACTGTATATCTTAGTCTTTTGGGTTGAAAATGCATTTGAGATAGCCAATTCTCTGATGTATGTGTCTGTATTATCGTTTCACCTCTTCATTATTTAAAAAAATCGTTCAGCCATTTATGTGTGATTGAAAGACTACTAAACACGTTTAAATACTATTAATGTAATACCAGGGACGAGGATAACATCAGTTTTAAGATTACACAGACAATCTCAATCACGATCTCGATTTACAAAAAATCAAGATATTTAATCAAAAGAATTCTTCCTTCAATCAACTTGATCGTGATCATTGATTTTGATTATAGATTAAATAAATAAATAAATATTAGGGAGAATCTCATACAAATTAACCTAGTCCCAAACTAATCTCTAAGCTTGTACTATAGATACTAGACAACGATTAACTTACTTATAGGGAGAAATATATACTTAAATACACTCAGGAACAAAAAAATTGTCGCACTTATAAAACACCACACCGCACAGGGATTTATATATTTATAGTGACCCCGGCGGACCGGAAGACGAGCTGTAGGTAGGCCTCCAACAAGATGGAGTGACGACCTCGTCAAGATCGCGGGACCGCGGTGGATGCGAAAAGTACAAGACCGGTCTGAGTGGAAAGCTTTGGGGGAGGCCTATGTCCAGCAGTGGACGTCTTTCAGCTGACATGATGATGATGATGATGATGATGATGTGTGACCCCGGCAGGGTCAATACCAACGGGGCTAACGTTTGAAATTGCATTCAAGATGGAGGGCTCTCTTCGTTTTCGCCAGTGGCATTTAAATCTTACCGTAATGCCCATCTGCCTGAGCCGCGCCGCGAAGGGGTCCCGGTTCGCGTATTCGTTCCACATGGCTTGCAGGTCCGGGACATTCAGCCGCGGCTGCTGCTCCTCTTCATACACCAGGGGAACTGCGACCTTCAGGTTGGCACATATCTCGAAACCAGGCCATTTTACGTCGCATATGGACGCTGAGGTTATCTGGGTGACCTCGGCACTGGAAAGAGACACAATAATATTAATGTCTGAGTCACACGGAAGTTTTATGTTTAAAGATATATTATTGTGTAATGAAAAATACTCATTCTACTCATGAAATTGCAAAGCTAACGCGAATGAAATGAATTTACGTTTTTTCAGACGAACTAGCTAGCACTTTCAAGTAACCTTCTCGGTAAATATTTCTTCACCGAGCGCGAGTATTTGTTCTCTTTTTGGATGTTTTGTCTGTACCGATTTATTTTTGTTTCTTTTGCATTTATAGTATTAGTATGAAGTTCTGTGAAGCTATGAAGCTCTTAAACTATTACCTTAATATCATTAAAAGGCTATTAAAAAGACAAAAAATCTTATGTTACATTAGTAATAGCATCCGTGTGTATGTACCTTAAGAGTACAGGATCTCAAAATACCTACCCCATTTACTATAGAACAGGCAATCTAGCTTCGTTAAAACTGCAACTATGTATGTGCACGCAAATCTGATAACGATGTATCAATTGACCTTGACCCGACTGCAGTCTGCAGTCACTTCACACTATTAACCTCTAAGATAGTCCTCATCTTCTCAAGAGAGCAAGGCAATTATAATTAAAATGATGATGTTTCAATCATTGCTAAATACAAAGAAGAAACTGATGGCTGGATCTAGGGACTTGGATTTTGGGGGTAATCCTTGCATATCCTAAGGGTGCACGAAGAGATTTTTGGAAATTCATCCCCTAAACAATTAATATTTCGCAAAAACACTAGTTTTTTCGGTTTTTCAAAGAAATAAGAAACGGCCAAATGCATTCGAAAACACCTTATATATAACAGGGCCCCGACTCTCCTTCGTCCAGGGCTTACATCTCTAAAACGACAGATTTTAATGAAGCCTTGCTAAGAACCTTTTCGATTAAACTTGCTTTCTTTTTTTAAATCTTTGACTGCGTGGATATACTGTATATATATACTGTAAAGTAATGCAACACATTTCTACGTTATTGAGGATTATATATCAAGTTTTGGATTTACAAATTATAGCTATTTTTAGCAAAAGGAGGCAAAGGCGTACCGCAAGGTAGCGTTCTATGCCAGTATCATTACAACCTTAATAACTCTTTAAATTCAAAATTCAAAATATTTATTCAGTAAATTAGCCACATGAGGGCTCTTTTACATATCGGTATTATGGAGTGAATCTACTAGCTAGACAAGACCATCATTGTGGAGAAGAAGCGCCGCAGAAAACTGATTAACATATTCAAAAGGCATGCTTAATCCTGGCCTGACTTTCTTTTGCCGAAAATTTACGTCATGTTCTAGGATACATTGTATTTACTCTGGTGTACATAAACATTACAAAATTATCTTGGTTTTACCCGCAGCTCCGATTGTTTAGATTTTGTTGATTGTGTTTAATTGTTATCAATTTTATCTTGAAAATGGTCAAAAAATTCCATTGAGCGATCATAAAAATTCGAGTATATAAAAATAGTCAGTCGTATTAAGAACCTTCTTTTAAAAACCCTTATCTACTTCCACGTCTACTCCATCATAGTTCAAGAAAAAATACGTTATTTTTTAATAAATTGAGCACTATTTTCATTTAAACACACTTGAGGAATCATTATTTAAAATATTATATCATTACTTGGAATTTTTAAAAATATCGTTCGCTTCGGTTTACCGTATAGTACATTCTTAAGTTAGCTTAGTGTTGGTTACAAAGCCAACGTTTTCAATGATACATATTCTTCATCAAAGAATACGCAATTTAATGACACTTATTTCTTTTATATATGATTGCCATAAAAAAAAAATTAAGTACACTGGACCACAAATCTAAGTATCACACTTTTAAAGAACATGTCATATAAAGTGTGATACTTAGTTTTGCGGTCCAGTTTATTTAAGGTTATATGTATCTGTCACGTATTCGGTGGTCGACCGCGACACCTGATATTTTAGAACGATAGCAAATTTGAAAAAAAAGTCATAGTAAACTCTAATGTTGAAAAGTCATTGAAAACGGCTGATAAATTCCGTCTTCTACATGGTAAAAATAACTTTTTATGATAAAAATACCCAATTTACCAATTCGATCAAAGTTTATATCTCTTCAACAGACAAACTGACTTTCATGTAAATTAGCTAACTCCCATTTCGATTAATCGGTCCATCCGTTTAGGATGCTACATACAGACACACAGATAGACAAAACACATATGGTTTTCCCTTGTTTCACTGACACTTATCTCACGGAACGTATCACTTCGCAGAATGTTCATTTCGTAGAAAGCTGTTTTCTGGTAAACCCGTGTTGATTTTAAGTTATCTTGTGATGGTTACAAAGCTAACCTAACCTAATTTGATTCACGTAGGTTAGCTACGTCAATCAAATTAAAGATAACGTGAAATCGACACGGGATCAGCAGAAAACAGCTTTTTTCTACGCAATGAAAATTCTGCGAATTGATACGTTCCGTGAGATGAGTGTCGGTGAACAAGAGGACACCATACACAGATACACAAATAAACTAGTTAAACTTATTGGCGGGTTAAAATAGATCATTGCAAGAGGATTTTTGAACTCTAATCAAGCAACGAATTCCTCTAAAACCTAGAATCCAATTTCCATTTCGAGCTGCATTTCCCGTGCAGCTTGCTTGGAGCTAAATGCATTTGCTGCAATGCACTTGGCCTGTTGCCAGGCCTTGTTAGTTTGAGTGTCTCAGGTCGAGATAAGGCATTATCTAGCCTCGGCAATACCTGCATGTTTAATTCATGCTCTACTATCTTTAGAATGCCAGGTTTGTAGAAAATGGATATTTGTGCCTTTGTGTTTGCCGTGAGGTATTTAAAATTGAGGTTGTTGGGAAAAGCATTAGTTTAATGTCATTGTTGATTTAAGAAGAGTATTTTACCCGACTGCGGTAAAGCCCAACAGGAGGGTTATGTGTTTGGATTTTATATATGTCGGACTCAATGTCCGTTTGTAACTGCTAAACGTATAAAAGTCTTAGTCACGAGAGTGTCATAGGCTTTATTAAAATTGTTTAAATGTGAAATTGGCGAAATAAAAATAAATACATGATAAGTAATATTACTTTGACGACCTAATCCAAACGGCAGTTGGGTTTTTTTAAAGCTGGCTTTTCGTTAGACTTGTTATCATTATCATCGTGATACAAGAAGTCCACTGCGAGAGTCCAAATATCACCAGTTATTACATCAATAATACTTTCAACAAATTCTACAGGAGCTTTTCTAAAAGGTGTTCTGACAAAACCATGATTAAACAGGCTTGTCTCAAAAGAACTATTTTTTCTGTTCATCATTTGGTAAAAAATTAAATAAACATATTTCTACCAAAAGCTTAAGAGTTTAAATTTCACATGGTCTTCTCTACGTCACCACTAGTGCTGAACATAAAAAAAACAAAACGCGGTTACGAACAACATGACGTCATTCAGACCACTACTCCAAAGCGGGCGTGAAATACTGATAAGTATTTTTTTTACAGTGAATAAAAAAAAGTGAGCTCGTTAGACCAATGTAATAAGCCTGATTTTTTAATAAAAGATCCTGTTTTTTATTACTGTATGAATCCACAAAACGTAGCACTTAGGCATGATCTTTTCTAACTGCCAATTAGCAATGACAAGCATTCCGTTGTCAATCAATGACGTGTAATTTTTTCATTACTAGATTAAATTACCAGTCTTGGACCAGTGTGTGTTGCCGGTGATGACTTACGGATCTGAGAAGTGGGCGCTAACAATGGGCCTCATAAGGAGACTCAAAGTCACTCAGAGGGCTATGGCGAGGGCTATGCTCGGGGTTTCTCTGCGTGATAGAATGTAGTAGTAGATATGTAGGTAGGCTTCCAACAAGATGGAGTGACGACCTCGTCAGGATCGCGGCACCGCGGTGGATGCGAAAAGCACAAGACCGGTCTAAGTGGAAAGCCTTGGGGGAGGCCTATGTCCAGCAATGGACGTCTTTCGGCTGACATGATGATGATGATGATGAGATTAAACTATGAATGACTTAAGTCACAATATCGTACTCGTAACATTTTTTTTTTTTAGTTTTTTATTGCCATCGACGGACAAATACGCAGACGGCCCACCTTATGGGAAGTGGTCACCTACAGATATTTGCAACGCCGCCGGAGGCGTCTCCAATGCGTTGCCGGCCTTTCCTATACGTACGCGTTAGCCATGTTCTAAAAAACCGACGCGTAGTTGAGTCCAATGACTCAAGAAAATGGAAATGAACATCCTGCCTATGACGAGAGGTATGATGATATAGACCGAAGCCGTTTCCCGCTATTACTTTTATTCTCTATTTTCCAAAAATCCATTCTTTAGTGCACCCCTAGGGTACAAAAGGAATATTCAATTCAAATTTCAAGTCCCCTAGGATAAGCGGTTTAGGTTGTGTGGTGTCTATTAGTTAGTCACGGAAGCGTTTGACATGTAAACATGCTCTATTAACTTTAGCTGTCAGGTTGCCGTGGCAAATACTGTTTTCATAAACAAACAAGTCAGAAAATACTTTCCGTTTTGCGTGATCCAGTGTAAACATAATCAATCAAGTAGTTTATTGCGTTTGACGTGTGGGCTAGTTATAGCGCAAGGTCGCAGATGAAAGTCAAGATCGTGTTTATGATCGTTCGGACTGTAAACATTTGGAGGCTTGTAGGTTTATAAAACCGTCTTTTGACATGTTTGTCAACATTGATAGCTATTGTTAACTTGATAGTAATGGCAGCTGAGTTGAAAACAATACGATAGCATGTCAAAAGCTATGTAGTTTTACTGGGTGTAATAGAGCCTCTGTTTTAAATCTTAAAAATGTTGTCTTAATAATGTAAATCTTCAATACTCTAATGAAATGCAAAGATATTTAAGAAAAGGTGAATATGATAAAGAGGAAAGGAAAGAAGTATTTTAGGAGGAAACGAGGTTAAAGACAATCCTCTTTTAATATTGTAAAGTGAAATTACCCACAAATGATAGATTAAATTTCTGTTCAAAAATTAAGAAACCAATGAAATGACTACGGAAAATCATCAAAGTTAGGTCTGGAACATTCATATAGCTAAATCTTAAGTTACTTGCTACTGAATGTCTAAACCTTTCCTTCACAACGGTTTCAAATATTAGTAAATCAAAAAGATAAGAACTATCTAATAATACAGCAAACACCATTTTAATGGTAGAGTTCCGAATTTTAAAACAATTGATTTAATTATTCCATTATATGTGTAACTGTCAATTCATTGATTATAGATTATAAGTTTACACTAGCAAAGTGCGATCCTCAAGTGGAGTAGTACAGTCAACACAACAATAACTCGGTCAACCATTAAAATTTGTACTTCTACGCACACATCAATATTTTACAAGAACGATATAGGAACTAAAACATAAATGAACATGAAAAAAACAGGGACACAAATTGACCTAGGCCCAACCTTAGCTCTTGTAGTATGTGTACTAGACAACGGTAACTTACTTATATATAGAGAAATATACCTACAATTAAATGCATTGAAAACATCCATAATTAATATGGATTTTCATTTTCCTTCCGTATAAACAATAAAACCACAATAATTGAAACCATTGTTTCGTTCATTCCGTAACACATAAAACGTTGACAAGCAATGAAAACGTTTTATTGCGTACATTAAACTACGAACGTTAAAATAATATTGGATAATGGAAGCAACGTGCTTTAGAACAACAGTAGTATGTGACACAGAATTATCACTGTACTTGCAACCTTATCTCCTTCTGTTGGGAGTTATATATGTTTAGCCAGTAAGAATGATGATACCTTTTCGTTTTATAACGAAGTAAATAAGTGGATGGGAGATACACGGTCCACAAGGTACCGGGGTCATGGGCATGGTTATCACAGTCATCAGGTCTTTGTTGCAAAAAAAAATGAGATATGCAAAATAAACTACAAAAAAACTTTCAAACATCTTTCGATCCCGCGATACTTGACAATTAACGGATATAACCTTTTCTGTAGGTATCTCGGGGGCACAAATTTCCTGTCAATACTTATTTTTTGTTAAGTGTGTCACTTTCCGTCTCTTCACCTAGCGGTTCCAACGGAAAATCAGTGCTGGCTTTACGGCTAGCGAATGCTGAGTTGGGACCGTTTCGCAACAATTTCTCTGTCTTGTTCTTTTTGTATTTATGCGATGTAATTTTGTATTGTTGCGAATAAATGTCTCTTTAACTTATCTTTATCTTATCTTATTAAATACGTAAAAGTGACGATGAAGCAGGTAGCTTAAAAATGGAGACATCGAATACTGACTTCCAATTTAGCGATAGTTTTTAAAACTAAGGAGTCAGGGCATTCCCGAGTTGTAAGAAAAGATTTAGGAACCTAAATGAATAAACAGCAAGTTAATGCAGGTGGGTTAGAGAAAGTAGTAATATAATAATAAATAGTGATACATCTATCCATCAATAGCGAGAGGTCAACAATGGTACATGCATGAACGATGATTAAATCGTGTTGACACAATGCGGATACATTTTGCACTCATACACAAAAGAATTTGAACAAAAGCAACAGAACTAGGTACCTATGTGGTAAAGCAATTGATTCAAATGTTGTCGATATGGTATCATTTGATAACGGTATTTCCGTATCAAAGATAACATAGTTGACGAAAAACGAATTCCTTTGTGCTTGGATCTATAAAATATGTGATCATTGGTAAAAAAAAAACAATCATATTTAGAGGCATTTTTCATAGTTTGATTCATAGGTTTCATTATTTTGAAATTATACGTACATTTTTTCCACATGTTTTGGTTGAATTTGTACTTATTGTCTAGCAGTAGTAATGCACAATAAAAACATTGAGAATGTTCTCTATCCTCAAATAAGATTTTGAAATTCTTTGAAGTTACTGACAATTATGTAGCTCTCAGTTTATCTGTTAGAATACTCTTACTGTGGATGAGCGCTCAGTTAAATGCTTTGGCGTTAGAATCTGTTATAGTTCTATTCCAAACAAGTTGAACATTCATAGCCAGGCGTGCCAATTTACATACAAAATGAACGAGCCATTGAGTTGTCGGTGCTGTATGGTTTAATCGAATATTCTAATCTAACAATAGCGGAAACTGTGTGACGCATATTCAAAGTGACATCAACACTCAAACAAAAACATCGAGGATAATTATAAAAGCGATTAACAACTACGGGTCGAGCAGTGACCCCTGAGGTACACCGAATCAAGTTAGGAATTTATTGTACGGTGAAGGTCAAGAAACAAAGTTTATGACGTAGATTTTGAAAAATATAGCTTTCCTGCCTTTTAAAAATTTTGTTTATACTGTAATTACATAGTGTGTTTTATTTTTCAAAAAAAAATATTTGTATTTTGTATTGGCAATTTTATGAAAGGCCATCTTTAGGAAAAAACTTTGTTTAACTAGCGGATATAATTTGTGTGTAGGTACAAGCACATACGTTAATAATTATGTTTTGGGCTGCGGTAATTGTATGTGTGAAATGTTGCATATGTTGTTTTAATCATTACATTTTATCCAAATAATTGGCCAGTCAAAGCGGTCATAAACAAAAATAGCTTAAAACGGACAGTATTTAGTTTTTTTTTTATCTGTTTTAAAAGTATTGCATTTTCAACAATGTATGATTTGTGTCCAAAAATAAAATTTACCGGATTTGATATTATTATCAAGCATTTGGCATAGATATGGTAATTGGACTGGATTGTTATATGCATTAATAACAGTTGTTTTAAGGTCCCATAACTGAGCCTATAATTACAGATTTTATGTTGTTTAATTATAAAGTGAGTAAATGTAGTAATGTTATAAGGCATCCACGAGAAAGTTGTTTATTTGATGCAAAAAACAAGTCAATAATAATATTTTAAGAATTATTATTGTTTTATTTTAAGAATTAAAACTTAAAAGTATTGTATATCCTTGAAGCCGTTTTTCAAGACGGGAGAAAGAATTGTAAGTAAGATAATGTTAAGTTATGTGGTAAATGAGTTGTGTGAACTGTGAACAAATGTTTTAAGACTAACCTTACCTGGTCACAAAACTCCTGCTGCCTTCATATCACCATTAGATATATATAGAGGCCTTTGTACATTTGTATATCTACACTAAGACTGGTTGACACTAAATTTTAAAACGATATGATATCCACAACGATTTATTATTCGATTTTTATAATAAGAACAAATAGCTCATACTCTTGATAAATCTCTGTACGCTACAATAAATTAGCTTCATATCTACCGCCAGTCTTTTAATAATATATATTTACAGCATTTCATATTTCGATATGTTTCTTTTTTTCACTTTAGCCGGCCTCATAAGCCGATACCACATTCTACAAAATCGAAAGTGCATTGAAAAAAAATGTATCTCTAAATCTCATACAAGTTTTTCTTCTGTAAATTTGACAGGTTCCTTTAGCACTTCGATTGTATTGTCGGCTGTAACTATGCAGTTTGCTTTGGCAACTGATTTATTATTATTAACGTTATCTTTTTTCCCTTCATCCCTTGCCCTGCTTTCAGACTTGAAATCATTGTTATTATCATTACTACCTTCTGCAGGTTGGTTTAAGTCAGACTCTTTTGTGGCTACTTTGACAACAACGTTTACATTCGCAGGATTCTTTTTCTGAGAGCTCTGCGGATAGTGATGCAAAATAGCCGTCGTGTCAAAAGTAATTTTACCGTACTTTACAAATTCAGTCGGTCTTTTAGGCTTCTGTGAACTAGGACCAGGGCTTACATCTAGTTCTATATCACTATTAGGAGTTTCATTTTTCCTAGGTTTAATTTCATTATCTATTGTGATACCGTCCATTATGTCTCTAGTGTCTTCCAATAACTCTAAAACTACTCCTTTACTTTTCCTAACATTTTCCATGTAAGTATTATAGAGATTCATATCGGTAGTGTTGTTTTGCTTAAGCGGTAGCGTATTTGGGTGTTTTTTTCTATCATCAGCCGTGTATCACAATTGTTTGTGGTTTTGCTGGGAGCGGTTGTCGTGCTTCGCCGCGGCTTCATCGCGCGCGGCGTGTGCTAGCTATGTCTGGCTCTGCACCATTGACACGCTCGTGGTCTCAGTCACAATCGTAGGCGCTGGGAACTCATCCCCAGTCGAATCATACATAGGGAACTCACAGCACATGATGAACTTTAAAAATTTCGGCACCTCCACGTAT
Source organism: Acleris sparsana (assembly GCA_923062465.1). Classification (NCBI taxonomy): domain Eukaryota; kingdom Metazoa; phylum Arthropoda; class Insecta; order Lepidoptera; family Tortricidae; genus Acleris; species Acleris sparsana. The sequence continues at coordinate 12,651,601 of OV281308.1, forward strand.
ATCGCCGTCGGTATTGGTATAAGCGGTGACGTAGACGCCTTATAATACAAATAATCTGGGTTATCGCGATATTTTTCGTCCGCCGATCGTTCGAGGAGCGGTATACCAGATAAGAACAATATGATAGACGTTGTGAATAATGGTGATAATATAGCAATCCATTCGACACCTTCGATGACATTCAGAGAAATAATGAAAACGCCCCACCAGAGAACGACTTCACCAAAATAGTTGGGATGCCTTGACATGCGCCATAAACCATCATTGCACCATTTGCCTTGATTAGAAGGCTCTTGTCTAAAAGCATACTTCTGGAGGTCCGCATACGTCTCAATCAACAAACCGATGACGAAAATTCCAGCTCCGGCTGAGTCTAAAGTCGTCATGGTTTTTGGTGACTTGGGAAATGAGTGGTGAGGTGAATTGATGATGATAACTGGTAGACTGACAACGTAGACCCAAACGGCTTGAAAACTGTAAAAGACGGCGAATCTCAGCGTGTTGCTTTTGCGATCTTCGAACTGCTTATCGCGACCGATGTGGTAGATCCTGTATATAAGATACCCGGATAGACGTGCGCCCCAGACGCACACAAACGCAGTCACCATCAGTTGTCTGCTATCGTAGTTCTTCATGTGACTACCGCCTTGTCCCAGAAAGAATGTGAGGAGAGCTATGATGATGAAGTTCGCTCCGCCGGTGAAATCTGTCACCTTGTCAGTTTGAAAGAGCGACGCGATTGTAAAGAACAATATCTGCATAGCGACCGTCATCATTGCGCTGACAGCAAAATTATTCCTGTCTATAAGCGGCTCCATCTCAATTTATCTCACACTAAATGTTTGAAAGTTTCGCCTCAAACAGGACTGGCTGCATCGATTCCCCCATGTCGCAATGCCGCATTTTAGGCTCACTTGTTTTTCGTTTTAAAATCGTTTAGCTCCACAACATAGCCCCTTTCTAACCAACATAACTGCACGCGGACTATACAATGAAACTTAAATGAAATTTGTTTTATACAATTTACTAGAGCGTATGTTTCTGCGTGTGTTCCCAGGACAGGGTATGCACTACTGAAATAGACTTGACGTTTACACTACGCATGCGCGGAGCTTGACGCACGCGTACAACGCCCTCCACGCGGAACAAGTGCTAATACTGGCTGAAAAAACACGCGTCCCTTTTTGTAAAAACAATTCGAAACCACAATTTTTTGAATTATGTTCTATATTCAAAAACAAAAAAACGTTTGCCATTTATTTTTTTGGCTTGTTTAACTACTTATATGCATGAAGGGGTCACGTATCCGTAAGTAGGTCAAAATGACGTAAACAAAATATTAGGTCAGAGCCACCTGTCTCAAATAGAAAGTACACGCGTCTTAATAAATAGCACTAGCATGCCCAGAAAATGCAAGGAACGTTTTTCTGGAGCAAATATTTGCGTACGCGTGTTATTCCGGGAGTGTTTTTTATGAATAAGTAAGGGAATTAGGTTAGGTAGCGTTGGAAATGTCTAGTATAATCAGTTGAATTATATGTACATATAAAGCATCAATTAGTGGTACTTATAACATGAATAAAATATCCTAATTTTGTATATAATATTTTTCAGCAACGTTGTTTGTTTTTTTTTATGTTAAGGAGCAGCTGATTCAGGAGCACACATTTCCGGGAGCTTCCGAGGGGACGGTTTTGGGGCGGTTATATTTTGGTCAATTTTATTATTGTTATCTGTTTTGTTTGTACAGTAAAGTGTTTACATACAAATAAGGTCCAATTAAGTTGGAAATATTCAGGTAACAAATAATGGGGAAAAAGACTGACAGGTCAGAAATAGTTTTAGTCAAATATTAATACTAGGTTAGTGGTATCGTTTTATATTTATAACCCTATAATAAAACTGAACTAAAACATCTGTAATTTAAAAAATGAAAATTAATGTTAGATAGTTATACCCTACGAGTAAGGAAATAAAACAACAAGGGTATGAAACAACAATAACATTATTATCAAAGAAATAATGTCCGCAATGTACCGCATTAGCATTATGCAATATCATGAACTCATCTCAGGAAGAACTACAGGGAAATACATAAACAATGCGGATCAATAATTAAATTCCTCAACTTAACTCAAACTAAATAATTCAATATTATATCATTTGTACATACATACATACATAAACTCACGCCTTCATTCCCAGAGTGGGGTAGGCAGAGCTACAGAATTTCCAACAACCCTAAAAACTTGTTGATAATTCTGTAACCACATTTTGCACAATCAGGCTAAGATGTTAACCAGTGTATTAGTGACAGGTTGCAAGCCCATCGCCTAACAGTACTACAAGCCTTTATTCCCTTAGTCGTCTCTTACGACATCCGCGGGAAGACACGGAGTGGCACTATTCTAACCCGGCAACCACACAGGCAACATCATTTGTATTGTGTTTTTTTAGTTGATAAAAGTTTATCTGCACGATACCAAAGAGGTAACGTAGGTTAGAGGTTACGCTAAGTACAGTCCAGTTCATAAATACGTATACACTTGAGACCTTGTAACTTTCATCGTTGTGAAAATTCATATATGGCAGTTTAAACATGACATTAATTGGACAAGGTACGTAAGTGTATACGTATTTATGAACTCGACTGTTCATTGCATTTAGACCTGAGTTATCAGCCCTCAAGGTACGGTTTAATTCTGAATGACTTAGCTTTTTAACTTACATTTTACAAGTTTCATTTTGCTGTAATCAGTTAAGTCTCTAGTTATTTTTAACTTGAATTTTATATTTAACTTTAATATGACTTGCATACCATTATTCCTTAATGCAGTTTATGATAGCTTTTTTAAACCAATACACTTTCTTTATTTTATTTGAAATCCATATTCTATAGTAGAGTACGTACGAGTAAAGCATATAGGCGAATGCGAAATAATTCTCCCCAACACGTGTCACTTACACCGTGTAACCGTAGTGTGTTGCTGCATGCGTACGTCGCGGGACCCCTATCTGATCCAGGGTCAAGTTGTTAAATTGATCTGGCTCATCTGGCGCATATATGCGTCGTTCAAAGGTGTGACCGTCCAAGAAACACCAGTAAAATAATAAATATCACACACAATCTGACGCAAATCGACCTAGTTCCTAACTAAGCTCTAGGCTTGAACTATGGGTACTATACAACGATACACTTACATATAAAGAGAAACACATGCTTAGATTGTTTGTTTCATTTGTTTGAGTATTTGAATGTCAAACACTTCGTAGTGGTTTTGTTCAAAGTGTGTTGTCTCATGTCCATTCACATTCATTCATTCATTTTTAGGGTTCCGTAGCCAGTTAAGACTGTATTAGGTAAAATAAACATAGCAAAGCAAGCAAAACAAAGTTGTTATTGTACCTAGTATTATATTTGTATGTGTGTGTGTGTGTGACTTTATGAAAATATATCCGTATATTTACTGAATATCTCTAATTTGCTCAAAATACCGATTTTAATAGATATAATACAGTTTATCTAATACGTGAGCTAAGCCATTAAATAATCGTGTGTTTGCTTCTTAGCCATATTTTCCATACCCAATTTCAACCTTACATCGAAGGTATTAAATGTGTACTCCTAAACTACCGCGTATCCTATCCTTATCAACGGATTATAATTATTATTTATCACGCTAGCTACAACTGACTGATAAATAGATTATAAATTGTGGTTTCTCAGAAAGTTGTAGTCTAGTTGTAATTGTACTCTTTAGAAAATCGACAAATATATAAATTGACGTAAGCTGACGGAAGCTGACCACGTGTGCCAGCTCCATGGGCAAGTATCATATATATCCACGCGATATAATCACGCGACAAACTGAAGTATGTCGCGTGATTTATCACTCGTTACGACTGACACGCTGTAATGTGACCACAATCACTCGCGCTAATCGAATAGTGATAGTTTTGACGTTTCTTCGTTACAAGGTACTATATTGAATAGGCTATTTGACAACATTGAGAATATACTACAAATTGTGGTCATCCTATCTGATACTAGCGTAAAATAACGTATTTCACTTTATTTCACATTAAATTATGTCTATTTTTTTTGGAAACTACACGAAATAATAAGGATTTTTTTTAAATTTAATCTGTGGCAAAAACGCTATTTGATGTTAGAAATACTTTATAATCTGTGATGTGAAGTCACATGCAAGTAAACAAAACAAACCCCAAATTCACTTCATATGCTAAGCTGTCAAATGAACTTGTTTGTTTACTTGCGTGTGACGTCACACTAGTCCACCATAGATAGAAACAGCGTTTTTCGCGTTGTTTTGAAAATTTAAACTTTAACTTGCATTTTTATTGATAATACAGTAGAGTCTCAAGGAAATATCAATGTAGTGTGCTTGTTATGTGATAAAGAATCATTTAAAAACGTTTTCTAAAATTAGTCAAATAGCCTATTGAACACGAGCACTAACACGATATAAACGTCGGTATCTAAGGGCAACATGGCTAGCTTATTCATTTTTGACGACGCAAAACGATAGTGGGGATACCCTTGAAATATCGACAAATGTTTCATCGAATGTGTCATTTCACCGAATTTCATTTCGTCGAATACTAATTTCCGCTGAAACTTTATAGTTTTCAGGTTATTATGAGCATTTGTTACGTAGGTTAGGTTAGGTCTAGCGCGTGGAAATGCCTGTCGATGAAATGAAAATTTGTCGCAGTGAAACGTTCTATGAAATGAGTTTCGATATTTCAAGGGTAAACCGCGAACGTAGTGATAACCAAACGCTAGCGTTTGTATTCGATGCCAACTGGTCTAGCACCGCTGGTTTATGTACGTGTGTTGCAGAAAACGCGCATAAACCAAAGCGGAGCGACTTCTTATACCACTATAATCTTGAGTAACACAGCTTGCCCGACTAGTTGGTCGACTTGTCTAACAACTCTCCTTTGACCACGAAGATTGCACTCCAGTTATTTTAGTTGGTCTCAGTCCCTTTGATATTCTGCCGTTATACAAAAAAGGCGTAACTACAATGTAGTATTCAAAGCATTATATACTCTATTGGTAACCGCATACAATTTAAAATGTTTTTACTGTTACTACGTAGTTACCCGCATACTTCGGTGTCACGGCAGTATTCTCGTTCGACGCAACAAAGGGCATGGTGCCAGTGAACCCTACGTTTCACAAAATGTATTTCTATCCCACCGACGGGTATAATTACTGATCTGTAAGTCCAGTGACAATGCAACTGCAAAGAGATTTGAGAAAGTCTAGGTAGGGTATGTAATTTCATCGAAAAACTTCTCAACGAACGTGTCATTATTAGGGTTAGGATTTTGGTGGCATTTCGTGGTTCTAGAATCCATGGAGTCGATATTTTCTAATTATTATAATACAAAACACATTGATTTTGACCTTCGGTATTATCATATTCAAAAATGAACTAAATACATATTTAATTCGGTTATTTCATAGCTATTAATATTTGCTTGTTTGTAACGCTTTCAACAAACTGGTGCGGCCGAATAACGAATAAATGAATTTTTAAATATTAAAATACTGAAGGTCAAAATCAAAGTGTTATGTATTATAATAATTAGGAAATAGCGACTCCATGGATTCTGGAACCACGATTTGCCACCAAAAGTCCTAACTCTAGTCATTATGCAGCATTTTCGTTTAATGTTTTTTTTTTTTGGTAGTCACAAGTCTACCCACTTTATTAATATTTAAGATATCCTGAAAACATCACGGTTTCACCGAAAAATAGCGTTCGATAAATAGATACATACGATGAAGTCAAACTGGATAAAATGATTGGGGCTTCAACGGTTTTCTTGGGTTGATACATTGCTCTTTTATAGAATCAATAATAGTACATTGTGCATCAAGGGTAGTATGAAGGGAATTACTAACGAGAGTGTTAGAAGCCCGACGCCGAGGGCGGAGGGCTTTTAATGACTCGAGTTAGTAATCCCCTTACTGCCTGTGATACACACAACGGTTTTCATCACATTTGCGAGGAAAAAAAACAAAGAGAAAACACTTTAACTCTGCAAAATATGAAGAAATAACTTTTGACGAACGGGAACGTAAATGGAAACGATTTTTTTTTTGTGACCTCTACCACAGATAATAACTGCGTTTAGTTTCGACCTGGATTCGAGCCAGATTTAGCCAATTTGATAAAAATGTATAATTACTAAAATTAATGATAAATGTTGATATAAACTTGAAATAGGTATAAAAATAATGAAGTTTAATGAAGCGTATAGGTTTTGTGTAATGTAAGTTAGTCTATAGCTAATTTTTAAAGATGAAATTAGAAACCGATTTAATTTTTGGCTGAAAATTAAACCTCCTTAGTCAGAAATGATGTACGAAAGAGTTGCAAATTTTAAAAAGAAAGTCATTACTCCCTAGGGATGACAAACTCGCCATAATTCCCGCGGGAACAATTTAGGCCATTGTCCTTCTGTATACAGGCATGGAATAACACCATTTACGAGCAAGTGTGATGAAAAAGAAAATATACTCACGTGGTGTTCATCCCAGGGTCGATTCCATTGGCGTTGATGTACATGGTGGCCATGTTGGCGACGAGGAGACGGAAGTCTTCGCGGATCTCGGTGAACTCCGCGAGGGACAGGCCCCCGAGGATCAAATTGAGGTGGTGAACCGGGTCGGGCAGGAGTGGCTCTGGTTCTGGTTCGGGTTCCGGTTCTTCTGCGACTGGTGCTGGAGATAGAGAGTTTATTATCTACCTTCTATCTCTCATAACGACCAGCTGACTGATTGACGACGCATAGACTGCCAAACGGTAAATTATTGGGTACTCTTGGGGTGAAAACTGCAGGAATAAATAGGCGAAGTAGCAGGAAACTAATTATAATTATGTGCACTAAAGTCACAGGTGACAACGTCTATATAGGTACATACCTAGTATAAAATAAAGCCGTATGTACCTATATCTTTCAAATTACGCAACAGATTATAATGCGAACCACGTAACTTATTCCAAAAAATCATCATTAACATTAAAAGGTTTCCTTACGATGTTTTCCTGCATTGTAAAAGATAATTGACAGTAAAAATATCGACTCAATTAGGTTTGTTGAAATTGAATAGCTCGAAAGACCACGCAAACGTTGATTTTTTTTAATTATTCACATTTTCAAGAACAAATACTTAAACCGACTTCATTGTTATGTAAATATTCTAATTTGTCAGACAAAAACAATGAAAATAGTTGAGTCATGAGCAAATTAGTTGACTCATACAGACGGTTCAATTATTTACCTTAGACAATAACCTTCTAAATGATTTTAAACGGCTCTGATATTAAAAAAGTCATCGTTTTGTAAAACAGTACAGTTGCTATTGGTAAAAAACTCAAGTAAATACACACTCAGGAGCAAAAATACCGGGTCAGAGTGCGTTTTTCATACAAACGAGACTATTTCGAAGCCTTCGTTCCTCACCAGGGGTTGTTTTGAGTGAGGTTTAATGGTGGATACTCCGAGGTTCAATAGAGGAGATCAAAAGTTCTTAAGATACCTAACTGATCGCACAATCAGTTAAAACCACAGCGGGAGGGTTTGGGTCAGCACTTGGATTTCCTTACATTTTATTTCCATTTTAGATGTTTTTCTGAACATGCTCAATTCCGGCGTTAACCGCAAATTTATTCAGTTGGGTATCCTAGGCACTTTGGAAGTCCTGTATCGATGCTCGAGGTATTCATCATCAGATTTCACTAAAACCATTCCCTGGCGAGGAACCAAGGTTTCGAAATAGCCTCTTTAGTATGTAAAACGCATTCTGACCCGTTATTTTTGCTCCTGAGTGTAGATGTGTAAAAACCTATCATGGAATTTACGTTCAATTTCAAATATAGAATGTCTAACGGTCTATACGTTCTTATTCTCTTAAAAACTCAAACAAACCTATAAGGCTGCCTAATTGAGAATGCACGCGCTTGTGTTTTGTACACTCTGACGGGACTAACTAAGCTCGTTGTTTTATATAAGCTCGGACGCGTTCACTCGTTGACTCGTTCGACCGACCAAACGCCGTTTTTAAGGGAATAACACCCCAGTTGAGTTATATCTGCATATAAGTGGACCGTTACTTAAGTATTTTATCTATACTACCTACTAGTTACTCCATAGTTGATTACTTTGATCTAAATTCATAATTCATAACAAATTAATTAAGGTTTTTCCAAAAAAGTACATAAATAGTATTTGTTGTTTCAATATCTTTGCATTACAAGCAACACTATAATTACTGATTCTTTCGCTGATTGATAAACCTACAGTTCACTTCATCAACTAAAGAAGATTTAAGGTAAGTAAAAACTAACCTAACTACCAAATGGTAATAAAATAAAACATGATAAAACTATGTGAGAATGTCCTCTTTATCCAGAAAAACTTTATAGTTCCCGAGAGAACAACTAAAAACACACACACAATGTGCATGAAGAGGTAATTGAATGTAGAGGAACCGAAAGTTGTATGTTTACACCGGTACACCTGGCGTTCCAATGTCTCTGCCTATCCCTATGGGAGACAGGCGTGAAGGTATGTATACTTGTATGGATGAAGAACTTACCGATCATCTTAACAGTGATGTTGAATCCAGTGTGGAAAACGAACCCGTTTTTAGATTCAAAACGCATGAACATCCGATCGACGTCCACGAAGCGGTAGGCGCGGGGGCTGTTCAGGTGGTAGGAGAATACGAGGCCATCGGACCCAGCTTCGTCTAGTTGACCTGAGGAAACATGTATAATGTTAAAATTTCAATGGAACAAAAACAATACAATTAAATTAAATACCAAAGTATGTAGCGGCTTCTACAATATAGTTATGTAGCTCTGTTTATTAGTAAAATTCCTGTGCAAGCTTGAAAAAATCCCACTGCTATTTGCATAAAGTATTGACATTATGTGTTACAGTGTGTGTTATCAGTGTTATCGTGTAGGAGTATATATTGTTAATTACAAATCTAAACATATTGACTAATAATATGATAGGAAATTAATGTTTTTTATTTAAGTGTTCACGATTCAAACCTTTTCTTAATTTTAATCAACGTTTTCAGTTTAATGGAACTTGTTAAAAGTACTTGTGTTTAAAACACAAACAGAAAGTTTAATTGTTTTTTTTTTTGCGCACAATAAATTGCGCGAGGACTGAGTAGCAGATTGTTATTGTTCCGAATTCGAGATAAATAACATGTGCGTCACTGTGGGGTTCAATAAGATAATCATAAAAAAAGGTCGCGTCGTCGGCAGTGGACGCAATGTGTATGTATGTATGCACTGCACAAAACACAACACAAGGTATACACAAAGGCAAAAGTTTTTTTAAGATATCTCTTTTTCTTTTAATGATTGGTTATTAAATAAAAAACAACGGATAGACAAATGGACAAGTGTTAAAGATGTAAGTAGAAGATAAAAATAATAAATAGCAAGTAAATACGTAAATTATACACTGAGGAGCAAAAATACCGGGTCAGAGTGCGTTTTTCATACTAAAGAGGCTAAGTATTTTGAAGCCTTGGTTCCTCGCCAGGGAATGCTTTTAGTGAAATCTGATGCTGAATACCTCGAGCATCGATACAAGACTTCCAGAGTGCCTAGGATACCCAACTGAATGAATCTGCGGCTAACGCCGGAATAGTGCCTGTTCAGAAAAACATCTAAAATGGCAATAAAATGTAAGGAAATCCAAATACTGACCCAAACTCTCCCGCTGTGGTGTCAACTGATCGTGCGATCAGTTAGGTATCTTAAGAATTTTTGACCTCCTCTATTGAACCTTGGACTATCTACCATTAAACTCAAAACAACCCCTGGCGAGGAACCAAGGTTTCGAATTACTCTCGTTTGTATGAAAAACGCATTCTGACCCGGTATTTTTGCTCCTGAGTGTATATTTACATAATATAAAAAAGAATAATAAACGAACATAATAACTAGATTAAATTATATTGATTACAAAAAAAGACACAGAGATTTTACACCGAATTACCTAATCCCAAACTAAACTCTAAGCTTGTGGGTACTTGAAATACAATATAAATACTTTCAATATTAATACATAAAAACAACCAAGACTCAGAGATAAACGCTGGCGTTCATCACTCATATATTTTCCCAAACCGGGAATCGAACCAGGGACCGCTAGTTTTTTACTAGGAATATAAATAATCTGGTAATTCAAGTCCTTTTTATAATATTGATATATTATTCTACACCTCACCTCACTATTCTTGGGAGTAAAGGCCTGATTTCTTTGTGTGTATGTGCTACAACTTCTACAAAATTCTAGTACAGTCGAGTACAAAGATCAGAAGTTGTGTATTTTTTTATTCTATCTTTATAGAGAAAACTCATTGTTTTCCTCAAGAAGGCTTTGAAAATTAGTGACTTGGTGTGCAAATTTAAGTATTTATTTTGTTATGACTTAAGTAAATTATTTGTATTTATTGTTTTGCTGACGACACGTTATCCTACTTGCTAGTGTCCCTGCCTACGAAGCTAGCGGTACCGGGTTCAAATCCCGGAAAGAGCAGATATTTGTTCCTGAGTCTTAGATGTTTTCTATGCATTTAATTATGTATTTCTGTATATAAGTAACTTTTTCGATGTCCAGTACCCATATTACAGTCAACAGCATGAATAAGTGATCATTTACGTATTTTGTCGCTTTCAATCGTTTCACAATTTTGTATGACATTTCAAACACGACGTTATAGTTAGTTAGTTACAAGGTACATAAATGATCACTTATTTATGCTTTTGACTGTACAAGCCTAGAGCTTACTTTAGTACTAGTTCAATTTGTGTGTGATTGGTCCCTTGATATTCATTTGTTTATAAACCACTAGCGACCCGCCCTCGCTTCGCTTCGGTTTATGTGAGTTTTCTGTAACACCCGTACGTAATCCAGAACTTATTATACATAAAAACCTTCCTCTTGAATCACTCTATCTATTAAAAACCGCATCAAAATCGTAGTTTTAAAGATTTAAGCATACAAAGGGACATAGGGACAGAGAAAGCGACTTTGTTTTATACTATGTAGTGATAGTTGTTTCCAGTATTAAACTGTTTCCAGATCCAGTATAAGCACTTTTTTTTTGGCGGCTACGAAATTAATAATAGTACATTGTGCATCAAGGGCAGTATGAAGGGAATTACTAACGAGAGTGTTAGAAGCCCGACGCCGAAGGCGGAGGGCTTTTAATGACTCGAGTTAGTAATCCCCTTACTGCCTGTGATACACACAATGGTTTTCATCACATTTGCGAGGAAAAAAAACAAAGAGAAAAAAACACTTTAACTCTGCAAAATATAAAGAAATAACTTTTGACGAACGGGAAAGTAAATGGAAACGATTTTTTTTTTTGTGACCTCTACCACAGATAATAACTGCGTTTAGTTTCGACCTGGATTCGAGCCAGATTTAGCCAATTTGATAAAAATGTATGATTACTAAAATTAATGATAAATGTTGATATAAACTTGAAATAGGTATAAAAATAATGAAGTTTAATGAAGCGTATAGGTTTTGTGTAATGTAAGTTAGTCTATAGCTAATTTTTAAAGATGAAATTAGAAACCGATTTAATTTTTGGCTGAAAATTAAACCTCCTTAGTCAGAAATGATGTACGAAAGAGTTGCAAATTTTAAAAAGAAAGTCATTACTCCCTAGGGATGACAAACTCGCCATAATTCCCGCGGGAACAATTTAGGCCATTGTCCTTCTGTATACAGGCATGGAATAACACCATTTACGAGCAAGTGTGATGAAAAATATTTTACTCCCCAATGACCCTTTAAATACAACAATATTATATAATCTTACCAGGTTTAACAAGAAGGTAGTCTCCTAAGGCACCGTTGACCGAAAAGGCCGTCACATTAAATTCAATTCCTTTTCCTTCACCAATAATAATCCAATCCGTAATCCTGTTCGTAGGATATCCTTCTGGATAATTATCTGTTGTTATAAATTGAGTTTCACCGTATTGTAACGTAATTTTCTTCACTACATGATTCAATACAACGTGATCGCCGTCGGTCTTGTCAATTCCAAATACGTCTTCATGCTGAATTGCAAAATCATTCATGAGTTGTTCTAGCTGGACATCCGAAAGGGCATCAGCGTCAACTGTTGCTATAATCTTATCATCATTCTCTTTTGAGACGAATGCATCATTGATATAAGCATTGTGTTCAAGATTATCACTTACTGCAGATTTATTAGTAGTTGTTTCTATTTTGTCAGGTTCCCCATTAGATAGTTCATCGACTTCAACTTGGAGCTGGAAAGCTTCACCACTTTTTTGTTTCGCGTCTGTTGGTTCATCTCCCTGCCAAGATTCAAATTCAGGTGATTCTTCATTAACGTCATTTTTAGCAGCGCTGTTGTCTTCAACTTTGCTATGTTCAGCAAACAAGTCAGACAAGTTGCTATCAAAAACTGTTTCATAATCATTTTTATCATCAAGATTTTCATTAGAATTAATAGCATAATCCACATTAACAGACGCATGATCGTTACTTGCACTGTTGGTAAGTTTATTCAGAGTTTCAAATAATGAGTCTAAATCTTCATTTAAATCTTGATAGACTTTGTCTACCGTGTCTTCCTCTTCATCTATGGTTTCATCACCCACACTGTCCAATTTTCCTACCAGATCTTTAAGATTTTCGTCAATTTCACTTGAATCTTCTTGCTGCGAGTTTTCTTGAACAGGTTCATTTACCTGTTGACCATCATTAGCAGATTCCTCGTCAAACTGATCATTTGTTTCTTCGATCAACTTTTTAGTTTCTTCGAAAATATCTGTTAAGTCATCTCCTACTTCGACGTTTACTTTTTCATCAGCAAAATCATTAGGTTCATTTGTATCTTCAAGCAAAATAGCGTTGGTTTCTTCTAAAATTTGCTCGGTGTTGTCATTTTGCTGAGGGGGCATTGGAAGCGGAATCATATCATCATTTTTAGATACCTGATTTGGTCCTTCATTACCTTCGTTAGCGTCAGATTCATCAGACTCGTTAGAATCAAAGAAATCTTTCACCAAATCGTCTACAACTGTATCTACGGTATCATCAAGTTGTACCTTATAATCGTCATAAATATTCTCATTTTCATCATTTTCATTTATATCGTTAACATCACGGGAAATTTCTAATTTTTCGTCATCAGCAGCACCTTCGTTCTGATTATCAGTATTATCTGCTGACTCGGACCTATTATCTTCAACCTGGTAATCATTATTAACAAGATTATTAGTATTGTCTTTTTCTTGAAACTCTTGTATCTCTTCTTCCACCTGTTTGTCCATCTCGTTTTGATCCTTTTCTTGTGCACCTATATTGATGATATTATCGTAGTCATTGAAATTATTGTTATCTTCCGGGGCTTCTTGGTCTTCATTGCTAATAATACCTAGTTTTTCTAATTCTGCTTTATACCAATCATCGTCAAAATCCTCGTTCCAGTAGTCAGGCGCTTCATCACTTTGAGCTGTAACAAAAATAATAATTAGATACGTCACGGAAACGGATATAAGTGACCACGTCACCGGAAATTTTAACTAGATTACTAGACTGTTTTATTTTTTACAAATCAACAAAATGATTGTGCTAAATTGTTTTGACGTCGTATAAGATGTATGTGTCTCTTTATTTCATTATTATATCTAAGTAACTACTCCTTAGTGTTACGCTTTGTGTGACATTAATATAGTTATCCTGATGATCAACTATGACCTCTTATAGTTTATACGAGCCATGTTATCTCGGGCGGCGTTCTGTCTTGTTTATTGTGAGTGATTATATGAAAGATTAGTACTGTTACTTCTTTTTCAGATTTCCCTACCCAATGTCACCCCGCCTCAATGTGGGCCAACGAGGCCCTATTTTAATAATTAACAGCCTAGTTTTTCCGTATTTCTGGTAAGTTATCTTAATCAACTCGCTTTACAAGTCGATAGAAGATTTTTTAACGGCGAATTTAAATTCAAAAATCAAAATCTTAAAGTATTTATTATCGTTTAGCTAGTCTTTATAGTTGCTGCATATAAAGTTGCTGACACCTCCCTTTAGACTCACAAGGTCCGTGTCGGGAATCCTTACTCTTCCAAAAATCAACATAAATAATGCATACTTAGCATTAATAAAATACATCCTGTCTTACTGTGTGAGTGTGTGTGCGCGCGACTGTGGGTGTGTGTGGGCGTGTGTTGCGTGTGTGTGCGTGTATGTGCACGAGTGTGCGTGTGTGTGCGCGCGTGTGTGTGTGTGTGCGGTATATTGTCACTGTCCTAATAGTCGCTCAGTCTCATTATATATATATATATATATATATATATATTTTTATGGCTTAGAGAAGGCAACCGAGCACACAGGCCACCTGATGGTAAGTGGAAACTGTGACCCATAGACATTAGCATAAGACTGCAAATGCGTTGCCAACCCTGAGGACTAAGATGGAATGCCTCTATGCTAGTCATTACACCGGCTTTCATATCCCCAAACCGGAACACAACAATGCGAACACTGCTGTTTGGCGGTAGGTTAATGGATAAGATGGTGGTAGCGATCCGGACGGATCCTGCACAGGGTCCTACCACCCGCAAAACGAATAACCCGTCAGAACGTATAAACAACATTGTTGCATAGAGTATTTAATTCTTAACGACGATTAAATTATTTAATTAGGAACAATTGTATTTTTATCCTTAACTATTACCCTGACTAATATTATGCTAAAAATATTCAACGCCACGTAGGTAATATACAAAAGTAGTGACTCACATTTACATCTAAAAATCAGAGGTAATGTAAACCTTAGCTCACAGATACCAAGATATATTTTACGCGTCAACTAAGTCAGATATAAATGCGGATATATCCGAGTAAAAATAAAAGTTTTAAAAATTCGACCTAAAGGTCATCTGGTAAAGCATACCAATGGGCAATAAAAACTCCAGTTTTATCTTACATTGTAGGTACTTCTTTTTCTTAAGTTAAAATAATAAATCTCTCATCCATATTGTAATGTGAAAAATAGTCATAATCCTAACCGGTGGTTTTTCGTGGAAGCACACTACAGTGTCAACTCAGACACTATCGCCGATTAGTGTCCCATCACGTCACTAAATTAAACTTGTCTAAAGGGTGCGTGTTGGGTCCAGGACTCCCATAGTCCCGTGATTAATAAAGACAGAAATACATCACAATACCGCTTTTCATATTTCCTTCAGTAACATTTTTCTGTTTTGTATATATTAATTACTAGAAACGCCTGCGACTTCGTACGTGTAGAATTAGTTTCCCGCTACTCCCCCTATTTTAACCTCTTAGAGGCTGAATTTCCAAAAATACTTTCTTGGTGCTCATTTACATCATGGTCAACTCGTGTACCAACTTTCAAGTTTCTAGGTACAGTAGTTTCTGCTGTGCGTTGATATATAAGTCAGATTTGTCTATTATATATATGTATATATATATAGATTTGTCATTTTTTTTGTTCGCCACAAAATATTATATCAAAAGGATATCGTCATACAAATTGTATAAAATTCCCAGGCAGTCTATTTTTAATCTGGCTTATGATGTACTATCGAACCAACGGAACCCTGACCCACCATGGAACCTTGTCACAATGATTGACGTACGATTTTCGTATAGCGTCGTATGACAGTCCTAACATCAATCACTGTGACAAGGTTCTATGGTGGGTCAGGGTTCCGTTGGTTCGATAGTATATTCGTACTCGGTAAACAAAATACTTATTAGTCAGCAGAGAGATTCGTATGTATGGTACTCGTATCTGATATCAAAGGCATACCAAATCACTGAAAATTCTATGTTCTATATGTTTACAATGGAAATTAAGTCGCTACTGTTTGTCACCATGCTCTTTTTTTTTTCTTTGCCCCGCGGCGACTTGAACAGCTACTACCGCGGGGATATGGCGTTTCCACAATGAAGTGTTTTCTCCAGTGTCAAGTATATATAAGTATGAAGTGTTTTCTCCAGTGTCAAGTATATATAAGTTAAGTATAAATCAATATAGCAATAAAGCACAATCCAATCTTCTCTAGGAAGATTGGGGGCAACGTTGTACGGTGATATGTAGGACAGAGGCCAAGATAGTTTTAACCTCTGTACCACTGCGAGTCCACTTGAAACGAGAAGTAAGATGCCACACGAAATAAGTCCAAGTCTTCTATCACTATGCAACACAAAGGTATTAAAAGTACAAATCACTAACAGAAAAGGACTTTTGAACAACTAAATACACAATAATAAAAACTAAAACAAACTACACATCCGCCATCTTTTGACGTTGCAAATGGCCCCGTCACCATGCTCAATTTGTGAGACTTTTCATTTGTCATTTGAAAATTGGCCATACTGAGCTTTTGTCACCGTATGAGATTTAAAAATCGACCTTAACTAACTACCTCTTACAACCAATCATAGGAAACTAATAATCCCTTAGCAACAGTTACAAATACATCTGCAATCTAGTTAACTTACTCGTGTACAATGAATTATCTACTTGCGTCACTGGACACGTGCATAGAGATGCATAATTGCTCATAAATTGCATATGTACGTCACAGATTTGTTATTTATATCCAACGGCTATTTAATTAAAGGCCTAGAATTAACGAACTATATAATAATTATTTGTTTATCTGCGAAAACGGCGTTTACTTCCACAATAAGGGGTTATTGATTATATTTGATTAATTTTTAACACAACATAAATCTAAAACTGTGTGTTTGTTTGTTATTCCTTCTGTGTTAGTTGACAGATTTGGATTGTAGATAACTTATTCCTTGGATTTACACATACAGTCTACTTTGCATCCCGGTTTTTTTTAAATAATCGAATTCTACGCGGAAGAAGTCGCGGGCAGAAGCTATACTATATATAAGTATCGGGGGAAAGTCTCACACAGTGAAAGAACCTTGTGCAGGGTCCGTCCGGATCGCTACCACTATACCCTTTAATCTACCACCAAGCAGCAGTGTTCGCATTTGTGTGTGAGGGTTCTGTGTGCTTAACGGTGCGTCAAAAACGGCGCCATCTTGTTACTATGACCCCGTCTTTTGTTTACGCAACGACACTGTATTTTACGCAGCGGTGGGGTCGCACCTTTCAAGCTAGGACGGACGTACGAACGGACGTACGGACGGACGTACGGACGGACGTACGGACGGACGTACGGACGTACAAGGAAGACTTAGTAAAAGGAGTTAATAGGGTCCCAATATTACGCACTTTATAATTTATTAGCCAGTAATTAGCCATTATTTTAATAAAAGTAGTGACCACTTTGAATCATTGCGGTTGTTTGATTCACTTTGTTTGTCAGCTACTGTTTCTGCGAATTATTATTTTCGTTGTCATGCTGTTTTATCCCTACAACTGTTTCCTCAAAATGCAGTGCACTAAAGGTCGTTTCAACCGAGGAAATGCCACAGTTTTAGCCACCTTGCCACTGATATTTGCTTTTAACAACAGATGCACTTTATTAGATTAGGAATGAGAAATTGTATGCAACAAAATTCACTACCTAAAGGTATTCGCCTACAAAAATGGATCATACTTTGATGCGATACCTTCCTGACATAAGCATAATCAATAAATTATTCAACAAGACACTAAAATAAACATAATAACAAAAGATTATTATGTTTTTGATGCCTCATTGAGGGCCGATGTAAATATTTGTTATTATTTCGAGTTCATGAATGTCATGTTGCCTAATGGTTTTATACGTTTCCATTGTGAGAAAATTAGTATAAACAAAACGAAAACAAGACGATATTATGTGAAATTTAAAGTTAAACTTAACACGCTGTGTTGATTAGTAATTTCACTCTGGACTTAATCATTAATATGCAGAAGGAGATTATAATACTTGTCAATGGATATTTTGCGATTAAAAAAGGATTTTATAAACAAAAAAAGGGTAACAAACCACCGACCTAAACCTTTTACATCGTTTGCCGAAATATAGCAATAGATTTGTGTTTAAGTATTGTGGGGATAGGACCACCGGTGAAATTACTAGCATAGAGGCATTCCATCTCACTCCGCAGGGTTGGCAACGCATGGGGTCTTCGGATTGCAGTTTTGAGATTGTAGTCTTGAGATTTCAAATGTCTATGGGTCTCAGATCTCACTTACCATCAGGTGGCCTGGTGGTTCTCATTGCCATAAAAAAAATGTAACTATTTTAGTGTTTAGAGAAAGAAATGTAGTGTGTGAGTGAATACATTGTACCTTTTTTGTCCAAGTGCCTGGCCTATTAAAGTTGAGGATAAAATGGATTTTAAGAACCAAACCGAGGAAATTTAAACTGTAATATAACTGAATTAATGCTAATTTCATCATCACTTGTTAGTATATTGAGTTTTCCGTAATAATATATGCGTTTCAAATAATCTATGTCTATATATACTGGTAAAGTATGTGACGGTGCACGTTGCAAAGTTCTCTGAATCTCTGGATCTCTGGATCTAGAGAACCAATTTTGAAAATTATTTTACTAGTACAAAGCCATGTTATTTGTAAGTGCTAAAGGATATATATTATTAAACCACATGCCAACGAAGTGGGCACGGGAACAGCTAATAAATAATAAATAAATATCCCCAAGTCAAAAAATCCATATTTAGTGATTTTTTTAAACGACTTTATATACTTATTAACGACTTATTTCTTTACCAATCACGGGACTATGGGAGTCCCGGACCTTTGGGAGGCGTACATGGAGCCGAAGCCAACACGCAGAGGCCCTTTAGACAAGTTTAATTTAGTAAAGTTATGGGACACCAACCGGCGATTGTCCCTGAGTTCAAACTAAAGAAGTATGCTCCCACGGACGACCACCGGTCAGTGTAAAGACTATTTAAGAAGGATGGGAATACTAATAATAGGTTCTATGAATGAACTGATATGGATTGGTGAACTAGGCTATTGATGAAACTACGGCGAACGACTTATTATTATTAATGATACATTTTTAAACTACCTACCTAGCCGTTTAATAACGCAAGGTTGCGTTATTCAAAGATGCGATGCGATTCTCTATTCTACTTGGTAAAGCCTCATTGCTTTTGACCTGTTATCGTATTGTCAACGATATGATAGCTCTTATTTACTAGACAGTAATGGCGGCCGACTAAAAAACAATACAATAGCTATTAATAAATTGTAAATGAGTCGTATAGTAAATTTTCGGCTATCCTAGAGCTGGAGCTTACCTCTCCCAAATTATTGGGCTAGCTGTCCAGCGAGGTAACGCAGCTATTGTCATAGGGACCATGCCGCGAGCGGACCTGCTCGAGAGGGTGTTCTTTTTATAGTGGTGATTATTGATTACATCTTTAAGATTTGAGTAGCTTAGTTTTAATTTAATTTGAATACCTATATTTAGTTTTAACTTTTAATTGTAAAGCAAAAGCAACGAATCCTATGCTTAGCATAGCTATGTGCAGTTTAAATGTTTAAACATTCTTCAGTTTGAGAGAAGCCTTTAAGCAACCTATGTTGCTCTAATAATATGCTTACAAGGGCTCCTTTGTTTTCAACATTGGGCAATTGATACGACATGAAACGAATTCTTTATCTAACGTTCGTCGGTATAAAGATATCGACATGAGTCATAGTTATTTTGAAGAAGTAATTACGGCACAAAGAGGAGTTCACACAATTTACAAGTATTTCAATTGATGATGCAACTGTGTTTACAACCGGCCGAATATCGTATTGTAAATAAATGTTAGGCAAATATTTCAAACTAATTAACCTTATCATAATGCAATTGAAGCACGGGAGACGAAAGATCTGGCAGTTTCCTCGCTCAACGCGTTAGTTTAACTAATCAGCAAGAAATTTTGCGGGCGGTAGGACCTTGTGCAGGGTCCGTCCGGATCGCTACCACCATCTTATCCATTAACCTACCGCCAAACAGCAGTGTTCGCATTGTTGTGTTCCGATTTGGGGATAAGACGGCCGGTGTAATGACTAGCATAGAGGCATTCTGTCTTAGTCCTCAGGGTTGGCAGCGCATTTGCAGTCTTAGGCTTGCAGTCTTGTGAATGCGAATGTCTATGGGTCACAGTTTCCACTTACCATCAGGTGGCCTGTGTGCTCGTTTGCCTTCTCTATGGCATAAAAAAGGGACTTTTTTGGATTTAGCGTTTTTGCTTTACTTTTGGTTTTAATTTTCATAAGTGTTATTTAATAAAATACATGCCTTTAGGCCCGTTATCCCACAGTGGGGTAGGCAGAGCTACGGAATTACTCACAACTTTTAGACAATGGGCTTGCAACCTGTCACTAATACGCCGATAAACATCTTAGCCTATTTATGCAAAATGTGGTTACAGAATTATCATCAAGTTTTTAAAGTTCTGTTGTTTTATATCATTAAATAATTAATATCTCAGCGAAGCTTGGATTATGGGTACTAGATACTAGTAATACACATATTTTAATTGATAAGTAACTAGCTGTTGCCAGGGTTTTAAAAATAAAACATAGCCTTTGTTACTCAAGGGTAATGTAGCATTCTAATAGTAAAAGACTTTGAAATCGACCTATAAGCTTTTGAATTAATTCCTTACATACATACAAAAATACAAAAAAATCCTCTTTATAATATTAGTGTAGATTATCGTATTTTTTGATTAAAATAAATATTTTTTTAGGACTATTCAACCTAACCTAGATCTACACGTAAAATTAAGATATTCTTCTTTGCAGCTCCAGAGCTGGTTTACTACATACAAACAAACACTAACTACATAGTTACGAACACTGAGTACATTACAAGTGATTGCCCGTTCGCCCCCTAGATTAGAACTAGAAGTCATTTTCTAACAGACAGAGTACACGATATCAACACTTGATCGTAGAGCAAAGAATATCTATGTATTTACGTATTTATTTCTCTCGTATATACTTTAGTACCTTGTGTAATTAAATAATTAAAGTGACAAGGTACTAAAGTGTACACATATGTATCAACTCGACTGTACCCATAGTACAAGGCTAGAGTTTAGTTCGGGACTAGATCAACTTATGTGAGATCGTCCCTTTTTTTATAAAGTTTAAGTACATTGTCGTATAAAACCTAACATTAATTCCCATGTTATTTCTATCTCGTCACTTGACGCTGTCATTATGACAGGGTTCCATAGTGGCGTAACAATTTAAGTCCTTGACTGTATCATTTCGACGACGCACTGGGCTAGTTGGTAGTGACCCTGCCTACGAAGCTAGCGGTCCTGGGTTCAAATCCCGGTAAGGGCAGATATTTGTGTGATGAGCGCGAATATTTGTTCCTGAGTCATGGATGTTTTCTATGTATTTAAGTATAAATTTCTCTATGTACTCGTAAGTATTTATATCGTTGTCTAGTAACCATAGTACAAGCCTAGAGCTTAGTTTGCGACCAGATTGGTGTAACATTGTCCCCTGATATTTATTTATTATTTATTTATTTATTATCCAACGCCTTTTTTCTGCTGAGTCCATGATGCTTAAGGCGCTAGTCCCACCGCCGGCTACAGACTATAAGCTAGTAGAACTATAAACTACAAAAACTTATTCAGTAGACCTGTGAGTGAACTTACGGCACCGGAACAGGTTGGCTCTTGCCATTCCCGTCAAGCAACAAATGTCAAGTAAAGGTCCCCACGCGATGTGTATCTACATTTTTAATAAAGTTCCTGCCCATATATCCCAAGAAGAAAAATACAACAATTTTGTAACTAAACTTAAATCCTTTATAAGCAAATGTCCATACTCTCTGCAGTACATGCAATACTAAAGATAATAAATGTGTTTTTATTAGGTTAACTAGTTAAGTTCATATAGTTATTATAATTCCCTTTTTTTTGTTATATAAATTTTAAGTAAAAACATGTTTAAGTAAAAGTACCTAAATGAGTGCTAAATTGTATATAGTTATACTCGTAAGTTTATACTGCTACACCCTAGTAGGGTCCATGTTTTGTACCGGTTATTTAAGAACTAACATCTTGTAAATACCATGGTTGCAAAGAATATATGAATATGAAAGAGTGGGCGAGCGGCGAGAAGCGAGTAAAGTTTTGATAGTTTTGACGCTCGGCTATAAACAGCGGTCCCACCGCCAGATACCGGCGAGCACGGCGAGCAACTAGTAAAGTTCTGTACTAGAAACAGTTGACAATCGGCGGGAGGCTAGTAAACATTCTATGGAATTATAGCTTACTCGCCGGGCGTTGGGAGTGTCCTCGCCGGCAGTGTGAACAGCAAGCGATGAACTATAACTATATATCTCTCTTTTATTTACACGGAAGCGATTATCTTTTGTTCGTTTCTTGGGCTAGAAAAAAGTCGTTAGTTCATATATCACTCGCCGGCGGTAGGACCAGTGCCTTGAGGAAATCTTGAACATTTTTTACCTAGATTATTAGTAGGTAGGTTAGATTTGCGACAAAAATAAACGCAGTGAGATATGCCTTCCGATGTAATGAAAATTCTGCGTAATGATAAGTTGGTTTAAAAGTATTCCGATAAAATAATAGGTAGGTACCCCTTCTCCTGACCACGGCTGTTAACAGTTAGTAGAGGAAAATATTGATTTTAAGTCCCGATTTATAGTTTTCGTATGATACGTACTTACTAGAAAGACGCGGTCTTTTTTTACGAGTATACGTAATGGTCATGTCAAAACCATGCACCACACACACACAAACACACTCACAGTCACGTACACACGGTCGCCGCCTTAAAGATATTTTATGGACGCAACCACTACATTCCTTAAAAGAGTAGAGTGATGCTAGGTTTACTTTGATTTGTTACTATTATTCAATATATTGTTTGCCATTAGTGACTGTAGCTTATTAGCTATGTTTTTATTTTGTTTAATATAATTCTTATTTTGAAATTTTGACTGCGTTTGTTTTTTTTGTGAATTCATAATGATTATGTGACATAGAATAATGTGATTTTCAATATAAAATGAATGCCTACCTACCTACACAATAGATTAAGCTTTACACAGTTGGGAAGAGAGCTGTTTTATCTATTTAGGGCGTAGAGTTCTAGCTCTAAAGATCTTTGAAGAAGATGCTTTTGGAATTCATTAATATTCTTATTCTTATATTAAGAGTTGATCACAAAGCAAAGTCTGTTAACAAATATAGATACGACGTACGTAAATAACTAGGAGTGGTCTATATTTCATGGTAAAAGTCAACACAGAAACGAATTTAAACTAACTATTCAATAAATAAAAATCCCCATATAATGGCCTCTTCTATCAGAGCTCATGATATCCCTTAAACGGCCCAAACGTATTTCATGAAACCTAGCTGATGATGAAGAACTATTCCGACTATATTAAGTTTCTTTTGATAAAAACCGCGCTTTTAAGAGCTACGATGCACAAATAGGCACGTAGATAACACCTCTTTTTTGTTCGGTGGACAACATGGGGTTATTATGATATGGCTATGCAGTTCATTTTACGGCGAGCGTAAAGGACAGAGTTATAGCAGTTATATAGGTCTGTCATAATAACTCCCCAGTTGTCGAGTGAGGCTGTCATCTACATTATCTAGGACTGTCATCTACATACACAGTAGACAAATAATACGGTTCAGAGTGCGTTTTTTATACAAACGAGGCTATTTCGAAGCCTCGGTTCCTCGCCTGGGGTTGTTTCGAGTGAGGTTTAATGGTGGATACCCCGAGGTTCAATAGAGGAGGTCCAAAGTTTTTAAGATACCTGACTTATCGCACATTCAGTTAACACAGCGAGGAGTTTGGGTCAGCATTTGGATTTCCTTATATTTTATTGCCATTTTAGAGGTTTTTGCACATGCACTATTCTGGCGGTAACCGCAGACTCAATCAGTTGGGTATCCTAGGCGCTCTGGAAGGCCTGTAGTAGTATTCATGCTGGAGGTATCCATCATCACATGTCGCTAAAAGCATATCCTGGCGAAGAACAAAGGCTTCCAAATAGTCTCGTTTGTATGAAAAACGCTCTGACCCGTATTATTTGTCTACGAGTGTATATCTACGATTGCATATATAGTATCATATTAATGCGCATGCAAACACAAGCCCTTAAGGATTTAATTATTAAGCCAGGGGACATATCGCGGCATAACCTCACGCAAGTTGATCTAGTGCTAAACTAACATCTAGGCTTGTACATGAGTACTATGCTTACAAGACAACGGTACCTAAACATATTTAAAAAAACTTATTTTTATACATATACTAATAAATTCTAAGATTGTAAAGTCTAACTAGGATGATCTTAACCCTTTAAAAGTACCAGAACACGGAGCAGAGCATGAACTTTAACTAACAATATTATTCCATTGTTCACGAAAATGCTTCACTTATTGTATTTTTTTCTTTTATAATAATCAAGAAAATAACCTAATTTACTTGTATTTACATCGAAGCAAACATTTCTGATGTGTTTACGACGAATTTGACACCATGTCATGTAAAAACGCAGACGAAAACAAAACACCACGTGTACCACCTTCGACCTCGTCGTCACTAAACATCAGGTGGTAAAACCAATTATTGAAAAAAAAAAAGAAACAAAAGTACCAAATTAGAGATTACTGTATATTTTTGCATACATTATTTTAGAGTCAATCACTGGGCGATATAATAAGTATAAAGTTCAAGACGGAACAAAAAGAGACTCCTCCTTCGGCAGTAGGGTAAAAAAAGTTAATTCGAATAACAGTAACTAACATAATATTTTATTATTAGCCTAGTATGGCTGCGTCTATATCGCGTGTTAAATGTGGATTAAGCATGCGTCACTGTCTTACGTATTTATGTGTCAAAAGGTGACGGATGCCTTATCCAAACTTAGTCACGTGAAAAACGCAGCCATGTTTGGGCCCCTGGCAGGCCGCCTGATGGTAGGTGGGACCTCAGGCCCATAAACATTTCATGACACATGTCAAAACTACAATCTTAAAACCGCAATTGCGTTACAATGAATAAATGCGTATGCCTAATAATAGGTCATCAAAAACCGTGCAATAATGTAGACATTATCTTTGTGCTCGACTATACCTACTAAATTATATGCGAATACCGTTAACCTAATAAGAGGGACCTGAAACTCTATACTATTTTCAAAAATCAAATCTCAAGACAGCAATCCTGAGGTGGGATGGCTTTAGTAATTGCACCGGTTTTCTTATATTCACACGGAAACATAAATAAACATGATAATAAATACCCTACCACCACGAAACTAAAAATAATGATTGTCGGTTCAAATGCATTCGACATTCGTTTAGAAGACTTGAACCATGGTTACCATGACATAATAACATGCATGTTATGGCGCCGCAATAATATTAAAACAATAACAAACCGATGGCGATCTATTTAATCCAACATTTCGACATGTTTTTTACAAGATATTCGTCAAAACATGCGGAATTGTTCAATATGAACTTGCAAAAATGTACCAAAAAAAACATAATTTAAAATTACACTTTAGATTAATGAAAATGGGTCACGGTGCAGTCAAAATTATCAGCACGTTGACCCGTTTGCATTGACCTTGCATAAAAAAATACCAACCTTTTATTCCCACAGCAAGACACACAAACAAAATCCAGAATTTCATTGTCACATTAGCTTCACCACTGTATTTATTTATGTATGTGTATTTGTATGAGTTGTATGAATGCGTGCGGCGCGGGCGCAGATCGAAAGTGAACTGTCGTCGTTTTGTATGAGCCGATGATACGTTATCAAGTCTATGGAGCACATGTTGTGGGGGGAGTGGCAGGATTAGTCATTGACGTTTATTTAATTATTGATTTTTTACCAATTTTTTTTAATGTTTAGAATTTTTTGTGCCTCGATTTTGAGTCTAGTGTTTTAAAATCGAAAATACAGAGAGTGAATAATTTTTTAAAAGTTTAAAATTACAATACTTTTGAAAAAAAAACGTAAGTATACATAATGTCAATCCAAGAAAAACCCATCAATGGCATATTAAAATCAAATTTAATCTATTTATTTTCCTGTGAAAAAGCGGAGTCAATTAAAATACCCTATCATGACACGTGCTATAATTTGAAAGCTCTTAACAAAAACAGAATAAGTTTAAAAAAAATAAAAAACTTTTCTAACATTACCGTAGAACGCGAAAATAAACAACCTTTATTTCAGACTCTACTAGTGAATAATCTATGCAATGCGATTAAAACAAAATAAAATAATTGCGGGCTTACAAAGTACAAGAAAAAAATATACCCTTTAAAAGTTACGTCTTTCCCCGGGGGGTCTTAAACTTACTTCATAGCGGTACAGACAGACTGAGTTACTTTTTAGGGTTCCATACAAAAAAATAAAAAACTGAACCTTTATAGGTTCAGTCGTGCGTCTGTCTATCCGTCTCCGTCCGTCTGTCACAGCCAATTTGCTTCAAATCTACTGGACCAAATCAGGTGAAATACCAAGTTGATGGTTTAATCCTATGACCCAAATATAGATGTGCAAAGTAAATGTTTTTTTTTTAATAAGACTCATTTTTGGGGGAAAAAGTGGGACATTAAAAGGAAAAGTTTTGCATACCTTACTGTGTCATACATATCGTTCATTGAATGCAAATCGGACGCATTCCAAAATCAGTCTGTGTTGCATTTTAAAATTAGAAGCTGTTCATATAAGATTTTCAGTGCATGAGCAAATTATTTGAAAAGTATTTTTGTTATTATTGTTAGCTAAATTGTTAATTGTATTCATGCAAGAAGATGAAACGAAACTACTACGCCAAAATTTTTGAAAAAAAATACAAAATTGGTACAGGAAAACCTATTATAAGAATTATATATTTTTTTAATATTTTTTTTATGGCATAGGAAAGGCTGACGAGCACACAGGCCACCTGATGGTAAGTGGAAACTGTGACCCATAGACATTCGCATTCACAAGACTGCAAGCCTAAGACTGCAAATGCGCTGCCAACCCTGAGGACTAAGATGGAATGCCTCTATGCTAGTCATTACACCGGCTGTCTTATCCCCAAACCAGAACACTGCTGTTTGGCGGTAGGTTAATGGATAAGACGGTGGTAGCGATCCGGACGGACCCTGCACAAGGTCCTACCACCCGCAAAATAAAATATAAATATGACGTAGGTGCAGATCCTTCGGTGCTTAAGTTCGTATCCTATTTGACCGGTTTTTAGAGATGACGTGGAAAAAATATCCGCGAGATGCGGGTTATGCTCAACATTACGACGGACGGGGGCGAGCCGTCTGCCCACGCGGCCGGATGATCCAGTCGCTGACTCACCGTCGCCAGGCGGGCGACTTGTCAAAGGTCAGGAGCAACTTAGACGTTAGAATATTTTATAACCTTTTTTTTCGTCTTCTTCAACCCGTTTATTAGTCCCATCAAACCCGCTCTCAACACTAAATTCAAAAAGTGTTAAACCGTGAATCAAAATAGCTTCGCGCAGTAGCTCGCGCGGTTATACTGCACGGCTTAGACTAAAGGTAAGGCCCTTTCCACGGGATGTTTTTGGGCAATAATTGTAACAATACGGAGGCCTCATTCTATTTCACCAAATTAGATTCTAAGTTTTGCTAAAAATCGCTTGTTTAACGCAAGCTTGAATTCCACAGTACGCATGCGCGGTATAACGTCACAAGCCAAGGACGATTTGATTCCAGTTGGTTACGTATGTAACGTGTGATCTTTAGGTGCTTGAGTCTGCATCATACTTGACCGGTTTTTGGAGATATTGTAAAAAGAACGTCAGCGAGATACGGGGATACTCAACACGGCTGTCGGGGCCATGAATCCAGTCGATGACTCACGTATAGCAGGCTTTACGTAGGTCAGGAGAACCTTAGACGTTAGAATATATTATATTTTTTTTTTTTCCTATTTCAGGTATTATGTTAGGTTTGGTATTTATTTACTAACAAAACTAAACTCAACACTAAATTAAAAAACGAGAAAGTTCGCGCGGTTATACTGCGTCGCTTAGAGTTAAGGTCCTTTCTCATTCTATTTCACCAGATTAGAGTCAGACTGCTACTGCTGAAGAGCAATTGGTAATAAAATTGCACGCACGCACGAAATGACGTCACACGCCAAGAACGATTTGATTCCAGTTGGTTACGTGTGTAGCGTGCTTACCTCGGTGCTTGAGTCCGCATCGTATTTAACCGGTGTTGGAGATAATGTGCCCAGAACGTCATCGAGATGCGGGGGTACTCAAGACGGTGGACGGGGCGATGACTCACCGACGTCAGGAGAACCTTAGACGTTAGAATAAATTTAAAAGTTTTTTTGGCCTACTTCAGGTATTATGTTAGGTTAGGTTTTTAATTACTAACAAAAATGGACAAAACATGTTGAACAGTGAATCAAAGTAGCTCGCAGTAGTAGTTCATAATGCTTAGAGTGCACTTACATGTTTTTTTATCAATAGTTGTAACAATACGGAAGTCTCATTCTATAATGTAGGTACACCAAATTGGAGCACGACAGCTGCAGCTAAAGAGCATTTTTTGGTTGCACCAATGTTTTTCTCTCCGTCTTTCTTTTTTAAATTCAATTCAGGAGAAAACTAAGATTTCTGTTTAGAGTCACCCAAAATTTGAGCCGCCGGGAAAAACCGACTTAAAAAGTAATATTTTTTATTCGATAGTTTGCCACTACCGCCGTTACGTGCACGTAAAGATAATGGAACGCAATTGGTATCGATTGATAACGCTTTTCTCGGTAGCGCAGACATACATACACAAAATATGCATATTGAACCTTATTTTAATTATTTAAAGGTGGTTTTGCGAAACCGTGTGAATGTCAGACGTTTTGCTTATTCGCAGTGCATATTTTTATAATAAAGTACTGATCTTTTTTTTTCTTTTTTTTCTTGAAAATTGTAATAAAATAAGTAAATCCTTTGTTCTTTAGCTGTTAATTAATAAACTGATAAAAATAATCGATTTTAAAGCTAATGATAAAGATTTTATCAGTAAAAACATAAGTCACCAAATATCCAGTAAAAAACTAAGTTATCTTTGATTTGTTATCATACAATACGGACTTTTTTTTGGTTGTTTATTGCTTGATTTGGTTTAAATTTTATTTAAATATATCAAGTATATTACATAAGTGTAAAATTAAAATATAAGTTTTTGCGTTTTTCTCGTGTCTTCGAGAATCGTGTTTTTTGTCGGATAAATATAAAAAAACACCTCCGATATAATGGGGCCGATACTTTCATCGACTTAACCGATTTTAACCAAATCTAACTAACAACCATCACAATTAAACTGGCTTTCTCTCGTTTTGTCAAACTAAATATACTAACCTTACCTTCCCTCTATATACAAGAGTCATGCAAGTTTGTCCGATAACAGTCTGTTTTCTCAGGCAAAGGACCACTGCACACATAAATTTAATTTAAGACACAAAAACAGGTTGGTCTCATCGGTCCCTGCTAGAATAAAAATGTACAATAGAGGTCCAAATGCAATGTGTATCAAAATTTATAATAGCCTGCCTAAAGAACTAAAAGCTGAATAAACGTATACCACTTTTATCTATAAACTTAAAATATTCCTAATTAAAAAATGTTACTACACACTGCAATTATTTAAGAATACTTAGAAAATAATTAATTATATACATATTTAAGAATTATGTTTTATATTTTGTAACTCTTTAGTTTATTACTAGCTTTGTTATATCTTTTATTTAGTTTTAATATTGCTATACCCTGATAGGGTCCATGCTTAGCACTATAATACTCTGTAAGACCACTGTAAATACCATGGATGCAATAAATTGAATATGAATTGAATAAAAATAAATAAATAAAAATAAATTAATAATAAAATATTAAGGCCCACCATACTGCAAACAGGGAGTTTTTCGTAAGTGGAACTTTGAATCTACCATCTAAGCAATAAAGTTAAATTACCTTTGTTCGATAATGCCCTTTTTCAGTATAAACATAGCTAAATAAACCTCATTCTAATTGCAACACACTTCAAATTGAATTGCATTGAATTGATTATGTACATCCTTGCACACTGGGCCCTACGACGTTAGAAAACACGTCCAAATGGGTCTCTCCATTTCGGAGCTACGTAGCCTCAGAAAGATAAACAGATAGACTCATTAAGCTTATTATACCCTTTTGTTTGCGTCTTGGTTAGCAAACAATCTAACTCGGTGACGTACTCATTGGAATAATCATACAGATAAGAAGCACGTGGTCTGTAGGATGAAGACTACTGGGCGCATGCGCGTGGCATTTATTATTTTATTTTATTTTATTTAGACACACCAACAGTAGCACAAACAAATGCAAGTACAAAAGATACAAAAAATAATAGTACTGTTTGTGCACCAATTACAGGTGTGCAACAACATTAGCACAGGCAGGGACCTTAAGAATTACAAAAAAAAAAAAAAATAGAATATAACATATTTTTAATTTTTAAACAGAACAAGACTACGATAAAATTAGTAAACTACGTCTTACAGAGTTGATAGAATCGTAGTATATATCAAGCTGGTCACACTATCCAAGGAGTTGTATTGTGTTTGAAGCCGGAAAACTGGCAAACACTTACCCAAATTGGGTCTCGCGTGATAAGGGCGTAAATATGTTAGGCGACACGGTCGTGCATTTGGTTTGGGAACGACAAAATTAACAAAGTGCAGCAAGGACGGCTCCTGGATCACTCCATGTATAATTTTGGGCAGTACGGCAATGTCCAGGCAGGACCGCCTTTGCCGCAAGGTGTTGAACTTGAAGAAGCGAAGTCTACTATCATAGGTTGCTCGCTTAGAAATGCCCCTCTCCTTACTCTTGAAAACAAGATATCTTTTAAAAGAGCGCTGTATTTTTTCCAAGCGATCAGAGTGCACTTGATAATATGGGTTCCAAACCTGGTAGCAATATTCTAGACGCGAACGTACAAACGAGTTAAAAAGCGTTGTAAACGTCTGAATTCGCTGAAAATGTTACTCTCACTGATGTGAATCAATGTGGGTTATAAAGTTAAGTTTAGAGACATTCGTTTAGGTGCTATACCATGCTAGAAGTATAATTACTTATACATAGTAATTACAAATAATAAGGTTCTGCCAGCGACCTCATCCGTGTAGAATTAGTATTTTGGTCATCCCCGTTCATTTTTCCGGGGTCACATAAATACGCCTATGTTACTCAGGGATAAATGATAATGTAGCATTTCAACGATGAAAGAATTTTTGGAATCGTTCCAATAGTTTTTGGGTTTATTCATTACATACATTCCTGTTTAT
This sequence comes from Acleris sparsana, assembly GCA_923062465.1. NCBI lineage: Eukaryota > Metazoa > Arthropoda > Insecta > Lepidoptera > Tortricidae > Acleris > Acleris sparsana. Next base: position 12,683,036 of record OV281308.1, read on the forward strand.
ACTATTAGTGTAGATAAGCTCTAATATGCGACTTCGTCCGCGTGGAAGTCGTTTATCACAATACCCTCGGGACCTTTCCCATTTTCTGGAATAAAAAGTACCCTATGTCCTTCCCCGGGCCCGAAGTTATTTGTGTATCAGATTGAATCGAAATCGATTCAGCGATTTATCCGGAAAAGGGTAACAAACAGGCAGATCCAGAGTATTCTTTAGAATAAATACTCGCGAACATAGAAAACGCACTTCAAACACATAGCTTCTGTTTTTAAAATCCGGTTAAGAAAATGTTTGCTTGTAGCCAATACCTCTGCCGGCGGTACCACGCTTGTTTACAACGGGACATGTGACTCTAGCCGGCGCACGCGGCGCTCCGGACGCCTTTATTAATAGTGATCGAGGCTAACTGCCAATTGCAATAAAACTGAAATATCTGCGGGAGAAGCCGGACGCGGATCCGCGTTCTAATATTTTTCAAAAATATTTAAATTTGGAAGTCGTTTTTGACGTTTGTTTTATCGTTTTAGCCATGCCAAGCCAAATAGCAGTATCTCAAATAAACTCGTGTATCAATCAGAACCTTATTACTAACAGGAGAGAATTAAATCTACTTTGGCAATCGAATCTGAGATACTGTTGTTTGGGGTTAGGGGGCAGAATAGTATTGCCGCGCCATGTGAAACAATAATTTATAATTATAAAAGAACTAGATTTTGAAAGTACTTAACGAAAAAAACAAATGTGGTTATTGTAGATACTGATACTCGTATATTTTAAATAACGTAGTTTTTATTGAGTAAATATAACTTCAATTTACTTTACTTTAAGATATCGCTTACCCAAATAATCTTTTAACCAAATCAAATTCGCTTATTTTTACATGGTTTCACAGTGATTGAGTTTAGCGCTTTCATACATACAGACGCGGCTGCAAGCGAGTCTATTTTTTTTGTTTTTTTGTAGCATAGCGAAGATAAACGAGCACACAGGCTACCTGATGGTAAGTGGAAACTGTGACCCATAGACATTCACATTCACAAGACTGCAAGCCTAAGACTGCAAATGCGTAGCCAACCCTGAGGACTAAGATGGAATGCCTCGATGCTAGTCATTACACCGGCTGTCTTATCCCCAAACCGGAACACAACAATGCGAACACTGCTGTTTGGCGGTAGGTTAATGGATAAGATGGTGGTATCGATCTGGACGGACCCTGCACAAGGTCCTACCACCCGCAAGGTAATACCAATTATCAAATAGCGCCTAGATCTTATTTCGGAACTTGTTCAATTTGTGTGAGATAGAACCCTGATATTTTATTTATGTAATAAAAGAAGCCTGGTTCCTTACGACCATTACCTACAAGGCAATACAACCCTAGATTGAAGAAAGGCACGATATTTATAGTTTTTACCGGTATTTTCAATAAGGATATTTTGTTAGGTACATAATACTATGACCTAGTTTTATAAACGCTACCTTTCAAAAATAATGTGTCGCCTTTGTTTCAATGTGCGTGTTGCTATTTAGGAACAATGATTTCACACTCGATTGTGTTGCGACTCAAACATCCATACATATCGCAAACTTCCACATTCCTTACATTTTCTCATTTCCTTTCATTTTCCTTGAATTATTAAAAGAAGAAGGTATGGGACAGAATACAATCACCCATTCTTCTCATTCAGTAATTCTTCATTCTCGTTTCAAAGTGCAATAAATCAATACATTATCCTTATTTTGCCGCAACCAATAAAATAATTAATTCCAGCGCCATCTTTCAGTCTTACGTTAAAATAACCATGGCCGAACTATAGCGAACGTTATAGTACACTACAACGTCAAAAGGTGGCTCTGTTTTCAATCTACTGTCTGCTTTACAATACACTACAGAGATGGCGTTGTAAACATATTTTTTATTGCGTACCTTATTAATAACCATGGCTTCATTAAAAAGAAAGAAGGAAATAATATATTTATGAGTGATAAACAATAACGAAAGACAGAGAAATACGCTCAAAAAAATGTACCTATTCACCAAATGGTCCCAATTAAGCTTAATGTCAACATTAAAGTCAGCACTCTGGTCTTCAGTTGGAACCATTAGGTAAAACACACATAATTGTTGAACACAGGAAGAAAAAATATTAAATAAGAAAAACATAAAGACAAAAAGAAAATTTTCGCGAACCACTAGTTACCTACACAGATAGCCAAAAAGATAAAGGCGGCCACCTCTCTATCAAAATTAATTAATGACAACAATATAAATAATAATAATAACTTATTCAATAGGTACTATTTATTTTTAATAAATTTTCTTAACTCTCTACTTTTAAGAATAATGCAAAAACTTATTAGGTTATTACTGTTATTAGGCACCACAGACTCGTACTTGGTACTTCACTAGCGCCAATCCCGGAATTTTTGGGAACTTCTTGCAAAGTCGCGAAAAGCGGTCTCGTTTTTGCAACCTTCAGGCAAGGACGCGTCCTTGCTCCAAGGTTCTGGCCTCGAAGGAAGGCCGCCGGGATGGCCGTGGCGCCCGTGGCCTTACGAAGGCTACGACCTTAAACTTGCTCAGACAAGGCCGATCCCGGCAAAATATATTTAGATTACTGTGACGTCACATTTCCGCAAATCTTCGTAGTGATGTGACGTCATACTGATATGTTATGGTGATTTTACTATCTGAGTAAGATTACACTGTTGCTAGTTGATTTCCGTATACTTTATTAGGTGTCGGCGATTGATTTTAGCATTATTGATATTAAAGAGTATGATGATACAGTCGAACTCAGAATTAGCAGTAGGTGCCTACATTTTAATGCCCTTTCACAGCGTATTAAAGTGAGAGTGATCTAATTTTGTACCTATTAATCGGTGCGAGGGCGACATGGTTCTAAAAGGTACAGTCACTTCAGAGTTAGAACACTCCTAAATAGGTATACAATCGTTTGTTTATATTGTTTCTTTTCCACTTATAAATAAGTAATAAATAAAAAGTTTACACTGCAAAGTCTTCTCGGTTCCGTTCGATTCAGTTCAGTAGTTTATTTTTTACATTGCAGTAATAAATAATAAATTGTGATTAGTTTGAGTCAGGGTAACCTTAAGGGCCTAAACGCCATCTGCCCTTTTTAGATAAATGGGCGTATGTCTCATCCAACCGCGTATTTATTAGTGACCTTATTTCTTAATATAAGGTGTTAAATTTGCTTTGACTATCAAATTGCGCATACGTCATTACTATTATGAAATGCAGACTTATCGTGACTTTTTTTCGCCAATTGAAAGGCAACCGAGCACACAGGCCACCTGATGGTAAGTGGCATCTGAAACTCAAATACATTTGCATTATCAAGACTACAATCTTAAGACTTGATTCCTAAGACTGACATTGCGTTGCCAACCCTAACGAATAAGATTCCTTAGGTACAGTCACGAGATTAAAGGTGTGTCCACTTTAGGTCCAAAGTCGATCTGACATTCTACAACAATAAGGTTGAGTTTCCTATAAGTTACAAATGATTTGACATCTCTAGTGACAACGACTTCAAGCATACCGACTTCTTGTGGGTCCCAAATTGACGTTCGTGAGAGTACTGAAAGTTGAATGGGAACACTTATGTTTATGCAATTTATGTTGGTCTATCGGTCGGTCTGTACATAATTTATACGTAAGTAGGTAGGCAACATAAAAACTTTTTATCGAAACAATTTCTTTAATTTTTAATGTCTTATTTACAAAAATACAAACATATCTCGCCTAAAACTATGAACACTGGTTTTTTAATTGGTAACTGGTGTATTTTATCACAATATTATGATTAATAAAACGAGTATCTTCTATTTTTTTAATATCTATCGTTTTATAATTTTATTACTGCTATAATTAGATATATAGTTTGTATGAGATATTCAAATTTAGATCTTCAATAAAGTAGTGTAATTTGTCACAATATTAAAACAAATACTAACTTAAGAAAAAATGAGAAATAAAAAATGTCACAGAAGCAAAAAAAATGTCATGGCAATATAATTAAATAAATAAATAATACATTTAATAATAACTACGACACAAGCTAAGTTACTTGTTTTGCGCATTATATTATAACATAAGATCCTTACATGTTTACAATAAAATTGTATATACATCTTTAATTAAAACCAATTCTGTTTTAATATTTAAATGTGAAATTGACATGTCTTATACTTACTCTCTTATTCATAAACGCACAATAGCTATTGTATTATTTACAACGGATGAACAGTAACTTAACATACTAAAAAGGGTTTATAGTATGTTTATGAATAAGTCAGTTAGGCTTTTGTTACAAGGTAATCATTTCAACAAAGAAGAGTCTTCATCACAAGATCATTGTGTGAAAAATAATACGTATTATTTAATATTTCTTTTTTTTTGCTTACCAGATGTTACCAATAACAAGTTGAAGGGACTGTATTTAGTTGATTCAGAATGATCTTAATAATAAAAACCCTCCTTTAGTGTAAGTAACATTGTTACCAAAATTAGTAGAGATATATAAACAAATAAAGCGGTAACAAAACACGACTTAACAAGTACAAACAGCAACACTCTTAACTGTACATCGGTGTACCTTATTACAAAAGGCATTAGGTCTACAGTTACCAGTGTGGGCGATGGTACATAACGTTCTTGGCATGACACCTGGGGAGTTCTGTTATCATGACAAAGCTGTACAGTTCATTTTACGGTGAGCATAGGAGAGAGCATAGCAGTTATATAGCTCTGTACTTCTATCCTAGCGTAAACTGATCTGCTTTGCTATGTCATAATAACCCCCTGATGGTCAGCACACTCTGAGACCCATAGTTGCAATCTCAAGATGGCAATTCAACACTGCAAATTCGTTACCAATCCTGACTTCAACTGCTATTTTTTGGCGTAGCCACGCTAGAACACTTCCTTTCTGAAGCTAAATCCGAACTGGTCACACTTGACTCGGAGGATGCGCGCGAGTTGCGGGGGGCCGCAGTAGAATACCGTTACCTGGACAGAAACAACAATACAGTACAAGTTATTAAACACCATATTATTTTTATTATGTACTTAGTCGGTTCATAAGTTCTGTCACTGAAAGTTATTTCAATTTAAGAATAAAGTAAAAGAGTTTCATAAACCTGTAGTACATAAATCAAAACCTTATTTTATGTAGAATAAAAAGAAGCATCATTTGTAATCTTTACTATTGCCATCATTTGATGAACGAGCTTTAAGCATTCCATTCGGGGCAGGGAATCATGGGTCAAAACACGCACGACCACGATACTGATAACGGCTACAACTTTTGTAAGAGTTCTCGTATTGAGTCGAAATTTGCGTGACATATTGATCAGAACTTTATCTTTCAATTCTGATACAAATGTATTTCCAAGCAACTAAAGATCCGCTTATACACCGGTCAATCTTCATGAGGCATTAAATCGACCCTACGATTTCACATAAATTTGCAGCAATACGAAAACGACCAATTTTCGAGTTCCATAAGCTGGTTTTTGTGTGTCGTTAAGAAAATAATGCTGATCTCTAAACATACCCACAGATGAAAGGCTTCAAAATATTAAACAAAAAAGTTTCTTACTTAACGAAAACTAAACTTTAAAGCGTTTTCAAAAAGTGTTATTTTCAGAAAACTCGTGCGTATTTCAATCTTTCCCGGCCGTGTATGTTAGAGGATCGTATCGGAAGTTGCGGAAACAATGTGGAATGATTATTAGTTCTTAAATATGTACATCAATTAAGCTTTTAATTTTGATATATTTTGAAATTATAAATAAACTAAAGTTAGTTTTATTTGACTATTACTTTATGACAGAACTTATGGACCGACTAGGTATAATGGTAAAGACAGCAAGTCGGAGCCTCTATTCAACACGGTAAAATTAATATCGTTTTTGATAGCTCTTATTTACTTGACAGTAATGGCGGCCGCGCCGAGTGAAAAACAATACCTACCGTAACAAGTCAAGGACGATATGGTTTTTACCGTTTAGAATTAGAGACCCAGCGCCTTATTCTAGACGGCAAAATCCAGCCCGAGGATCGAGCCCAATCGTAAATAACACTTACAACGTAAACTGGGAAGGCTTATTGCAAATAACGCATTAAAACAGGTGTACTTTGCTCATTTTCACTCCCTGATGTCGTACGGTACGCTCCTATGGGGAAACTCCACGGATGCCAACAGGATACTTATTATGCAAAAGCGTGACTTACGCACGTTAGCCGGAGTGAAACCTAGGCACTCTTGCAGGGGCCTTTTCGTAACGTACCGCATATTGACGCACTACTCGGTTTACTTATTTCAAACAATAATGTTCGTCAGAAATAATATTTCATCCCTCGCACGAGTCAATATTCCTGGCAAGGAGCTCCGCCACACCGGGCGTTTGAGAACAGTTCCCCGTCGCATGGCACTTGCGGCTAAGAACCCGCGTGTCATCGGTCCCACATTCTATGAGCGTTTACCCGCTAAACTTAAAAATGTAACATCCGACGAAGCATTCAAACATCAGCTGAGAAAACTTTTATTGGATACTCCATTATACTCTGTCGACGAATACATGCAACTTAAATTGTAAAATTATTATTGATATTTGACCTTTATTCGTTTTGTGTATTGACATCGGAAACTGACCATTTATTACTTGTTTATCATTGTTGTTTTTGATTATTTGAGTGTTTTTATATTATTGTAATATTATTTTATCATTTTGTATTAATGTTTTGTTGACGATATCAATGTAATTTCGTATTTTTTGACATGCGATGCAATCTATATTGTAACATTACATTGATAAATAAATAAACTAAACTAAACAAGGAAAGGTACCCAACTGTCTGGCTCCGATTTTGTTGATTTTGACATATGTTAGAGAGTAGTTTAAAATAACAGACACGTTTTTTTTTACCCAGCCTACGAAGACATTAATTGACGACGTATTTAGTATTTACCTTCCCCTTCCTCTGCTCCTGTAACTGTTGGAACACCTTATCCCAGTTGGGGCGGCCGGCGTTCGTTCGCGTTTTGAGGCCCGTGATCAGGTCTCTCTTTTCCTGGGAAAGAACACGCATGGGTTTGAGTTTTATAAATTTTCAACTACAAATTTCGAGCTGTAGAATCCTGTCAATAACCATGGAACGTTACATCACAAGTAGACTTTATTGATCAAACTAATCTTTGACATTCCGCTACACGATTCTACAGCAACTCAACAAATTAATGATAAAATATTGAACTTAATAATTTTACTACTTCTTTATTTCTTTATGTCTTCGTAAGTCTCCATAAACGCGTCTAGAATAACTCAAAAAAACCTCACAGCAGGTCTCCTATTTCTACGTGGTTTATCTTTCAATCTATGATATGTCCCTTTTGGTTAAAACCAAGAAGTTATAGTCAGCATAAGAATGCTCTTTGTCGTTATATTATGATGATTTTCGGCCAAAAGGCAGGACTATGCTACCACTAAGGTGATCACCCTAATCCTCTACCAAAGAGGTTGACTATACAGCCTATTTAGATTGTACCTTCTCATGTAGTAGATCCATCGCCAATTGCAGCCCAACGGCCTTCATGTCACTTCGCTGCAATGCACTGGTGATGTACATATGCATCTCTAAGAAGCGAGCGCCACTTTCCGCTTGTTCGATCTCTAGTTGAGAGAGAAGAGAGACGAACCACTCGAAGGAGCGCTGCTCGCGGTTTATCCAGAAGAAATCCACCTGAGGAAAAAGGGTACAAATACAATCGCTCATAAGGCTACACAAGGAAACGTTTTCGTTAAATTTGTGGCGTAACATTTTAAAAAGGTTAATGTAATTTTTTTTTATGGCATGGAAGGCAAACGAGCACACAGGCCACCTGATGGTAAGTGGAAACTGTGACCCAACTGTGATGCAAGCCTAAGACTGCAAATGTGTTGCCAACCCTGAGGACTAAGATGGAATGCCTCTATGCTAGTCATTACACCGGCTGTCTTATCACCAAACCGGAACACAACAATTCGAATACTGCTGACTGGCGGTAGGTTAATGGATAAGATGGTAGTAGCGATCCGGACGGACACTGCACAAGGTCCTACATCCCGCCACCCAACAAAAACAGTATATCTACGGTAGAAGCACAATTGAAACTAAAAACCAAAGGACAGCACTGCACAGGTTTTAGTCCTTCTTCAACTGCTCAATTTTACCCTGTATCGTATTCATTGTTCATTGTTTGAAACGCGGATTTTTGACGTGTGAATGTGTCCATGAAAAAAATGTTTATTGAATAAGTAGGCCGACTTACCCAATAAACATATTTTATCTTGTATCTTTTTCTATCTTTATCTTCATGATACATTCAAGGAGGGTAGAAAAATATACCAACTCTTAGTTAATCAATGGCGCAGTTGGAAATATGATTGTCTAACGGCAAAAACCCATTTACTCTCAATCTCGCATGCCATTTAAATTCCCTTTTAAGAGGAGATATCTACAAAAAAATATAGGAATTATAGCCGTCCAAGAAACTCCATACCACTGTTGGACCTTAACACGCTACAAATAGAGCCGACTAGTCATAAATAGGACCGTGGTCCAGTGGCGTAACTATACTAACAGAGGCCCGCGGCAAAGTCGTCGGACAGGCCCCTTCCATTCACTTTTATTAAAATTTAAATATGAAATAAATATTAGGCTCCCCCTGTGGTCACGGCCTTTCGGCCCGGGGGCCCGTGGCGTGGCATATTGCCCGCTCTGCCACCCTCTAGTTATGCCACTGCGACTGCGGACGTCGTCTTACCTTTCTGAGATTCATATTATGCTGCGCGATGCTGGAGGCCCACGAGTGATCGCAGCGGGGGCAGACGTTCCGGGAGTTCCAGTAGCGGTACATTATCGACTGGAAAAAAAGGTTTTGATTAGATTGGTAATTTAATGAACAAGAGATGCATTATGTGATCAATTCCCCATTTTGATAGCTAAATTTTACACAAAGCTCGTGTTCATTACTCGAGTTACGAGTTATTCTAACGTCATCGAAGAGTAGGTAATGTTCGACCATCTATTTTCACAGTTCCTACATCTTCAGTCTGAGCAAAATCCCTATTAGTAGAGGTATATTCAATAATAGTGCAGGAATCGAATACTTTAAAATGAGATTTATCGCTTTAGTCTAGTCTTCAATAATTAGCATTGGCCTCTACTCTAGGCGGTAAAAACTAGGTCGTTATGGTTTTGTTTATAACATATATACATATATAGATAGATAATAGGTCAAAGACGATTATGGCCTTTACCGCCACTGCCCTGGTTTTTATCTCCTTTTCAATTTCGATGTAAGTGTGATCAAACCTGCAGGATGGACGCGAAGGGTGTGACCCCAATGCCTGCAGCAATCAGCGCAGCGTGCTCGGCCCGGAAGATATGCGACGAAGCAGCACCGTACGGTCCGTCCAGGTAGATCTGGGGGAAAAAACTAGTATAAGTACTAGCAAAACTAGTAGTGGCTCGTTTTTGCTCCGTGGCATTCTGAGGCATTCTATCTTGGTCCTTATATTTATCTGAAGAAGGAGGCAAGCGAGCAAGCGAGTCACATAATGGTAACTATGGTAAGTGATCATCGCGACCCATAACCACCCGCAACACCAAAGGAATCGCAAGAGCGCTGCCGGCCTTTGAGAAAAGAGTAGGCTCGTTCGTTGAAGGCCCCCAAGTCGTATTGGTTCGGAAATACAGACGCCGGGAGCCGATTCCGCATGGATAAGATGCGTGCGCAAAATACTCTCAATTGATGTGTTAAAAAACAAAAAACCGACTTCAGTATCAGCCCAATGGGACCCTGATCTAAGCAAGCAACGCCGCGGGAAAATCATAGCCATTTTTAAACAATTAAATGTTCTTCGTTGTAGTCGCTCAACTATCTTAATCAAGATATCTTATCGCCACCCTTGAAATCGGTACCATTGAAGAGTTCATGGTCTTCGTCATCAGCTCCGCTTCAGCAAATGATAAATTACTTTCTGAATGCAAATGCTGAAGTTTTCAATAAAGATACTAAAATCGCTGTATGTTTGCCTACAATATTCGAGGAGTTTCTCTATTTCTCGCTGATCATCAGAGCCTGGTTTCCTTATCGTGATACTTTGGGATATTTGATTTCTAACAAAAAACGAATCATCAAAATCGGTTCGGGGCGAAGTTATTCGCGACAAAACATTAAAAAAAAAAAGCGGTCGAATTGAGAAACTCCTCCTTTTTTGAAGTCGTTTAAAAACGCTCGGTGATATATTTCAAACTATCAAGATATATATTTATTTAGATAGATAGATATATATTTCCTATTTTATGATTGCAGGATAAGCCTGTAGTCCTGAGAATGCAAGTCTGAGTCTCAGATCCCAATTACGATTACAACCTATACATAACATGCATAATTAAATTTAGATAATTAGATTGGGGAAGGACTAGAATGAGGGTACCTCCAGTGGCTTTCCGACCGGATAGTTGGCGAAGCCGTCAGCGCTCGCTTCACTCGGGCTCTGCACCGTGATGGCTGGGGGGCACTCCACATCCTTGTCTGGAGAGAGGCTCTTGGACAAGCGGCGCCGGGCTAAGTGTGGAAGGACAGACGCGTTTTAGTGTTGAAGGAAAAAAATACATGTACATGTGGCAAACAGACATACAAGAAGGAACAAAATACTGACAGACAAAAGGCCTGTTGTCACGAATTGCTTGAGTGAATTATGACATGGCTATGCAGTTCATTTTACCAGGAGCGTGCCGGAACACAGCAATGCAAAGACTGCTGCTTGGCGGTGGGTTAATGGATAGGATGGATGGATGGATGAGGTTAGAGAAGACTCAGTACGTGTCCCTTTAAAACTTCAAAACTAGGGTTGGCACGTGGATGAAGTGGATCAACATTCACTCTCATGGATTATACATTCATACTCGTACATTGCGAGTATGTGATCTTACCAACTGTGAGTATGCTCTCGTTGGAGCGACGGCGCTCACAGTTCTCCATACTCGGCGTCTTGAACGCAATGATCGTCGGCTTTGTCCGCATGTACCTGCAACATACTTGGACGTGGTGACAAGGGAATACAATATTGCAAGCAACCTCCATGTACTACCATTTCTTAATAGCTATTGGCAATCTTCGTTTTTCTATGACACCCGAGTGACAAGTATACTATCAGTTGCAAGTGCATGCATGATAGCGATAGCCAGTCAAAAGCTATTAAGAAGCTGGGAATACTGTAGATAGCAGCAGTTTATGAGCAAATATTGGATCGTGTTACCAATTTCACTTCGAAAAGCAGCCCCATTTCGAGAAACCACGAGTAATTAACGATTTTAACAACTTAATTACGTATTTTAAAAATATTATTATTCATCACAATGAAGTTGCGAAATTCTTAAAACAATAAGTCGGCTGCATGATTCTCGGGAGGCGAAGGTCAGTGGTTACCTGAAGCTGTGAGCCAGCGCACGATTGTGCGGACTGCGGTAGGCGAGCCCCAGCGCGGAGCGGCGCGCGTGCGCCATGGAGCTCGCATCGAAGCTGCGCTCCGACTCCGAGCGCGGGTAGTCTTGCAGCCTGCATATAGACATTAGACACAGAATATTACTATAAATACTCGTAGCTTATTTTTCAAAGACTATAGAGGACACCCGCGATAGCCGCGACTTCGTACGTGTAGAATTAGTTTCCCGCTACTCCGCATTTCTTCCCGTGGGGGGTCGATTTTTGGAAAATCTTTTCTTATTGCACCCCTACCTTGGGTATACTCGCTCCAAAATTTAAAATCCCTAGTTCCAGTTTCTGTGCGTTTTCTGTCATGTCAATCAGTCAATCAATAACGGTACTATTTTATATATTAAGATAAAACAAAGAATAAAGTCTAATTTGAATCAATTCCCAGCGCTTACGCGAGCAGCCTCTGTTTGTTCTTGTCATTGTTGTGGACGTCCGGCATGGAGCGAGACTTCTCCAGGTGGCGGTTCGGTATCTGCAGGGCGGGGTGACCGTTGGGGGGCGACAGGGCTGGAGACAAAGTACTGTTAGATACCCCTTAGTTCCACCGCTATGCCCTAGTGGGTGCACAGCAACTTTTTTTTCGAACTCGTCGTTCAAATATTTGACGATACCTAGTATCGAACCTGGGTCTGTTCGTTTCGTAGGCAGTTTCACTACCAGCGAGACTTAACACGTCATTATATCCTACTGCACTAGTATTCAATTATCCTTTTCAATCCGGCAGTGCCCTTGGGTAAATCCTCAGGTTTTTTTTCCAGGATTATTTAAAAAAAAAACGGCAAATGCGAATTGAACTCGAGTGGATAGGGCTCCGTATTCGTTTTTGATGGAATTCTTATAGGTTTTCCTATAATCTACAAGCAATGAACAAGTTTTGGAGATCAATGATCAATTTTTGTCTTCTTTCATCAATAAAATCAAAACTATTTATCCAACAATATGTTCTTTTTTTAAATTTCCTTATATGTCTTAAAATTACTCTTATTAAACAAAATATACATATTTACTTTGCACATCTGTGTTTGGGTCATCAATGTACATATTTATACCAAATTTCAACTCAATCGGTCCAGTAGTTTCCGAGCAAATTGGCTGTGACAGACGGACGCACGAGTGATCCTATAAGGGTTCCATCTTTCATATTTTGTACGGAACCCTAAAAAGCAACATGAAACTGATAGGCCTGCTTCAAAATGTATTGTCACTCAAACCTTAGCCAATCAATCGGCAGTTAGAAATTGTTTATACTCGTAAATTAACGCATCCCAGTCGAAAACTATTTTTAAATCTAAATGATAACCCATTTTTTATATCTTCGAATATCTAAACAACATTACTCGTAATCCCTTGCCATTTACCTTTGAAGTCCATCTGCTTCTCCTCATCGACCGTGAACCCTTGATTATGGTACTCCTTGACTTCGGGAGAGAAGTCGACTGACCGCTTCTTGCCGTCTCCTGAGGAGGCCTTGCGCTTGCTTTTGTTGCTCTGGTTGGAACTGGTTCTGGTCACTTTTCTAAGGATATATCAAATAAGTAAAACAATGGCCGATATCTAAACCGGCACGGTTTAAACTGCTGATATTATTTACTCACTTGATTTTCCTTGCGTCTCTTTTATAATTTTAACGAAAAAGGTGCTATCTTATTCAATGTTCACTCCCAAAATACCGGACTTCTCTCTATACGATATTCTCGAAACAAGGTGAGGGTGATCCTTACCTAATGTTTATTTATTTTTTAAACAAAATTTAAAAATATTTATTCAGTGAATTGGCCACATGAGGGCTCTTTTACATGTCGGTAAAATGGAGTGAATCTACTAGCGCTTCGGACAAGACCATCATTGCGCCAGAATAAGCGCCGCAAGAAACTACAGCAGAAGGTCATTTTTTCCAATAATAAAATACAATAATACTTAAAAGTAATAATTATGACAAGGTTATAAATAATTATTTTAAACTAAACCCAAAAAAATCATTACCAATGTATGACTAGGAGAACAACATGACGAGGTCTCTACATCAGGAACGATAATCAAAATTAAAAAACGAACTGAAAAACAGGTCCTTGCAAGCGTGAACGGACCGGACCCCACAGACAGCACCCGTTCACGGTTATGATGCGTATCTCAGCCATCGCCTCCCTCAACCATGTGTTCGGGAAGGTAGCGACTCGATCAACGACGCCTTAGATATAGCCTTACCTTTGAGTCGAAATGTTGAGTCTAATTTTTAGATTCCATTTCAGTTTTGAGTATTCGGTAGTTATAAATTCTACCACGAGCGTTCCTCCGCTAAGTCCAAATAACAGTAGAACAGTAATTCCACATAGTAACGATGTGTATATATATAGTAAAGGTGAGTATGGTCACGATCGTTACTTTGGGACCCGTTTCAAAAAAAAATGCTTGATGTCGTCAATGTATAAATTATGTACATTTGTACATTATGCTGAAAACGGTCGGACAGACAGACCAACATAAATTCCACCACATAAGTCTTCCCATTCAAGTTTCAGTACTATCAGGAACGTCAATTTGGGACCAACAAGAAAAATATGCTTGAAGTCGTCAATGTCACTAGAGATGTCAAGTCATTTGTAACTTATAGGAAACTCAACCTTATTGTTGTAGAATGTCAGAGTGACTTTGCACCTAAGGTGGGTCCAAAATTTAAGTCTTTAACTGTACATAAAACATGGTAAGTAGTGAATAATAAATCACCCTCGTATTTGGTCGAAATACTTACTGATTACGTAATGTTGCTGTCTCAGTCTGAGTACCTATCTAAAAGAGCATAAGCAAGCAAGACGAATGCCAGCACATGTACGAATATAACAAAATACGATGTCGTGTTGATAATTACATTTGTAAAAAGTACGTATACTAATAAAGGCATTAGATATCTAAAAATTAGTAATTCGGTTTTAATGTTCGGTTTAAAAAATATATTATCTTCATTGGCTAAGGAAAGAAATAAACATCATTTTTACCTCCTTGTTGCTCAATAAAGAGGGTATGTTCAAATATACTACTTTTGATATACTTAAATAAGAAGTCTTGGTTTACTTAAGAGGGAAGAGGCCAGGGCAGGAGTATCCTAAGCCGACTCACGTCTATGCAAATAATTATGAGTGTGGATCAAGCAAGGGAAGTTTGTCTCAATCGTAGCAAGTGGAAGGAAGTGGTCTCTGCTCATCCCTACGGGAAAGAGGCGTGAGTGTATGTATGTAGTTTTCTTACTCATGTTCTGCAGCAACCTCTCCAGCGTGTAGTCTGGCGTGTTCCTTCTCGAAATACTCGTATAGAGTGTTGGTCCATTGGCCGACGCCGCGGATGTGCAGCCAAATGTAATCTGTAATTCATGAGAATACGGTGTTCATAATAGGCTAGGAGTCAGTACGCTTCAGCAACTTGTGACCATATTATGAACTGACAGAACCTGATGGACCCTCCCCACGAATAGGGCGCCATCAACATCTTAGAGCGAGCAACATCGGCTTGTAACTAATGCCTAGGCGACACAGCCCTATAAAATAATGTAAGTACATTTTATTGCTATAGAAGGTAAACAAGCCAGCATGTCACTTGCAGTAGACTAGAACATCACTTGCACTACAGTAGATGCACAGAGTAGCTTGTTCCTTTCCTTCTCTCCCTTAACTTTCTGTTCTGTAAATATTGTATTTGAATTTCTGTGTTTTATAAAATAGTGGCTTCAGGTATTGACTCTTGATCATAAGGCGCACAAGTTTGACCCCAAGTGGTCGCTATGTACCATAATATTACGAATACTCTTTTCTAACTTGAATAAGATTCTCCTACGGTAAAGGAAAAATATCATGAGGAAATCTGGACAATTAACCAGCTAAGTTTTTTTCAAAAGATCTTACAGATCCAGTTTCATTGGTTGATAGAGCCCACTTGCTTGTAGAAATCGATGACGAAAATGACTAAAAGCATGCAGGTTTTTATCAATGATACTGAACCTTACAGAGTCATAGTATATCCACGTCTAAAGATAAAAATTTAGATACCTTCCTGGTCAGGCGCGCTGCTGATGGTGAAGGGGTGCCACTCGTAGCGTGCGATGGCGGGCACGTTCACAAACACGTAGTCACCGGCGTGGAAGTCGAACAGTGCCGGCCGCCGCACCACCAGGTGCGTCACGCGGGAGGGCAGCAGGATGCCCGACGAGATGTATGTCTTGCCGTGCTGCGATCTAACGGAAACTTATAAACCAATACTTTGGCATGGAGTTGGCATATGAACACACAGGCCACTAGATGATTAGTAGGATCTGTGACCTTTGCATTCTTAACCTTGCAATTCTAAGACCGCAATTGCGTTACCAAACCCTAAGAATTAAGATGGAATGCATCTATGCTAGTAATTTCACCGGTTATCAGTAAAGGAGCGATCTGGAGAGACAGTAGCCAGGTAGTCCAGGATTCTCCATACAACTGCAGTATTTCATACTGTCGTATAATACCAAAAATAAGAAGTATAAGGCCAATTATCTGACTACACTTAACTTAACAAACCAACTGCTGACCAGCATATTATTATTATGATCACACACTTCAAAAAGTTGCTGAAAGTCCACGAGTCTTATTACGCTTTTTGTTGGTAGCATTACCTCATGCCTACAAGCCGTAGGATCCTCTCACCGATGTAAAGAACACCAGGCAGCGCGAACCATTTCCAGAAGTTGGGAGCATGGAACAGGAGAAGCAGCCAGAAAGGTACATACAGTAGATGCGTCCAGTAGAAGATCTAGGGAACGGAACAGAGAAGATGGATGAAGAATATGGTTTTGTAAGACTTTCACGTACCCGAAAATACATTACAAAGTGATCGAATTCCTACATAACTAACTGGATTTCAAGTAATAAGTAACGCCATGCAAACAGAAAGGTCACCTTACACCTGTCTTCGTTGTCAATATGGTGAGATAGGGGTTGGATGCCTTGGTTCAATAGTGTAACGGTCATGAATTGGTCCCAAGTTTATCACATGCAGAAGTTTTGAATAAAAAGAAGAGACAGGTTTTCATAATAGAAGTTTAGGTATTGTAGACAACGAGTATTTTTACCTTTTTTAAAGAGTTCGCTCCGATCAGGTTTAATTTTTCCTATTGTGCAGTAATGGAAACTGAAAGACGTAAGTATTTCTGTCTTATTCGTATTGAGACAAGGACGAAAAAGGTACGTCTTTCAGATTCCTTGACTGTACATAAAGCCTAGTCCTCACCTCAAAACTCCCCCCTCTTCTGATGAACGGCTGACTGCACACGCACATGACGGCCAGTATGGCGACGAGCGCCACCCCCGTGGGATTGGCGCAGCCCCCCACCATCCCGAACAACCCAGGCCTCTCCGTTAGGATCCACTCCCACGTGGTGAAGTTCTGCGCGTTTAGTACTGGGTCGTTTACCACCATTACACCTGGAAACAGTTTAGGTCCCGTTCCGTATAAGATGCCAAAGAAAGAAAGAAAATTTTTGAGTTTCAAAAATCGAACCAAAGATTATCAAAACGATGACTTTGTAAAACGAGTGAAAATTCGACTTACTAAAGTTACAAACATGCATGACCGTGTGCACCACGCTGTATAGCCCGATGAGCACGCCCGTCAGCTTGTGCAAGTAGATATGGTGGTCCAGCGGTAGGAAGCTGCTGGCGCCGCGCACTCGCAGCTGTGTGATGCATAGCCGCAGCATCAGCACCAGCACCCAGGCGCAGTTGAAGTTGAGGCACTGGCCTAGGACATAAAGTTGGGTAGTTTTTATTTTGTTGCACTGAAATGTTGTACTCTGCCACGATGGAACTTTTATTCTGTATTACGAAATAATAATCAAATTACGAGTATGTGCGTATCATTTGAGTTTGAGTACATAATTATTATCAAATCATCATCATCATGTCAGCCGAAAGACGTCCACTGCTGGACATAGGCCTCCCCCAAGGCTTTCCACTCAGACCGGTCTTGTGCTTTTCGCATCCGCCGCGGTCCCAAATAGAAATAATCAATAACAGCAGACCACAAATACTTAAGATTTTCTTTATTGGGCTGTTCAAGATATTGTGCATCTTTGGCATCTCTTGACAGGCTAGCGCACTAAGTCAAGTAGTGTTTTTTGGATAACGCTTAATTAAATACAGAGTTGAACCAATAATATCTGTTGCTAACATTCAAACTGCGGATAAATGAAGTTACATAAAAACAAAAAATGACACATTTTGAATTTAACAAACAATTTACATAATAAAGCAACGTCCATCCACGAGAATAAAGTTACGTCTTATTAAACTTTCATTTGCAAATGAACTCACAGAATGTGTCAATTACATGCAAGGTAAACTCACCACAAGCCCTCGCCATGATAACAAAACCATTCGAGTTCTTGTACTCCACACAGCGCGCCACGAATAGCCCAAGGTTCACCAGGAAGAACCCCGCGGTGAACAGAAGGAAGACGTAGTTGTTTTTGAAGTAGGGCAGGGAGAGCTGGTAGGGCTTCAGCGAGGAGAGCCAGTGCCGGAACGAGGTGCGTTGAGGCTGGGGGGCGGGGACCAGCCAGCGGTCGATGCTGAAAAAAAGTTGGTAAGTTGATGTACTTTGACATGGAGAAGGCGAAAGCACTCATACCACCCTTGTCCCTTATTTCACGATCCTGACAATGGTAGATGAGCAGTGAAAATTCAGTATACATTGCAAAGTTATCAAGGGGTTTATTTATGCTGCGCCATGTACATCCAATGAATAGTCATCCGTTATCTGTCATTCTCAGAATGGTGAAACAGAGGGCTGATGGTAAGTGAGCCGTAAGCTCGTACATTAGCAATATTGGATCGCAAATCCACTGCCAACCTTGGAAACTATGATTAGGTAGAATAATTCAAAAATGATGAATGTAATTCACGGAATCCTATCCTGGTTTGTAAAACTACAAGTAATAATGAATGAATAAATGAATGATATTTATTTTCCAACAAGAAATTACTTTGGAATCGTCAAAAATATACTCACATTTTAATATAATCTAAAATAGAAATAAGAAGTCAGGATACCAATTAAAATACAGAACTAAGGAGTTATCACCGTTAAGGATCGTCTTAAAAATAGCATGCAACCAAATTTGCATTTATGTTTAAATATCATAGAATAAGTACGGAGAAAAATTAGCAAATAACACTTCGTCACTAATACGTCCCAGTCTTTCATTTTATTTCATTTCAGGCTTCCTTATCAATCCTACCTGATGGTCAAATTATGCAGCAATCCCCCATGCCTGTCCAACTGCCCCCGCAGCGCTTCATACGTTATGGCTCCTCGCTGCTCCGTATCAGCGTCTTCAAACATGGCTGACGTGAGCTCTAGAAGTTGCTGCTCGCTGAAGCTCATGCCATTTTCTTCCATGCATGCTCTCATCACATGCTGGAGTTCACGATGTTGAATCAAGCCGTCACCTGAGAAAAAGGCATATAAACAAACGTCATGAGGTTGTTGTCGTTGTTGGCATGTAATCTCAGGTCTGGTTGAAGCTCATGTTGATTAAAACTCACCATCCTGATCATAGACCTTGAACAGGAACCGTATCTTTTCCTCAGGCGAGTTCCCCGCGAAGCGATGCACGGCTGCGATGAACTCCTGCAGGGAGATGGCTCCCGAGTCGTCTTCATCGAAGATTTGGAACACGCGTTCCGTGAAAAAAGGCTGGAGGTAGAAGTTTATAATCAAAGAAAAGCTGTTATAACTGCCACTTAAGAGACTTAACACGCTGCGTAGTATTTAATACTGTCTCTTTCTGTAGTTTAATTGACAGCTCGAGTGAGAATACCTGATAACTTATTAAAACCTAAACCTGTTCCAGTGATTGATATTTGTAGGCTTTAGAAAATGTCAGAACTACAGTTAAATGCCTATCTACGTTGTTAAGTTCGGTGAGACCGTCCTTCTCTAGTATAATTATAATACTCGTACGCATGTTTATTATAGCTACTACATTTTTTGAAAAATAAGAGTGATTACTTGAAACCGTTGCTATTATTTCTTAGACTTCACCAAAAGTATTTCATTTGAGATCATTGGTTACGTAAAATACTTACATTTTTGGAGACAAGAATCTTCTCGAACTGTTCTCTGGTGATCTCCTTCTGGTCTCCCACCGTCTGCCTGAATAGCTGTTCTAGCTGGTCCACGCTGTGCCGATCAAAACCTACACGGGGCCTGTGAAAAACCATAAATAGTTAAAAATCCACTTTATTCATAGATATTTTGTAAATCTTTATTCTATATTATATTTACGACTGGTTTATATGTTTTATATACGGACTATCATTATTAGTGCCTTTAACGTCTATGGCGGACGAGTTATTTAAATATCTGTGAGATGTTAAATACTATTTATTTGGTGGGTTTACAAACCAAAACGAGATATGCAAGTTCGTACTGCAGAAATGTTTTGGGACAGATGGGCCGGGTCTTAAATCAGGGAAATAAGACCAAAGAAGTCTTATATTACTCATAATGTAAAAAATAAGAATCCTTGACTTTGAAACTCTGCAGCAAAGACTATAAATTTTCCGTCGCCATACTAATTCGTCAACGTATCCCCTTGATCCTTGTTCGCACCAATTACTTACAAAATGATGGCAAAATAGAGAATTTTTCACCTGGTGCTGGAGACTGTTGACAGGATATCCATGATGTCATCAACTGTTGCGTAACCGTCACCATCTGTGTCCACCACTTTAAACAATTTTGCTGTTACCTGTAACACAATCAGTAAACTGTTACCTTTATGAACAATTTCTTGGTACTCAGGGTCAAAATTTTGCAAATAATCACGACGATGATTTGGTGAGACTATGTCTGTCTGTATGTCATTTTCGGGCTGTGAACATCTTCTCTTAGAGTTCAAGTTACGACGCTTGCTTCTCGACTGCTAAACTATACCTTGTCCACGTTAAAGAGTTAGCAAAGCGCCGTCTCTGTTGCACTTTTTTATGCAAATGAAAGGGACAAGAAATCATCAGTAGGCGTGAACAATCGCACCTCACAAGCGGGGCCGGCTTACATGCGTGGCAAGGAATATTAAGTTTATTTATTATTTGTTATGATTTTGGTTCGTAAGTTGATTTGGCAGGCCAGGTCAAACGGGAAATAGTCCAATAAACGAGCCAGGTAAAATGTGATATCATCAATACAAAAAAAGAGCACTATAACGCGTCCGCACCGTACATGGAACAGATGTTGACTGATTTGGGCCGACATGTAAACCTATCATGTGCGCAAGCGGTGCCCTTATCGCTGTCCAATCACGTGCATTTTAAGTTTTCTGGTAGGTACTAACTCTTTAAATAACGTGGACAAGGTATAGGTACCAAATAGCCGATATCGTTGTGGAACTGACTTGCTGGTATCTTATTCTAATAACTATGAATCAGTGAGGAATGAAAAATCAACTCTCAGCTGTTCTTCAGCTGAAGATACTCACCAGTCGGTTGCTGAGGATGAGATGGAAGCTATCAAGCGAGATGTGTCCACTGCCGCAAGTGATGTAGGCAATGCTTTCTATGTGTTCTATCAGCTCCAGCTGTTTGTCCTCTCTGAACAGAAAATTGAGACCTTGAGAGAGCACGCAAGCCACTTGATGGCAAGTGGGTTCTGGGGCTAGATATTTAATATCTCAAGACACACACTCAAGGAGGAGACTGCAAAAGCGTTGTCAACTCTTAAAATGAAGATGGAACATTCTGCATAGTAACTTTGGTCTGAAGCAGAAGTAATTAGTGCTTCGGAACTTTGTATTTTACATTTTTGGTTATTGTCTAATCGTCAGAAACGGACTGGTAACTATTACCTTCTAGCAACTTTTGAGTGAACCAGACGGTCAAAATAAGAGTGATGAAAGTAGACAAAACATAATTATCGTGTGCTTAAAGTTATAGATACTATATTTTACCATCATGCCATCTCATTCACTTTTACTATCGTAGTACCAAATTATTATTAAGTATGGTGATCAGGATTATTGTGAAAAAGTTATAAAGTAACGAAGAGCCTAAATAAAAAAAATTAAAACTATACCAAATAGTTATGATATTGTCATACTTGGTATAGTTTACCAACCATTATCTTTGCTAGAAAAACGTTCGGTCACTCCATCCTCTTAGCCATGTGCAGTTCTACAAAGCAACAGCAGTTGGCTTGGCCTGAGTACTTGATCCCTTTTCAAGGCAGTGGCTTTCCTAGTCCTCTCCCAAAGATTCAAATTTGAGTTTCTCTACTCACACATATTTTCAAAAACTGAAATTTTGTTGTAATTCTTAGCAAAATTAAAATAGGATTAAGGATAATTTAAAACTATTTTTAAAGCACTTCAATATCCCCCGGGAGAGAACTGGTAACAATTTTATAACTGTGACGGTTGCCAACTTTCATTGAGAAGTGTCACTTTAAAGCTGCACGTACGCGGGCAACTTGTATCGGCGATTTATACCCGGCAATAATAACTCTAATTTTAATTTTAATTATATTTTTACTTTTGTGTTAAATCTTAAGTAATAGAATAAAACATCCATAGGTTACTGCTCAAAACATTGACCATAAAATACTTCTTTGCATTGAATATTGTCTTTATCACCGGCACAATCTGACACAATTAAATGGATAAAGTTGTCATTAATGTGAAATATAATTACAAAGTTCGACGCTAACAAATTTATAAACACTCACACGATTTTCCAATCGTTAATACTATTGTACAATATTTTTTTATATGTCAGACATATTTCTACACAACATTTGTTTCAAACGCATAAATTACAACTGGTCAGGTTTTGCCCGTAATAATATTGCTGATTCGTTAAACATATTCAGACGGGAAACAGGAAAATATTGATAGGAACAGAAATATCCTGTCTTCAATTAATAAGTTATTTATTGTTAACAATGTTTTTCTTTATTATGAATTGAACGCAGTTCATTACTGATGTAATACCAAAGATGGCGTGACCACGGAGCAGTTTAGCACATATTTAAGCCACCTAGCGGCGACCACAGCGAAGCCACATTTTGTATAGGATTGGCGTAAACCGAGAGTTTGAGTGGCCGTGTCCGAGCCAGAAGCTGCGGGAGTCGTCCGCGCTCACTTCTAGTCGCTGCGTTTTGTCGTTCGACTAGCGCGCACACTCAACCGCATGAACAAAGTATTCTAGCCACTAGTGGCTGCTAGTGGTGGCCACATTCAGCTACCAGTGGCTGCCACTGGTGGCGACGTGTAGTGGTTTGACTGAATCACTAGTGGTCGCGTTTAGTGGCTCAATGTGCGCCCTATTAGTCAAACGTCGCCATACGTTACAATAACTGCTTGACTTTAAGCAAAATTCTATTACAATTAGAGCACCAGTCAAGTTGCAATTGGCAAAATTGATCTTTTTTTAGTGGTGGTCCGCAGGGAATTAGCCAGTTTCAAGCAAATGAGAGCATAACATCGTAAGAATTGACAAATTAAATGTAATTGTGACATAGTTCCATGGCGGGTCAGACTTCAATTTTGAAGATTGTTCATACAAGTTACATTAAGTAGGAAGCCGGGACTTCATGTATCGATAACACTAAGTGACTGATGATCAGGGACCGCACTTTGCTGCTGATGACGTCAAAACGACGAAAGTTTACCCACATCTAATGTACCAAGTGTTTAGATAAAAATAATAATCCTACAACTTAAGCGCATTCAAAATACAGATCACAGCAGCGGCATAGATTCTTTACCATTTAATACTTAAAATGGCACAATTCGGCGAGTATTGTTTAAAATAATTACAATACCAGAATGTTAATCATACAATTAGATATAGCAACATAACAGTAGGTTTTTAACTGATAATGTTATCTTGACGATTTTGCCTCTCCATCCGCTTCCGGTTCCCCTATACCTCATCCAAATTTCCAACTTTTAATTAACTTATATGGAAATTGACGTCATCGGCACCAAAAGTACAAACCCTGCTAATAATGATCATGAATGACTCACGTGAGCCTGGCCTTGAGGAACTCTATCCAGTCAGCTTGCACCAGCTCCTCCTGCCGCTCCGTGTCGAAGAGTCGGAAGATGCGCTCCAGGAGGTCCTTAAACAAAGGCTCTGGTTAGATCTGTTAGATGAACGGAGGACTTATTGCCTAACGCCAAGTGCGTTCGACTTCCAATCGCAATCGGCTTCAAAGTAGAATAAATGTTTTCATTTTGTATGCAGACTCGCCTTCGAACTGTCAAATGAAAACGATTGTGATTGCCAGTGCGCTAGGCAATAAGCCTGCTGGTCGTGCGAAACAATCATGCCCTAAAACCATTGACAAGAAGAACTTGTTTAAAACATGTTCTGAAAAAATCATGCTTATCTCAAACGCATAAAATATTATCTTTTATTAACTTCACGTAGAATAGGCCATGTGGCGTTTAAGCTCTTTGGCATTATCAGTTTTTTTTTATCTTCTTGGTAAATAAAGATCAAAAAAGAATTGTTTCCTTTTGAGGCAAACCTCTATACTTAAGCGTGACTTTTTAAATAGTTCCTGTGTCAATTCTTTCATAAACTGAAAGACACTTAAGGTTATTTTTAGGTTATTACAATTAAAACCAATGATTTTATTGTTTAGATCCGTCTAGAAGAAGAACGTCTTTAGAGAGGTCTTTAATGCAGTTTCAGGTAAATCAGATATATATGCGCCTTAACGTTCATCTCCGCATGTTTAATTTTTCCTTTATTACCTTACCTTTTACCGAACAACTTTACAGTCAATGTATTTATAATATTACCTAAGTACCTAAACAAAGATGTTATTAACTTAACACGATGATTACTTAACACGTTTAAACCATTTTAAAACATTTAAAAACCAGTTTAAAATGATGTACCAAAATGTAAAAAATATGTTTGACATCGACTGTGTTAGTACAGTTATGTAAAATTTAGGCACAAACAGGTTACATCTAAGAACTGTATGTTTATTACGAAAACAATGTTTTTATTTAATTAAGATACACTAGAGCAATAACTTCAAAACAAAATATCAAACGTCACCCACTTAAAAGTATTTATACCCTACGCTACTAAAATGTTTATAAATCTACCCACACAAAAAAATCATGAGGACGAATGATTTGTTTCTGATTAATGATTTTTTTGTCTGTGAGATTGTTTTCTCAACTTATACTTTTAATTACCGAACTTTCATTGCGGCATTAAATTCATTTAAAAAAAATGGTACCTATGACATTATGATGTAGGAAGTAGATACAATCTTCAAAAGCAAAACTACCAATTTTTGCTTTTACAGCGACATCTAACGAATATTATGGGTAAAAGAAAGCGCCATCTGTTGTCGAGTAGCATTTCTCAGTACATCATCGTCATTTCTAGTAATTATAAGAGTTCTAATAAAGAATCTTGTTGGATTGGATATCTCGACAACAAAAAAATCCCTTTGTCTGTACTTGTGCGACAGACTATACACGAAACAATTTTTATTGATTTCAGTTAAGCCAGAAAACCGTAAAATCAGTACTTTATTTTTATTTTTATTTATCATTAATTTATCATAATAAATTTATTATATTTTGCGGGTGGCAGGACCTTGTGCAGGGTCCGTCCGGATCGCTACCACCATCTTATCCATTAACCTACCGCCAAACAGTAGTGTTCGCATTGTTGTGTTCCGGTTTGAGGATAAGACAGCCGGTGTAATGACTAGCACAGAGGCATTCCATTTTATAGTCCTCAGGGTTGGCAACGCATTTGCAGTCTTAGGCTTGCAGTCTTGTGAATGCGAATGTCTATGGGTCACAGTTTCCACTTACCATCAGGTGGCCTGTGTGCTCGTTTGCCTTCTCTAGGCCAAATAGAATAACAATGTAGATAGGACAAGAATAAGGAAGTGATAGAGGACGCTCGCGGCTTCGCGTGGAAATAGTTTCCCGCTACTTCCCTTATTTCTTTCCATGTCCAAAAATGCTTTCTAGTATTCCCTGGGGTAACCAAGGAATTTTTCTTTCGAATTCCACGTTCCTAGATCTAGCAGTTTAGGCTGTACGTTGTCTCTCTGTCTGCCAGCCAAACGGACAACGTTTTATTATGTATAGATTAAAATAAACAACTAGGTATTTATTTCGTCTAAGCGTAGATCGCGATGTTTTATCAGTGACTCTCGCGCACGCTTCACACGATAGCGCTTGTCGGCGTCGACATCGATCATTCTACGCGGGCGGCGCGCGCGCACCTGTTTCGACCAGAGGGTTCCGTACGATAGGCTAATGATAATATTAAATGTTTTTGGTTAAATCATACTTGTAAGTTAGTAAGTAAGTAAAACATTTATTCACAAAAATAACACAGACAAAAATAACGAAAAAAATAAAGGAAAAGAGATGACATGTAATGCTTGCGAAACGGTCCCAACTCTGCATGTGCTGGCTGTGAAATTAACGCTGGTCTTCCATTGGGACCGCTCAGTGAAATAAAAACGCGGCAGACGATACAGACATTACGGTACATTTAAAAACAACTATGAAATAAAATTAAAAATAACAGTAGTAGAATTCTAAGTACTCGTAGTACACACGAGCCTGTTGGTGGGTCGCAACAGAGAGCCCCCAGGCGGCCATCAGATAAACTAACGCTATCTGCATTATCCGACATTGTAAAAACAATAATTATAAGACACTCGTATTTGCATCGATTCAATTAATGTACATTGCTGAACTTATCTCATATCGATAATATCCGAGAAACAGAAAAAATCCTGCCACAATATACATTAAAACCTGTCATTCTATGTTCAGTTTGAAATTTGTTGTATACCTGAACACTATAAAGGTGTTACCCTTAGTAATTTATCAACGAACTGAAAAAAAGTTAGTTGTTGAAACGCTTAACTGCTCTCTGGCCCTCGACAAAACGCTTAGCTTTAACGTAAACGATTTTCGAAAACGGTCAAAATTTGCTCAATCGTATACTTGTTCGATAACGATAACGTTCGCGCAATACATTTGTCCAGGGCCGTTGTCCTTATAAAATGATACCATCAGTAAACCGTTCTCCAAAACCTACGGAACCCCAATCCATCAAATATAGTATAACACCAACGAAGCAAGCTAATTGACTATGAGCTGTCATGGTGCTGACAACTGTCAAACTAATGTCATAATGACACTTGACAAGTGACAGCCGTGGGTAGACAAACACTTTTAAACGAATTTAAACCTTGATTCTAATTACAAAGATTCAAATCTTTTTTATCTATAAAAGGATTAATGATTCATTTTGTTCGTAATTTGCGACATTCAATTTTTAATTTAAACAAGGTCTTAATCGTTGAATCTTAAGTCTAAGAATTGTGTTTGGGCCAACTTGGGAAGTTTAAAAATATATTTGGAATTTCGTAGTGTTTATACAAAATTAAAAACATTTACACAGTTTTAAAATATATCTTAAACAATAACATTTTCATAAACAAATTAGTGCAAAATTTGTCTTTATTCTCTATAAAGACTATTTGCACTATTTTTTGTTTAAATACTAAAAAACATTAAAATCAATTCTTCCCGTTAATTCGACATCGAATTTAAGGACAGTACTTTGAGACAATAACAGTACAAGTTTAGTATTTACACGTGTAATATGCATAAGCCAATAACACGAAAGATTACTACACGAAACAAGAGGTCAATTACACTGTTTTTTTTCGCTGTTTATAAGCCCGATCAATCAATGTAGATCGATTTCTTACACCATATCACTTCTACTTCTAAAGCATTAGTTAATTAATCCCGACTAAGCATGCGCGAATAAATTGCGACTGTCAATTGTAACTGTTTCTTTTAATAATCCAGTCGAATGCGAGTCGGGCTCGTGTACCGAGGATTCCGTACAGTCACACAATTTGAATTTGTTTGGTATGTATTTACCGGGTGATTATTCGGCGTTTTAACCGCCGTCATTATTGTCTTCGCATATTATTCAAGATAATCTTTTTAATTGACTTATGATTTTAAATTGAATTAATACTACCCCCAGGTCCGTTGACTTTGACATCAAAAGTTGCTGGTATTTATCATTGTTTTCGTCAATATATTGAAGACAACAATGACGGCGTTTGAAACGCCCAAATATTCACCCTACCACGAGGCTGGAGCACATTGGGCTGATTTTATTTTGCTGCTTTTAGGGATTACATTTTTATGATAGAACACACAATTTCATAAACACATATTAAATCCTATTTAGTTAAAAGTACGGTCGTTTCTTTCTTTCAAATCAAAGCGCTCTTTTTGCATATTAATTCAAAATTCAAAGTAATTTGGGGAAGTCAGTCAACGTTGCTGTTGCCTTAGTAATACGTTTCCTTTTTGTTTGACACTTATCAATGATATGTACTGTACATAGCATTTTTGCAAAAAATATTCCGACCTGTCAGTCATAGCATTTAATCCGTGATGAAAAGAACCAGACCGACTGTGGTTTTTTAGCTGGTTGAATATTTGTGAATGAGTATTTTTTAGGGCAATGTCCCTAAAAAAGGGCATAGACAGTTAAACTAGAAGTCGTTGCTCTGAAAGATTCGTTTTTTTTTAAATAATCGACGATGACATAACAACATTTTTCTTAATCAGCAGGAGAGAATTTCATTAGGTATTATGAGTCCAGCACTTGTACTTGTTTTTGTGTCATTAGGATAACATTAAGAAAAAAATACACATAACAATATGCCCATTGCAAATAAGGATCGAGCACCAAAGTCGTACTTTAATTGAAATATCATCCAAAAAAAACACTTACGTCAAAGTTGCTTACTACTTAATAAAACACGGCCATCCTGAATATTCACACGTCCTCGTCACCTTCATGCCCTTTACACTTGTCTTATCATTCGTTATATTTACAGCCTAGCGCGACAGCGATACATCGGCAGCTTACAACGCGCGTGTTCGAGATACAATCAGTCTGTGGCACGTTTTCAGAGTAACCTAGTTGGTTATTAGGTTTCATGGCTGACTTGGTAATGTAAGGTTGTTTTAATTTAATAATTTCCATACTAAATTACTTTATGACACTTAATGGACTCTTGCTTATGCTCTATAATCAAAAAAAAAATGAGTATAAAAACTAATAGTTTACGCGCAGAAGCAAATTTGTATTATTGAGCAATAAAGATAAAATCTTACTATTATTACAAATGCAAAAGTTTGAGTTATTTTGGTATTCCTTGACGCTGCAACGGCTACACGGATTTAGATGAAATGGAGACAGCTTGTACCCTACACACATAAGGTTATTTTCATTCTGGTTTTTTTTAAGAGGGGATAACTATAATATCAATCTACGCAGAGGAAATTGAATATTTCTATGCTGGTCATTTCAGTCTCTTCAATCTTATCCCAACACCGTCACACTACAATGCCAACAATTTTTCTTGGCGGCAGGTTAAAGCTTAAGTTAACAGTGGTAACGATTGAAAGAGGCCTGGACAACGTCAGCCTAGTTGGCAGCTTGTCTATGAAATTAGCTAACCAGGGGGCCTAACATGGCTGCGTTTATCGCGTGACAAAATGTGGATAAAACATCCGTCACTTTCTGACACTTATATAAACACGACAGTGACGGATGATTTATCGACAGGGTAGGATTCTAAGTATGGGCAAATATTGTTTGTTTATAGTTGCCTAGAATCCAAAGTACAACCCTAAAGCTTATTTTGGGACTAAGTGCATTCATATATCATATCCAGTATTAACCTGTGGAGTGTCCTGTAGAGTAGTTCGAACTAATTGATGTGACATAATAACATTCCACGGGTTAAGTCTTGTCCTAAAATTAAGACTTCCCTCCGTCTGGCCTTTAGCTCGCACATTAGGCTCGTATGACCCCACATACAGCTATAAGCATAATTAGAACACGCTCGATAGCTATTACACGCGACCCAATTGCGCGCAATCGCATTAGCATAATCGCTGTTAGGGTACACACAGTGCTGTTGGCGATTGCGAGTAATACTGTGCCTCGAGAGTAAGTTGCTGTTCACGCGGCAATTCGAGAAGGCGTAAGTGACGATGTTATTTTCATGATAAACGAAAACGCGAACGATACTTTTTGTCATGTTAAAATATACGAGAGGCTCTGTACGCTAGCTCACAATAGGCTATTTGACTAATTTTAGAAAACGTTTTTAAATGATTCTTTATCACATAACAAGCACACTACATTGATATTTCCTTGAGATTCTACCGTATTATCAATAAAAATGTAAGTTAAAGTTTAAATTTTCAAAACAACGCGAAAAACGCTGTTTCTATCTATGGCGGACTAGTGTGACGTCACACGCAAGTAAACAAACAAGTTCATTTGACAGCTTAGCATATGAAGTGAATTTGGGGTTTGTTTTGTTTACTTGCATGTGACTTCACATCACAGATTATAAAGTATTTCTAACATCACATAGCGTTTTTGCCAAAGATTAAATTTCAAAAAAAAATCCTTACTATTTCGTTTAATTTCCAAAAAAATAGACATAATTTAATGTGAAATAAAGTGAAATGCGTTATTTTACGCTAGTATCAGATAGGATGACCACAATTTGTAGTATATTTTCAATGTTGTCAAATAGCCTATTACGGAGCGTAGAGGTTTTACAGTGATTTTGTATTTCTAAACGGGAAGTGGAACACATTTTTTTTATGAATTGAAAATACGATAACGCAATTCTTGGTTTGATTACCAGTAAGGACTAGTTATGAGGGGAACGCAAATATTCGTTTCCAAGTTTTAAATGTTTTCTGCACACGTTTTATACATTTTATATGGAGGGTGTAGTGTCGGCAACCGAAAGCAGCGAGTCCATATTATTTCATCATATTATTATTATTATTTGTATGTCTTTACCAATCACCGGACAATGGGAGTCCCGGACCTTTGGAAGGCGTACATGGAGCCGAAGCCAACACGCAGAGGCCCTTTAGACAAGTTTAATTTAGTAAAGTTATGGGACACCAAACGGCGATTGTCCCTGAGTTCAAACTAAAGAAGTATGCTCCCACGGACAACCACCGGGCAGTGTAAAGACTATTTAAGAAGGATGGGAATACTAATAATAGGTTCTATGAATATTATTATTATTATTAAAATGTATGAAAACATCTGTGCCTTGAGTGTAAGTTGCTGTTCACGCGGCAAACCGTCTCGAACGCATAAGTGACCATTTTATTTACACGAGAAACGAAAACGCGATCGAGACGTTTTTGTGTATGTAAAACGACACTACAGGCTCAGGAAATACGTCAGTGGCGGGTAGTCTTGATGTTTACCAGTAAATAGTACCCATAATACAAGCTTACTCTGGGACTAAGTCAATGTGAAAATAAGTCTTATTATTGTCAGTTAATACGCCATTAAAATGAAAAGCAGGGCGTTTGAGATAATCACCTAGCCGGAGGCCTGAACAAGATGGGTTATGCTTACATGAGCGATTTTTGAAAACTGATATAATAATAATTATGAATCCGTCAGTTTATACTCGTAGCAATTGTATTTGGTCAGATTTCGGGTGCGCCAAAGTTGAACTAAATTTTTTATGTCGATTATCGGAAATCCGAAAATGTTGTTCCTAATAATTTACATCCTAATAATCACTACTCATAACTACTTTGTTCCTAACGCTCTGAATTCCTAATCATTCAACTTCATAATGTCCGTTGCAATAAACATCGATCATACTACTATTTGTTTTCCTATATTTTCTCAACATAACCATCTTTTACACTATTGTTCAAGACTTTAAATTTTCATAAATGCGATGTCTTATTGACACTATTTTTTACATAGAATACGTTAAAATAAGCACATTTTACTTGAAAAACTTTTCTCTAAAGTTAATAGTGACTGAGATCCTAAGGGTCCGTCATTACGTAGGCAGTAGGGAATAGGGACTTAGTGGCAAAACCGACTCGGATCGCGGATAGGTTAGAAGACGAAAGCGGGAGCGAAGGTTATTTTTTTTTATAAAAGAGCAGATCATCTTTAACTTTAAAATAATCCTGCGTAAAGTCCCAAAAAAAATATGATTAAGAATGTTATTTAAAAAAAAAATAGGAGTTTACAAAAAGTTACATCAGTGACATTAGCACTTAAAATTTTAAGAGATATGAGTTTTATGAGCTACGTTAATAGTAAAATAAATTGTAGGAACGAAATTTTTAGGAAAACATTTTTTAGGAGCAGTGATCATTAGGAGTACAAATCGTTAGGAAAATCAATTTCGGGTGATAAACTTTAGCGAAGCCAATATGGACCCTCAGATTTCGAATGGTAAGCGTTATGCACTTTGTCTGCCCCGCCTGATCTATGATGCTCGACGCTCGGCGCGCCCGTGTGTCCCCATATCGAAACACCTGAAGGCTTGCCAGTAATTTTATTAACCGTTTTGTCGCTCTAATATTTATTATGATTTACTACGGGCTGCGCCCACGCACACGTGGGAGGCGTCGTCAAGTTAGTTAAGGACTGGTAAAGGGACAACCTACAGGTATAGTCAGTAGTGACGGTACGAAACACGTTTGGACCTTAGCAGCATTGAAAAGTGACGAACCTTTTCGTAACGTGACTGTACATATTACACGAGCAACATTGACATGTAAATTTCTCTGTGTGCGTAGCTGTCGCCCCTAAGAGTCGCCGTAGTGTGCGTGTCCATATGCGTTATACCTACAAATAAGGCCCACTCGCTCTCGTGAGACGAAACATCTGTATCTGCATTAAAAAGGAATAAGACAACATAATTAAAATAAAATAAATCACGTCTAACAACAATTGACACGCCTACATATTTTTAATTTAACAAAGAAATATAAACCCGAGATCGGGGAAAACGGTGCAAAACTTTAACAAAACTTGTAATGACATAAAGGAGAACTTGCAACCAAGAAAAACAACAATGTTATCTATATATATAAAACGCAAAGGTGACTGACTGATTGAGTGACTGATCTATCAACGCACAGCCCAAACTACTGGACCGATCGGGCTGAAATTTGGCATGCTGATAGCCACTATGATGTAGGCATCCGCTAAGAAAGGAATTCCCGAAATTCCCACGGGAACGGGAATTAGCGGGAAAATCCTTTTGTATGAAAAATCTAAACCACGTAAGATAGATGATTGAAATTTGGCATGAAGGTACCCTAATGAATCTAAAGCTTACTTGCAACGCGATATTGCAAAATTCCCATGGGAACGGGAGTTATTGGGAAAAAAATTTTGTATGTAAAAATCTAAACCGCGTAAGATAGATGATTGAAATTTGGCATGCAGGTACCCTAATAAACGTTAAGCTTACTTGCAACGCGATATTGCAAAATTCCCACGGGAACGGGAGTTATTGGGAAAAAACTTTTGTATGTAAAAATCTAAACCGCGTAAGATAGATGATTGAAATTTGGCATGCAGGTACCCTAATGAACTTAAAGCTTACTTGCCACGCGATATTGCAAAATTCCCACGGGAACGGGAGATATTGGGAAAAAACTTTTGTATGTAAAAATCTAAACCGCGTAAGATAGATGATTGAAATTTGGCATGAAGGTACCCTAATGAACGTAAAGCTTACTTGCAACGCGATATTGCAAAATTCCTACGGAAACGGGAATTAGCGGGAAAATCCTTTTGTATGAAAAATCTAAACCGCGTAAGATAGATGATTGAAATTTGGCATGCAGGTACCCTAATGAACGTAAAGCTTACTTGCAACGCGATATTGCAAAATTCCCACGGAAACGGGAGTTATTGGGAAAAAACATTTGTATGTAAAAATCTAAACCGCGTAAGATAGATGATTTAAATTTGGCATGAAGGTACCCTAATAAACGTTAAGCTTACTTGCAACGCGATATTGCAAAATTCCTACGGGAACGGGAGTTATTGGGAAAAAACTTTTGTATGTAAAAATCTAAACCGCGTAAGATAGATGATTGAAATTTGGCATGCAGATACCCTAATGAACGTAAAGCTTACTTGCAACGCGATATTGCAAAATTCCCACGGAAACGGGAATTAGCGGGAAAATCCTTTTGTATGAAAAATCTAAACCGCGTAAGATAGATGATTGAAATTTGGCATGCAGGTACCCTAATGAACGTAAAGCTTACTTGCAAAGCGATATTGCAAAATTTTTACGGGAACGGGAGTTATTGGGAAAAAACTTTTGTATGTAAAAATCTAAATCACGTAAGATAGATGTTTTCAATCTAGCATGCATGCATACCTTAGTAAATATAAAGTTTAGTTATGGATGTATTTTGAAAAATTAAGTTAGCGAGAAAAAAATGTTGTATGTTCGAATTTCGGAGACTACAATTTCCATTGAAGGTATGTTTCGCCATGATCATTAATAAGTCGCAGGGTCAAACACTCGCGCTAGCAGGAGTTGATTTAAGACAGCCCTGTTTCTCCCATGGTCAGTTATATGTGGCGTGCTCCCGCGTAAGTTCGCCATCCAGTCTGGTCATTCTCGCACCACCCTCCAGAAAGACCAGAAACGTTGTTTATAAGGAAATTTTATAAATAATATGTTTCCTAAATACATTTCCCATATCCCGGTTGCACCAGCCACCCACCAACCGAACCACTCTTCCATGCTACTCTTTTTAGGGTTCCGTATCCAAAGGGTGAAAACGGGACCCTATTACTGAGACTTCGTTGTCTGTCTGTCAGTTGAAATTTTCACAGAATATGTATATCTATTGTCGCTATATCAACCAATACTGAAAATAAGAATAAAATAAAAAATAGGGGGGTCCCCATACAGCAAACGAGTTTTTTTTTGTTAATTTTGTACGGAACTCTTCGCGCGCGAGTCCGACTCGCACTTGGCCGGTTTTTAGTTTTCATGTGGTCAAACTTTTACTTTCATACCGACTGACATCCACATTCTCACCTCTGAATTCCAGACGAAACCCTATAGGTACTTTAGGGTTAGCCTCCACTGAACGTATTTTCCTAAATTTATATCAAACCAAATTATCATAAACTAATAATCTAAAAATTAATAACAATTCATTATTCAACTGAGCTTTTTATACTATAACCTCTAGGGTGGTCCAAAAAAATCATTTTGATATTTTTTAATGGGCCATGCTCTCATTTTGTTACCTATGGCTAAAGTACTACTGATGTAAAATTTGAGCTTCCTAAGTCAAGTTTAAGAGGGTGCTCACGAAGTGTCAATCTTCAACTTTTTTGTTGAACTACCCTCTTGCGAATTTAATTTTTACAGTTAACGTAGACGTGTTAGAGTTTATTTTAAAAGTAAAAAGTTAAGTTAAAGTGTTCCTTCGCGTTTTCATGTGATATCTATGTCATAAAGGTGTTGTGAAATTGTGTTCACACAGTACATAAATTGTTTAAAAATGGCTTCTTCTTCCCGACATAGTAATGAAATTTTTTTGATTGGGTTGCGAGAATTGGGACCAATTTCTCAGCTGAATCAACTTCCGACTCTGCGACAAGTTCTTCGACGTTTTCACGGGCATTTAAAACATAAAAAAAATGTAAGACAATCAGTTCATTTCGTTTTAGAAGAATTGTTGGAGGTCTGGACAAAGGCTGGAATACCGACTAAACATCAAAAGCACTGCGTTGAAAAATTAGAATTAATTCACAAGAAATGGCTCCTTTTAAATAAAAACAAGTCTAGAACTTCTCAATCACAAACAGACCGAGAGAACTTATTTATTGCTGAACTGGACAAGATTTTTGATATTGCACACATCGATGCTCAAAGCCTGATAAAAATTGAGGATGACAAAGTATTTCTTATTGACCAACGTAGTGAACGCAAAATGGCAATAACATCATTAGATAAAAAGTTAGCAGATAAAATTGAACGTGCGGAAAAGCGTAAGAGACGAGCTGAGCTTCTTAAACAAAAAGCCATGGAAAGATTAGCCTCCACCTCGGAAGCTCAGAGTCAGCATGTCTCTAGCTCTTCTGACGACTCAAATGACGAGCTTGATTCCGAAGAAGTGCGATATAGGTTATCTGGTAAGAAAAAAATTGTGGGAGATTCGTCAACGTCGAATAATTTATTTACAACACACGTTACCAGCGCTCTAGATCGCAATAAAATTACCGATAGAGAAGCGATGCGGCTAATGGTCCCGCTTGCTGCTGCATTTGGCCAAAACCCTGCATCACTATCGATTTCTCGTAGCACTATTAGACGCGCAAGAAAGAAAGCCAGAACAGAATTTAGTGCGCACATTAAAGAATCTTTTGCTCCAAATTATCCACTTGTAGTTCATTGGGATGGTAAGATTTTACCTGATATTGTGGGGCGCAAAAAAGTGGACCGTCTTCCGGTACTTGTATCCGGTAACGACACGGAAAAATTATTAGGCGTACCTAAACTAACTTCAGGAACCGGTGAATGCATAGCCAACGCAGTTTTGAGCTTGATGGAAAACTGGAAGCTCAGTGGGCAAGTTCAAGCAATGAGCTTTGATACAACTTCAGCTAACACTGGAATACGAAAAGGAGCGTGTGCTGTCTTAGAGGCTAGTATTGGTCGAGAGTTATTATGGCTTGCTTGCCGTCATCATATCCTGGAAATAATGCTTGCTAAAATATTTACGTTGTGTTTTGGCCCATCAAGCTCTCCGGAGATCCCTTTATTCAAAAGGTTTAGAGAGGTTTGGCAGAATTTTTCTCGGGAATGCTACAAAGGCCTTGATGTAGAACCTGATATTGCACCGTTTGCTGAAAATACCTTTGAAGTTCTAGCGAAATCGTTAGCCAAAGAAAGACCTGTTCGAGACGATTACTACGAACTTATTGAACTCACCATGGTCGCTCTTAATAAAGTACCTGATGAGATACATTGGCGATCCCCCGGGCCGATACATCATGCACGTTGGATGGCCAAATTGCTTTATACCTATAAGATTTATTTGTTCAGAGATCAGAAAGTGCTTAAGCTGACTAAAAGAGAAGAAAAGGCCGTTTTCAGGTTTGTCAAGTTCGGTACGCTGATTTATGCTGCAGCATGGGTTGAAGCTTCTCTGGCAGCCGAAGCAGCAGGCAACGATCTACAGTTGTGGAAAACCCTCGTAGCCTATGAATCTGTCGATTTAGATATTGCAAAAGCTGCAAGAGTGGTCTTGGAAAGGCATTTGTGGTACTTGTCCGACGAACTCGTGGGCCTTGCATTATTTTCCGAAAAAGTGACATCTGTCGAGAAAGCAGCAATAGTAGAAGGGATGAAAATTGAAGCCGGTCCTCGATCAACGAAAGGCAATGCTTCAATTTTAAGATGTGACACCTCCCTTGGAGCCTTTGCATCAAAAAGAACATTAAACACACTGTCCATGCTTGACATTAAAGAATCCTTTCTGCAATGGCCTGTAGAAATTTGGCACCAAAGTTCTGACTACATGCAAGGCAAACAGAGGGTTCACAGCTTACGTGTCGTAAACGATACAGCCGAAAGAGGTGTGAAATTATTTGAAGAATATAATAGAATTCTTACCGACGATGAAGAGGAAAAGCAAATTATCTTACATATAGTGGAACATAACCGGAAGTATATACCAACGGAACCTAACAAAATGTCATTGATGAATGCAATTAAAAATAAGGATAATTAACCTTTGAACTGAATAATGTTATTTTGTTTCAGCTTTGTAGTGCTTCTTACTAAAAATAACTGTTTAAACTTGTAAAGGTGTGTTTATTTGTAATTTTCTTTGTTGTTGAAAAAAATACATTTTTGTTAATTATTTCGATATTTCATATGCGATGAGCACCCTGTTCCCGAAAGCCTATCTTTCTGAAATTTTGCACACTTAGTATTGTCGATACGTGTAACAAAATTAGGGGGTGGCCCAAACCTTAAGTCGAGTTTGAATTTTTCCCATACAAACATGGACCACCCTAATAACCTCATTTAAAAATAATAAAATTAAGCATTTTTTAACCTTTCTCCCACACACACAAAGATCTCTCTTTTATAACACGCCACGCGGACGAAGTCGCGGGCAAAAGCTAGTTAAAAACATAAGAATAATATTAGATGTTCAATTTATGTCAGAGTCTCTGTGTATAAATAATACCAACGGCGATGGTTGAAGAGTATAATGTTACAGCTTCTCGTAAAATATAAAATAGGTAAATGATTTAAATAAAGGAGCGTGCGCTCGGCGTGAGTTCTCTGGTCGTAGTGGTGTGGAGGGGCGCGGCCTGGGCCGCTGGCGGCGCGCGGGCGGCGCGGGCGGCGCGGGCGGCTTGTAGCGCGGCCCTCTCGTGGCGAAGACTGGCGTTAACACTCTGATTTGGTATAAGGATTATTAATAGTTTCATGGCTGTAATGTAAGTTTTGTTAAGTTTTGTTAAAGTTTTGCATCGTTTTCCCCGATAACTGATAATAACATAAGCTAAATAGGTACAATAGTTTAAATTAACCTAAAAATACTTAACATTATCATTAATTATTTAAAATATAGTATAATAATATATTTTAAAGGTAATTTTTATCTTCATACAGCTGATTTGTTACCCTAAGTGGAAATCGATATAACATCCATTTGTTTAACTAAAAATTACAACTAATTTACCAATTATTTTCCTTAACATGTTATTAAACTTATGACTCATTCGCTTGAGGGTATCAGGACCTATTTCACAAAATTGAGACTGACAGCTGAGAGGGAATTCAGTGTACATTCCTTTGCAGATAAAGCCTAGTGTTGTAGGAGCTCGTCGAGTTGGCAATTTATACCGAATCCTCAGTAAAAATGATTAGCTCATCAATGAAGAACTCAATCACCACCACAAATTACCTATGGTAAAACCGAAGTGATAAAAAAAAACAATTTTCAACGATACAACTTGTAGGTTTACTCAACTATCAAGGAGCTAGCTATTTTAATGGTGGCAGGTGCTTACCGTTCAATCTATTGGTATTATTCAGGTGTAAAACAAACGGTGAAATTACTAGGCATTCTTAAGATTGTAGTCCTGAGAATGCAAATGTGTATGGGTTTCAGATCCGACTACCATCAGGGCACGATAAAAACTACAAGTAACAAATTTACTGGTCTAAACCGGCAACACTGCTCAAATGGCTGGTCGTCATTGTTCGAGGTTGTGTCAAATGGAACGGTCGGTCAGATGAACGAGCGAAATCGCAGCGGCGAGTTTAAGTAGTCCCGTCAGAGCGAACAAAATACATTTAGCACGTGCATTTTCAATTTGGCAGCATGGCTTCTGTCGATGAGATCGAACGTATAAGGCTGCCTAATTGAGACAGCCCTTGTAACACCTAAACACCTAAACACCCCTGTAAATTGTAATTTGGAGCTTTATAAAACCGGCTTCAGGTGGCCTGTGTGCTCGTTTACCT
Organism: Acleris sparsana; assembly: GCA_923062465.1. Classification (NCBI taxonomy): domain Eukaryota; kingdom Metazoa; phylum Arthropoda; class Insecta; order Lepidoptera; family Tortricidae; genus Acleris; species Acleris sparsana. Next base: position 12,722,062 of record OV281308.1, read on the forward strand.
TCTCTATGCTATAAAAAAACTTCCTTGACGTTTGTTGTTTTTTTTTTTAAGTAATCGTCAAAGACGTAAGAATTCACTTATCTTTTTCATTTTGTATTATTATATCTAACAAATACATCGTTTTTGCTGTCGCTTTTCGCGTCTGTCTATCTGTCTCATGCATCAGATTTTGATAATTTGTCACGAATGAAATCAACGTAACAAACAAATTGAATAAGGAGAAAAATGCACCTTACTGAGTAAATTAGTACAGTGCATGTTGTTTTGTTTTGGTTACTAACGCGGTTAACCAATATCGTAGACGGAATACCGCTTGTCAAGCACCGCGCCTCTCCGGCCACTACACACAGACCGACGGAGCCTTTCACTGCAATTACCGAGTTTATGCGCACACGAGATCGGACGAGACCATCTCGACGAGGCGACAAGTTAATCGGAGGGGGCGCGGGAGAGCGTGGGCCAAGTTATTGGTAATTTTTGTGATGTAAAACAGGACACATCAAATCAAATCGTTTATTGCTGGAAATTGAATACAACATGTGTTACATAAAATGTATTTATCTGTCACAATCTGTTAATATCCAGTAGTATTACATGATCATCCCAATGGAACCCTGACCCACAAAAGAATAGTGTCACAGTGACATTATAAAACCATTTGAAATGAAATGAAATGAAATGAAATGAAATATATTTATTTGCGTTAGACATAGTATATGTTGATCTTAAAACTAAAAATAGAATCATATATCTAGACTTAAATAAGTCATGCAAATATTTAATATGAAAATGTTAATTACCTATAAGTACTGAATTCACTAAACTATACTAAACTATATACATCATTATTTATAAACCTTGTGTGTTACTTCAAGATAATCTTTCACGCTGTAGAAGCATTTTTCTACCAGCCAAGTATACAATCGGATTTTGAATTTATTAAAAGGTAACTGTTTAGTTCCTCTGGCAAACGGTTAAATATTTTAATACACATCATCATCATTAAATTTAAGAGCCAGGCTCTTGTCGGTGGAGTAATTGCCACTTTTCTCTATCCTGTGCCAGCCTTTTCACCTCCTGATACGACACGACATTCGCCTTCCGTCTTATTTGGTTAAAGTATGTGAGCCTAGGTCTTCCTCTTCCTCTTTTTCCTTCGACTTTACCCTCCAAAATGTTCAAAAAGAAACTATCGTGCCGCATCAAGTGGCCCATCATCTTTCCTCTTCTACATTCTATAGTTTTTAAAATATGTCTTTTCTAATACACATGGCGTGACAATTCCTATTCTTTAATACCGTGTGCATTTTAGGAAGTACGAGTTTGTCTGGATATCGAGTGTTGAAATTTGCTGTATCACTTTTCTTTTTAAACACATCAGTGTGCTGTTTTACAAATTTACAGACTTCATAAATGTATGTTGAGTGTTGTTCGATACTTATTATGAGTTGAATCATAACGTCATTGTGACACAGTTCTATGGGGGGTGAGGGTTTCATTGGGCTAATAGTAAATTAAGAGGTTGATGAATGTAGAGGAAGCGAAAGTTGTATGTTTAGACTAGGGAATGCAATTTAACCGATTATTAGACGTTTTTGTATGAAAATAACCGGTTGTAACCGGTTGTAACCGGATATTTGCATTCTCTAGTTTAGACCGGTACACCTTGTATTCCATATAGCCTCTGCCTACCCCAGTGGGACATATGCGTGTAGGTATATGCGTATATGTATATTTTTATGGTATTTATATGTAGATTTGGGAAGTAAAATACCGTCCTTATTTAAGCAGTTCTAGTTGCTCACTTAATATCGATACGCCCGGCGCCCCAGTCGAATTTGAAAAATGATTTTTACGTCTCATTATTTTGGTTGGCTCAGAACTTGGCTCAATTTTAACATCGTTAAATTCTTTCATAAACCAAATATGTTTGTTTTCGAAAGCCTTCTTATAAGACAGTATGGCTTTAATTTATCGAATTCTTGTTTATTTTGTGTAATTCGTATGGAACTGCCAACTGATTTAAATCAGGGCAGAGTGAGGTCACTCATTCGCAGTATTCAATGCAAATAAAGTAACAACCGCAAAAATACAACTACGTTTAATTTTTGAAGGCGAACGAGCACACAGAGTATCTATGGCAAGTGGAATCTGTGACTAATAGGCATTTGCATTCTCAAGACTGCAATCCTCAGACTAGAAATGCGTGGCCAACCCTAAGCACTAAGATGGTATGCCTCTATACTTTACTTTCACCACACAGGAACACAGAAATACGAACACTATTCCTTGGTGGTAAAATAAAGGATATGATGGTGGTAGGTGGTAGCAACTTAGAAGCAACGGTAGCAACGGTAGAAACTAATTTCACCACCACTTAGGTACATTCAAAATGACTTAGTTCGTTTATTTGTAGATAAATAGGATTTAAAAGCAAAAAGGGTCCTAGTGAAAAAGGGTATAAGTCTTCTGCAGATCAAGTGAAAAAGGGTTTAAGTATAGTATACTCCGTTCATGTATGTACACCCTTTTGTATTACGAGTTAAATCGACTTGTACCCTTTGTCACTATGACCCCAGCTGCCTTTTGTGTGTTTATCCGAATGCGTAAAAAGGAGAGTAATGTTTTTCGGATATACCTACGTACGTATGTACAGTCAAGGTGTTTAGGCCTATGAAAGCATTTTTTCATATTTATTGAATACTAAATACTCTCGCTGAAATTGATGCAAGTCGGTTTCCATATGCATGAGGGCATCACTATTTTGCCCAACTTTACGGCTTTGGGACAACACTAATTATTAAGAACAATATGGCCGAACTGTGTGCATCGCAAATTGCTACTCCCGCACCGCATTTCTCATAAAACTTTCTTTTGGTGTTATGGTGACCACTGTGCTGTGTATTATGCTAATATATGCTTTGGATGATCCCGAGGAGCTGAAGTTCGGTGAGTTGGCTTTGGTTTTCTTTAAATTTGAATAGTGCTTTCAAGGTATATACCTACCGCCGCCGCTCGCGACAAAGATTTTAGGGAAAGGACAACGAACGTGTATTGAAACCTATTTACAGTCCACTTAAAGTCGAAGCTCCAACATATTTTGGTCCATCGATCCGCATGTTCGATAGATATTTCCCTTAAAATCATAATTTTTCCCCACGTTGTTTTACCGACAAAGTTCCGCTTCCGCCATTTTTACGTATTTTATCGCATTTCATACTAAAGTTACTGCAATTTCATACCTATAAGCCATTGCGGCTTGGGTTTTACCGCGTAATTATCTATTTCTAATAGAATACCATGAGATCCCCGCATTTTAATAACTTATCATGTTAAGTTAACCTACACGCCGTTTATTTGAACACTACGGTAGGTACCAGTAGTGATGCGAGCATTATTACCCGGCCATTTTACATTGACCTTGTTTCGCTTACAAATATATTGAGTCTCGCTCACACTTATGGCCACGGTTAATGTTCTTATTCTATACAAGTTCGTTCCAATATTAAATTAATTGACGATTCCTGAAGTTTTTGTCTTTATTAAGTATTCCATTTTTGAACAACCGTAATAAAAATGGAAGAATTATTTTTGTTACAATCTAAACGTGATTCTTACTTTGCGCGCATTCAGAGTATTTACGATTCTATACCGAAAACAAAACGAGACAAAACTAATTTGTTTTTACTGCAAGCCGAAAATGTAACAAGTCTACGCGAAGAATTTGTTACTTTAGTTGATAAAATAAGTTCAATTTCCTTAGCATCGAATGACAAGTATAAACCTAACTTCGAAATGTTATGGGCATTCGATGACATGTACTACGCAATTAAAAGCGCCTATAAAAGGTTCGACGACTCAACCAATGCACCCGCTCAGGAGCCCGCGAAACCCGTGTTTAAACTTCCGGCGATACAAATTCCCGATTTTCACGGTGACATACAGGCGTTTCCATTGTTTATAGAATCGTTTCGTACGACAGTTCATCATAACACTGCGTTATGTGACGCTCAACGCATTCAATATTTAATATCCAAGCTAAAAGGTAAAGCTCAGAGCATTTGTGTAGGTATTGCTCCTACTCCAGACAATTATAAAATATTATACGACGCCTTAGTGCAAAAATATGAAGATAATCGCGCGATCGCTATTTCATATTTAGACAATATAATTAATCTAAAGCCTTTAGCAGGTAAACCTAATGCAACTAACTTAGATAGTTTGATCGACCAATTTTCGACGTCGGTGTCTGCACTACGTCAACTAAATATAAAAGATCTAGCCGAATTTATATTTATTCATTTGGCTCTGCGCAAAATGGATACTGATACCTCCAAAGCGTTTGAGATGTCTCTGAGTAGAAAAACTGTATTTCCGAATTACGACGAATTCGTTAGTTTTGTTCGCAATCACGCGAAAATATTGCAGCGTACTATGACCTCATCAGCTGTTACTCCGCCGAATACTTCGCACTGGGGCGACTCGCACACTGAGTCGGCAGCATCGAAGCGCGCGCAAAATAATAAAATGCAAACTTTTCTCGTTAGCAACAGCCAGTCTTCTGGTCAAGTTTGTTGTTATTGCAATAGCAATAAACATAGTCAATTGTACCTTTGCGAACCATTCTTAAAGTTGTCGCCTATTGAAAAATATAACGTAGTTAAAAAATGTAACGGTTGCGTTAACTGCTTGAGTGTTCGTCATACGTTTTCCTTGTGCAAGTCAACGTCGACTTGTAAATTCTGTAACAAGACTCACCATAGCCAGTTATGCCGCAGTCAACCCGCGGATCGGGAGAATCCTCATTCTAGTGAAGGTCACTCGCGACCGTCCGCTTCTTTCCCGCGCGCATGCACTCCGCCGCCCGCGCCCGCTGCGCCGCCCGTTCAGGATCAGCGCAATAATAATAATATGCCGGTAGGTTTCGTCGGCGCCGCTACTACGAAACAAGATTCTCGCAAAACTGTTTTGCTAGGTACCGCGACCGCACAAGTGTTAGACGCGTACGGTAATCGCCGCGATATAAGAATACTAATTGATTTAGGTTCGCAAAACCATTTCCTAAGCACGAGATGCTTACACAATTTAGGCTATGACGTCACGCCTGACGACAAAAACACCTTGGTTCACGGAATAGGGGAAAGTTCTCAGCCGATTAAGGGTAAAACGAACGTAACATTGTTTTCGCAATCTGACCAGTCTTTTAAGTTTGATTTACAGGCCTTGATTATTGATAAAATTTCCGGCAATCTGCCTGAATGTCAAATAGACACCGATGCGCTAAAATATTTAAAAAATATTCCCCTTAGTGACAAGCATTGGTACTTGCCGGGCAGAATAGATATGCTTTTAGGCGCTGAAGATTTTATTAAACGCATCTTAAAAACTGACCGCATTATAGGGCCATCCGGTTGCCCTGATGCTATCGAAACCGTGTTCGGGTTTATTATTTCCGGTTCCGCATCTACCGCAAGACCTTGTGAATCTAAACTTAACACGTTTTTTACCACTACTACAAACATAGACGCTCTTCTTTCCAAATTTTGGGAAGTTGAAGAAGTACCGATGCGCAAACATCTTTCCGTCGAAGATAAGGCGTGTGAACAAATTTTTATACAACAGACGACACGCGACTCTCTTGGCCGCTATGTAGTACCTTTACCGTTTAGCCGCGACCCGCGAGAGCTAGGCGATTCGGTTATGACTGCGACACGTAGGTATAACTCTTTAGAGAGAAGATTTAAACAGAATAATATCCTTCATAAACAATATGACGAGATTATCCGCGATTACTTGAAACAAGAATATATTTCCTTAGTGAAAGACTTGGATAATAATTCCAGTTCTTACATTATACCGCATCACCCTGTAGTTCGTGACGATAAGCTTACTACCAAGGTCCGTCTCGTGTTAGACGCTAGCGCTGCGACGTCGTCTAACTTGTCTCTCAATGACTGTTTACACCCGGGGCCTAATCTGCAGTCAGATTTACTCGCAATAATATTTCATTTCCGGCTATTTCCGGTCGCGATTACTTCGGATATCCGCCAAATGTATTTGAGAATTTTAGTTTCTCCGGAATGCCACCGCTTTCTTCGCATCCTATACCGCTTTTCTCATGAGAATGAACCGCAAATTTACGAATTTAACCGCGTCTGTTTCGGTCTAAAGTGTAGTCCTTATCTGGCAATGCGCACGATCAAACAACTTATACAGGATGAAGGGAAGTCTTTTCCCGCCGCAGCCGCAGTTGTATCCCGCAATTTATATATGGACGATTTGGCTACTTCCGTTATGGACGAGTCCACCGCTATTAATCTTTCCCGGGATTTGATTGAACTTTTTCTGAAGGGTGGACTAGAGTTAGTTAAGTTTTCAAGTAATTCACGCGCTTTACTGGAACACGTGCCGGAACAAAATAGATTGTCTGCTGCTGTTGACATCTCCGATAATGACGATTTAAAGATCCTAGGGCTACGTTGGTGTCCTGTTGAAGATCAGTTCGCTATAACTGTTAATTTAGACCCGCATAACGTTGTCACGAAACGTACTATTCTATCTACTATTGCCAAGCTGTGGGATATAGTAGGTATTGCCGCGCCGATAATTTTATACGCGAAATTGCTTATTAAAACCCTCTGGTTACTAAAATTAGATTGGGACGAAAGCCCGTCCGCTGAGATTTGTACTCGATGGCTAAAGTTCAAAGCAGAACTTCCGCTTTTACGCAACCTTAAATTTCCGCGCCACCTCGGCATCAATTCGGATGACGTTGAATTGACGCTAGTAGGTTTTTCTGACGCAAGCATGGCTGCTTATGGAGCGGTTGTTTACCTTTGTGTGATGCATCCAGGGCTGCCTCACAACATAGTAAATATTGTTTGTGCCAAGTCAAAGGTAGCACCCGTCAAGGTTGTGACCCTCGCACGGTTAGAATTATGTGCAAGCTTGCTTCTTGCAAAACTTATGCGCTATGTCTCTGACAATATATCAGATAGATGTAAAATTTCGAACATTTTTGCATTTACTGACTCGAGTGTCACTTTGCAGTGGATTCATTCCTCACCGCACCGCTTTAATGTCTTTGTAAGCAATCGTATTGCGCAAGTAAAGGAATACTTGCCCGCGTCTCATTTTTATCATGTCTCTGGCAAAGAGAACCCGTGCGACTGTCTGTCACGTGGTCTCACACCCAGTCAGCTGATTCAGCATCCGCTTTGGCTCCACGGTCCCTCTTGGACCAAGTTACCGATTTCTGAGTGGCCCCTTGATCACTTTGCCTTTGACGAGCAGAACGAACTTCCAGAAGTAAAGGCTAGTGCCCAAGCATTCTTAACGACAGAAATTAAGAAGCCGTTTTTGTATGAACTCGCTACGCGTTTCTCTTCGTGGAGTAAATTACTCCGTGTCGTGGTTTACTTGCTACGTTTCGCTAAAAAACTGCCTCGGTCAGATCGCATTATGCCCACTGATTTACAAATCGCTGAAGAGGCGGTTCTAGCTGCAGTACAGTCTGTGCATTTCGCTGAAGACAAGGATAGCATTTTAAAGAATAAATCTCCGTCGAAGCGCATGAGACAACTTTGTCCAATTTTAAAGAATAACTTGCTTCTTGTCGGTGGTCGTCTCGATAAGTCAGAGTTAGACTATTACGCTAAACATCCGATATTACTTCCCAACAACGAGCACATTGTTAACTTAATCATTGACGCTTACCACAAAAGGTTTTTACACGCCGGACCCAATTTACTTATGTCTTTGTTGCGCCAAAAATATTGGATACTTTCTGGCAGAAATATCGTTCGAAAACGGTTTCAGCTGTGCAATCGCTGTTATATCGCATCGCCTAAGGTAGACTCTCCATTGATGGCTGATTTGCCCACTTGCCGCGTTATCGAAACAAAACCTTTTTTGAATACTGGTGTGGACTACGCGGGTCCTATTCCTGTCCTGTTAAGCCGTTACAGGGGCGCACGTCAGCAGAAAGCTTATATCTGCTTGTTTATCTGTCTCGTTACTCGCTGTACTCATATTGAGTTAGCAGTAGATCTGAGTACATCCGCATTTATAAACGCGTTTAAACGATTTGTGTCGCGTAGAGGCACGTGTTTAACTCTATATTCCGATAATGGAACAAATTTTATTGGAGCGAAGTCTCATTTTGACGAATTGACGCAACTTGTAAATTCAAACGAATATAAAACCGCGTTTTCCGCTGAGACCCTAGAGCAAGGCATCAGCTGGAAATTTAACCCCCCAAGCGCTCCACACTTCGGTGGATCGTGGGAGTCTAATATACGTAGTATAAAACTACATTTAAAACGCGTGATAGGTGATCAATTATTAACATACGAGGAAATGCTAACAGTTTTAACGCAAATAGAAGCAGTTTTGAATTCGCGTCCGTTGACCCTGTTAAACACTGATCCATCCGAGCCTACTGCTCTTACGCCCGCGCATTTCTTAACACTCGCACCGTTAAATTCTTTACACAACGCCGACGTGGCAACCCTACCTATCAGTTTAGTTAAACGTAAATATCTGCTTGATAAAATTATTCAATCGTTTTGGAAACGGTGGAAGACGGAATACTTGCATACGCTACAAATGCGACAAAAGTGGAATACTCCGACCAAACCTGTAACCAAGGGAACGGTAGTTTTGCTTAATGTAGACAACGTTCCTCCTTTGAAATGGCCATTAGGTGTGATCGAAGATGTTTTTCCGGGTAAAGATGGTATTATCCGCGTGGTAGCCGTACGCACTAATTCAGGCATTTATCAAAGACCAGTGGTAAAGGTTTCCCCCCTACCACTTCAGTAATCTTCGTGTTCTTTAATAATTTGTATGCCTCATTCTGGGCTGTCACGTCAATCTTGATGTGGCCTTTATTTTTTAATTTTCTTATTAATTATTTTTTCTGTTTTCGTTTGTAGAAGACCAAAGACATCTTTGTCCTTCTAGGCGGGGGGTATGTTTAGGCCTATGAAAGCATTTTTTCATATTTATTGAATACTAAATACTCTCGCTGAAATTGATGCAAGTCGGTTTCCATATGCATGAGGGCATCACTATTTTGCCCAACTTTACGGCTTTGGGACAACACTAATTATTAAGAACAATATGGCCGAACTGTGTGCATCGCAAATTGCTACTCCCGCACCGCATTTCTCATAAAACTTTCTTTTGGTGTTATGGTGACCACTGTGCTGTGTATTATGCTAATATATGCTTTGGATGATCCCGAGGAGCTGAAGTTCGGTGAGTTGGCTTTGGTTTTCTTTAAATTTGAATAGTGCTTTCAAGGTATATACCTACCGCCGCCGCTCGCGACAAAGATTTTAGGGAAAGGACAACGAACGTGTATTGAAACCTATTTACAGTCCACTTAAAGTCGAAGCTCCAACACAAGGAAATGTACCTATTCGCGCACATTTCTGAATCTTGTCACGATGACAATAAGAGTCAAAAAGGTACGCGAATAAATTTCCTTGACTGTACGTATGTATGCCTGTTTCTTTGTGACCTCCTGTAAACTGAACGCCTTGACGGATTACAACGCGAGGTATCGTTGGATTGGTGTTTACCTGCCCAAAGAATTATTAGGTAGTCCGAGTTATCGAAGCATTATTTTTTTCTTAGACTTGTTATTTATAAATAATTAAAGGTGCGATGTTGTTTGTTGTATGTTTCTTCTTATTGTCATCTTCTTCTTCTTCTTCCTCTTTTATCAACCTAAAGCCACCCATTGCTGAGTGACATACTGTCATCCACCTCGTCCCTGCTGCTGCATACTGTCGTCCGCCCAACGTGCCCTTTGTCGGCCAACGTTTCTGTGTCCAGTTCGAAGACGCTATTCCGATACGTTTCTGCTCCATCTGTCCCAGCAGTTCTATCATAGTAGTAGTTTTGTCATAGTCATGAATAAACGGAGAAAGTTTAAGTACCATTAGATAAGTTATATTAAGCAATGCAATTTGATATAAACCTACAAGACCAGACCTCTCACCCCCGATCTAGATGGCATTGCGCATTTTGATAGCGTCTCACGCGTCTGCGCGTGACAGAGGTATTATAATAGCCGACATTAATATACGAACGCAGACATGTGATTTATTATTTTCTTACGATTAGGTATGGTCATAACTATTGCGATTTATCTTTATTCATTCATAAACAATGATTATGTTATAAAGTTTTCTAACTAGGTATGTTTTGCGTACAATGTTATATTAGTATTACTTATTGATATTTTTTATCTTGACGTAATATAATCACCAATCGTTTGTGTAAATATGACACCTACTCCGTTATATGACGCATCGCTCCTAAACAAATGTCACCCATTTCTTTCTACATTGTTCTGTCGAATATAACTTGTACCTTTGTTTAATCATTTCTCAACTTTGAATAAATAGTCTACATAATAATATTCTACGTTAGTAGCTGCAGCTCGATTTATCAACCGACTGATAATTATTGTTCGTATGCATCTATCTCAACACCCTAAATATCTAAAATACTTACAAGAAAAGAAAATAAAACGGTCAAGTGCGAGTCGGACTCGCGCACCGAGGGTTCCGTCCCGCTGCACGGTAGGTAATTACTATATTCTGATTTGAATTTGATTTCGAATCGGACCCAGCACGAGCCCGACTCATACTTGATAAGTTTTGAGTTTTCAACTTTTTCAAAACGAACACTCAATCCAAGAACGTTTTGTTTACTTTTTCGAGCCCGAGCGTTAAGATATTTTTAATAATTTAATGTAGTTTTACGGTTAATTTTGTAGATTTCCCTGTTATTTTGTGCCAATAAAGTATTATCTTTTTCCTTACCACCAGGTGGCATAACAGCTAGTTTTCCTTCCTCGTTTGATAAGAAAATTATCAAATATAATTAATAAATTATGTGGCCCTAGTAAAATCGAATAGAAGTCGACTGACTCTTTTTCCTTCGGGAGTTGATAGAAAAGGGTTCACATTAAGTACAAAATATACTAGAACATTTTTCACCTTTATCTCGAAATACTTGCATCTCTTTTAAAAACGCAAAAAAGGTGTTGTAAGTTTAACTTGTGTATCGGTGTGTGAGGTGTCTGTCTATGCCATTGTAGCTCGTAAATGGATGAACCGATTTAGGAAATTCTTAGGGTTCCGTACCTCAAAAGGAAAGAACTATGGTTTACCAATGCTACGACTATGAAAAACGGAAATCTTAAAGGCCACTTCCATGTCCGTCTGTTTGTCTGTCAAGACCCTTTTTCTCAGAATCGCTGGGGGAATGAAGTTGAAATTAATATCAAGTACTCAAGTCAGTAATTAGTGGTGTAAAAACTTGTAAGTCAACGCAATCAATCTCTTCTATAATCTACGGTCTATTATTTTGATACTCTAAAGGGGTACCTCCCGGTGACCTAGAATCAAGAAATTTGGCAACAACCAATGTTTCATATTACAGTTTTACCTAGAAGTTTGAATGGAGCCCTCGGTGCGCGAGTCCGACTCACATTTAGCCTGTTTTAAAAAAAAACTACGACAATGGGAATGGTTCTTAGCTAATTGTCATGAAAATCGGTTGGGCCGGTCCAGAGATTTCTCTGAAAGACGGAATCGCCATTACATCAGCAGATTTTATTTATTTTATAAAAAACTGTACTGTCGTCAATACACTACGGCATTGATTAATGTGCGTGGGCCACAGGCGCCTTGTAAGGCCGTAATGAAAACGTTTTTCCGATTCGATGCGTGCGCGCAGAATGTCGTTTGATTCTGCTGATGTTGCTTCGTTAAGCTGTGATTTTAATGAGAATGGATGAAATATAGATACAAATATGGAGCAGAGTTATTTTCATTCATTAACAACAGATGAATGAATGAATGATGTTTAATTACCTAATTCACAGTATTAATGGTGGATAAAGCGAACGCCACATGGACGGCAACTACCTTGAATATTGAAAATAGCAAATTCTACGCAAAGAAGACTTACTTTTAATTCTAAATGAAGTAACTCCCACATTTATGGATTTTTGAAAATTCGTCTGCCTTAACTGGCAATCGAACTGATCGAATATGAAAATATGACAGAATAATAAAGAAGGTATTTTTTACGGTTTTTATTTAATTTAAAGGTGTAATAGACATCAGTTTTTTTTTTAAATCCAATTTAGCAGTATTTTTTGTTTTAAAAAATAAAAGTAAATCTATGCGTAGAACTTGTAATTTTAAATATTTAAGGTAACTTGCCGTCCATGTGGCGTTCGATTTTTCCTCCTTGAATGGGTTGCAGATATAAATAAAAATAAAAAAAATAAAAAAAAGTGGGCTGGACACGTAGCTCGCCTCCAAGACCAGCGGTGGACAAAAAGTGTGACAGCTTGGAATGGGCCAGTAGGCAAAAGAAGGAAAGGAAGACCCCGAAATAGATGGGAGGACGAAATAAAACGCACAGCGGGTCCAAACTGGATGATTTCAGCAAAATCTAGAGAAGACTGGATCACTTTGGAGGAGGCCTTTACCTGCACGGGGGTTCTTGCAGAATGACTACCAATTTAATTATCTTTAAAAAAAAAATACTTAAGTTTTCAAATGTTACTAACACTATTTTTTATTTTTTTTGCAATCCTAGATTCTGTAAGAAATAAAGGCTTTTTTATTTTTATTTTTATTTATTTATTTCGATTATCGTTCCTGACGTAGAGACCTCGTCATGTTGTTCTCCTAGTGACTATTTTTAATTTAATATTATTGAGCTTACATTAATAATATTTATTACTTTATTACCGTGTAATATACTTTTAATTATTATTGTATTTTATTATGGGAAAAAATTACCTTGCGCTGGAGTTGCTTGCGGCGCTTCTCCGCAATGGTGGTCTTGTCCGAAGCGCTAGCAGATTCACTCTATATTACCGACGTGTAAAAGAGCCCTCATGTAAACACAACTTTATTGCTCGACCAGTTCGATTCCATTCGATTTTTTTCAATCTTAGAATGCAGTGTTTATTGCGGCATTCGTTTCGTCCACTCTGAATAAGGTTGACGATAGGCAGTTTTCGATAATCGTTGACGTTACCATTAACGATGCTTAATGCTGACGTCAACGATTTTATGTCTATAGCCATAGATCTTCTACTGCATAGCTTCACGATTTCCAGTTCCAAACATCACTCAAATAACTACATACGTACTCGTACTTACATTAAATCAGGCTTGTTTCCCAGAGGCGAAGGCAAATACAACTTCTTTTAAATTTAATTAATCCCTAAAAACTGATGAGTCAAACGTCAATCAATATTGATCAATAAATAACACGACCACCGTGAACAAAAATGTAATCGCTCCTTCTTTTACGCGTTTCGGCTTAACGTCACAACAGACAAACAAACCAACCATTTGTGTTGAAACCCGTTACCCAGAAGTTATTTATAGACAAGCCACATATCAAGTTATTATCTAATCTCTGCTTTGACTCTGGTGCTTAAGAAATAGTTTGCAATGGCAGTAAAGTTTGTATGTACAGTCGGTTCAAAAACTGTTTTGTTAGTTTAGACAACGATCAATTGATAAATTTAACCCCCGACGCATAAAGAGGTGTGTAATACTAATAAGTTTAAACGTGTCTGAGTATCTGTCTGCCTTTGGCGTCGTAACTCCTAAACGTTTAAACCGATTCAAACGCGCTTTGTTTAATGAAAGTTTGTTTAGTCGGGATGGTTCTTATCTAGATTTCATGAGTATCGGTAAAGCCGTTTAAGAAATATTTGCTCTGAAAGAAGGGGATGCTATTATATTGCAGGTTTTATCTATTGAAGACTTTTTTATATTCATTTTTTTTAAATTTTTTTTTAGTCTGTACCTACTATTGGTACTAGACAACTATATACATATATACTTAAAGATATAGAAAACATCCGTGAGTCATAAACAAATACTCGCGCTCATCACACAAATATCTGCCATTACCGGGATTTGAACCCAGGACCGCTAGCTTCGTAGGCACGGTCACTACCACTAAGCCAACGTGTCATCATATGAAATGAAAAATAAATATAAACACAACACTATATCTATTAATAATACGCTTGTGTCTGAAATTTGTACATTTTTTAATGTATTGTACATAAAATTTAAAATAAATAAATAGTACTTCACTATTTTTTTGCCGACTGTACGTCCGGTAGCTAATGAGTGATCGAATTCCAGTATTAATCATCGGGATTTCATTTAGAAATCAATTAAGATTAAAGAGCGAGCGGGACGATCGATTACACCACACCCGATGGCCGATAACTAGAAAACATACCGGAGATATGGATCTGGCGCAGAGCGTCGAGAGAGACGCTGCATTTATTAAAATCACTATTTATTTACAAAACCTTTAAACAATAACTGAAAAAAAATTTACCTTAGATACATGTTCTGTATTTGTAACCGACTTCTTGTTCTTTGCAGTTAATAAATTTTTGTGTCTCAAAAAAATAATAATGAAGACTTGAGGAAAAAAAAAAAAACTGAAAAAATAAATGCTTTGAAAAAACAATGAAACCAACTTCAAAAATGCAAAAATATTTTAAAATCCAACAGGTCAGTCCACAGTTCAGTTGTACCGACCTTAGTTGGACTTTATGAAGGCGGTTTTTTGTATTTCAAAAGTTTTTTTTTCTGATCATTTAAGCCGTTATTAATTCCCTCTTTTTAGTTTATACGAAACTTAAAGACATGTAAAGCATGCAAGCAATGCCGCGGGAAAATCATAGTGATATTTAAACAATTAAATGTCCTTCGTTATAGTTGCTCAACTATCGTAATCGAGATATATAGGTCTTATCGCCACCCTTGAAATAGATTCCGTTGAAGAGTTCCGGTGGCCATCTGTGGTCTTCATCACCAGTTTCACTTCACCAATATTTTTTTTGAGTTCAAATGCTGTACTTGTTACTAAAAATACAAAAATCATTATATGTATGCCTACAATAATATTTGAAGAGTTACCTCAATTCCTCACGGATCCCTTCATCAGATTCAGATTTGGTGACAAATGACCACTTCGAAAGTATATTTTATCAAAGCAAAAAATAACTTTTGAAATCGGTTCACAATTTACGAAGAGATCGGTGAACATACATAACAAAAAATACGTACAGTGCACCATAATTATAACCTGCTCCTTTTTTGAAGTCGGTTAAAAATAGAAAGCGATTCTATTTGGATCCACTGGTATGGCAACTTGACTCGTACCTTCCGATCGGTTTACACTTCTGAGGGGTTGTTATGACGTAGCTATGCAGTTCATTTTTCGTTGAGCGTAAAGGACAGAGCTAAAGCAGTTATATAGCTCTCTCATCGTAAAAAAAACTTCATTGCTGTTGTACTGTCTACTGTCCTTGTCCAATGTAAGTCGGGCTTTATACACGAGTTACAGCACGCACACAGATACACTAGGTGAGACAACGCATCGAGCCATAGCATGACTGGCAGCTTACGTGTGTGCATGTGCACGCACACAGACAGCCATTTTGCATGCTTTACTCATGATTAGATCATGGTTTACTGTTGTAATTTCCAGAGGTTTTTAAAGTGTTATTCTCTTAAAATTAAAAAGGGTTTCCGGTCGACCGTTCGGTTGATCGATGGAGAGACGTTCGATCTTAAGGTACCTACCTAATTTACCTTTACTATATTAAGCTCTGACTGGATAACTTAAACTATCCGGTTGATACTACATTTATTCAGTTTAGTCCTAAATAACACGGCAGTTGTCCAGTCTTCCGTTCACCGTCTATGCCCAACTTTCCATTCCAATCAGAGGCGCGTAGATACGGGAGGTCATTTGTCAAAATAACCATTCATATGGTAATGAGTGAGTGAATGAATGATCGATGTGATGCAAGGGAACTGGTTGATTCGTTCAGTGCCAGATATGTGGATTTTTAGTCTAAATTGATACACTTAGCGTAGCGTTTTTGTCACCGGTTGTAAGATTCATTGGGTGGGGGGGGGGTAATTTCCGCTTCCTTGCTTCGCCGTAGCCGGATATATATTTTTATAAGAAGTTCTTCCCTCACAAGGACCAAAAGGTCAAAAGGATCACACAAAATACAGGAAAAGAAGATTCAAACCATTTTAATAACAATGGGAAATATTTCCTTGCCTTATCCGAATTAACTTAACTTTAGAAACTCGTTTATTCAAAGCATGTACCTAAGTATAACTAGATAAAGCTAGTGTTTTTAATGATAGAGAAGGATATTCAGAAACAAAGATATACAGACACACGTCTACGGCCCTTCTTTTTACGTCAGGAGTTATAATATTAGGTGACTTTTATAAGATTTTTTAGAGACTTTTACAACGCACGTAAAATCTGGTACATGACCAACAAAAAATGCAACTTAAATCTAGCGAGCTAACATACAGTGACACATTCAGCACAGCAGTTTAACTTTTTCTTCGTAGACAACTTAGTTATTTTATTGAGCAGTAACGGAATAGAAACGTTAACAAGTTGGCAACAGTTGCCGAGCTCGTTACAGTGGTTTACAACACACGAACATAGAATGGCCTAGACAGTAATAATCTAGGTCCAATTTATAAGTACATGAGTAAACTTTTGCCTGCAATATTATCTTAAAACTAGTTTATTGCTGAAGGGGACTTTGTCGAATCAAATCGGAGAAATACTGGAAAACCAGAAACCGACGTGCGTGCATGACTCGATGTATGAATGTGGAAGAAGCTCTTACCCCTCTGGGAAACAATCGCGATTTAATGTATAAAATCTATTGCTACCTTGTACGAGGATACCGGCGAAACTATTAAGGTTCCTATTTTGATCATAGAACTCTAAAAAAAATGTCCGTTTCAATAGCATATGAATGTTAACAACTCAAGTGTAGAAACATTTTTATAGTGACATGTTGACCTCACTCCACAACCATCCGATTGGTCAATTAATCATAGAGAATTGATTTGATTGGTCGCCGATAAGCCCCAATGGCGCGGATTGGCTATCTGTTATGAGTGATACGTGACAAATTAGCTTTCGTAATATACCTACACTATATTGACGACGCAGATAGCCTAGTGGGTAGTGAGTAGTGACCCTGCCCACGAAGCTAGTCCAATCCTAGATCTCTCTCAGTCTCAAGACTGCAATCCTGAGGCCGCAAATGCGTTGTCAACCCTGAGGACTAAGTTGGAATGCCGCTATGATAGTAATTTCACCGGTCATGTTATCCTCACACGGGAACAAACAATGCAAACACTGCTGCTTGGCGGTAGTGTAACGGATAGCTCTTTAGGAACCCACTTTTGAACTCGACGGTGTAATTATTATTAAGCGTTTAAGTTGTTCCGTCAGAGCGTACAAACAACATGTTAGGGCGTACTTTCTCAATGAATATTTAACCTTAGTATGAACTCGCTAGCTCGATCGTCCAATCGACAAGCCGTTTTTAAGAGAACAGCCACAATAAGTTAGAGTTAATTTGTCATTAAGTACAACAAAAATTTAAAACAAAATGACTTTAAAATCGATACAAACTGCAAGAATATTACAAACACTTTACAAAATACATAAAATGCTATGAAAGTGTCATTTAAGAGCAATAACTTAGCGAATATATTTTCTTTTTTCGAACACGGTCAGAGGTCAAAGGTTACTGAGGGCCACCTGTTTCACCACCCCGACATAGGTGACAGGTGACATTTTAGTGTACATGGCGCAGCTTATATGACTCCCAGTGATGTATCAACGTGTTGACTTTGCAAGGTATACCGAATTGTCACCTATCGCATGTCACTGTCAAGATGGTGAAATAGGGAGCTGGACGAAATATAAGTAAGTAAGTAAGTAAGTAAATCATTTATTCACAACAAAAACACGCAGACAAAAATAAAATAAAAAGTAACAAAAATAAAAGAAAAGAGACGACATGTCGCGTTAATGTTGCGAAACGGACCCAACTCAGCATATGCTGGCTGTGAAGCCAACGCTGATCTTCCGTTGGGACCGCAAGTAGGAGGTATGTAACAATGACATGTTTCAGAGAATTACCGATCAGGAGCCTGTGTGCTCGTATAGACTTTGCATTATTTCCCACCAGCTCTCAAACAGCTCCTGTCTTTAGCATCAGACCTTAAATTATAGTTCCTCTATAACAGCCTTGTCTTTAACTCCAATATGAATTTTCGAAAGGTAAAACAATATTGCTTCTGACATGTCATCGAATCGTTAACTTACGACAGCTCTTATTTACTTGACAGTACCTAATGTCGGCCGAGTGAAAACATTACGATAACACATAAAAAGCAATGCCGTATTGAATGCGCATAAGCAAGCAAGCAAGAGCACTGGACCGAGATGAGTGGCGAGCAATGCAGGATGCCTACACTCAGCATTGGGTGGCTATCGGCTGAACAAGAAGAAGAAGAAGCAAGTCGTTCACAATAAATATTATTTTAGCGTAAAGAGAGACGACACGTGTATCGAGTCCTGAGTATGCACGTCCTGAAATCTGAGGGCCCTGCCAAGATGTATTACGCTAACTAACGTTTCTCTTCGTTTCGTTTTTAAACTAATCGCGTCACTGGTAGATGATGTGTTTCGAAAAGTCACGTGATCTACCAGTGAGTTTAAATAACTCGACATTGGCGATATACATCTTAACAAAATTCTAAATTCTAAATATTTATTCAGTAAATTGGCCACATGAGGCCTCTTTTACACGTCGGTAATATAGAGTGAACCTACCAGCGCATCGGACAAGACCATCATTGCGGAGAAGAAGCGCCGCAAGAAATTCTAGCAGAAGTGAAACAGGACTGAAAGCCTTTACTTAATTAAAATAAGAATTAGATTTCTTATCGGCCGGGCACTAGTAGTATAAGTCCGGGCATAAGTCCAAGCGTCTCTCTAGTTTATCATTTTAATATATTTTTACTGCAACGGTATCTGATGTGGATTCTGGTATGGTCGTCAATAAAGGAGTGGCATGACGAGCTATTGTTCTAACTGTTATCTGGTTTGGGCCATTAATATAATATATTTCGGACGCGTAACGCAGTAGGAACTTTCAAATTTAATTCCGGCTAAGACTTAAATCATTATTTCTAGATGATCTATTCTCCATCTATAAGTTACCTTGTAAATGTTCTGGGCCTGTATTTATATTTTGTTCACGTTGTATCGAGGTATTGTGGACCGGATCGCTACCACCATCGTATCCATTAACCCACCGCCGAGTAGCGGTGTGTGGACAAGACAACTGGTGAAATTACTAGCATTCCATCTTAGTCCTCAGGGTTGAACGCATTTGAGATCTTAGGATTGCAGTCTTAAGAATGTAGTCTTGAGATTTCAAATGTCTATGGGTATCAGATCCCCCTTACTATCAGGTGGCCTGATCGCGTGTCTAAACATTGTCATGAAAAAAAATGCATCTTACATGTTTATCTTGGTTTCTAGTCAAGTCCTCAATTATCTACTCCTTACACACCTAGGAAGCAAATTGATTGGCGAAGCGATTTCTACTGAAATTACATATTATAATGATATAGTTTCAACATCAGTGCTAGTTTCTAATATAAATAAATGGAAACCCTATAATTAAATCGATCGTTGATAAACAAACAGCCAGCATGAACGATGAAACTCAGCCGCAGCACATTTTAGCACCTTGTAACAGTTATTGATATACTAAATTCAAACCACTCTCCCTTTAATCCATTAATGCGACACGGTACTAAAATGAACAGCTACTTCCAAGTTAGACTGAACCAGAAACATGATAATATCAAGCAATATATCACAGCGTACCCAGCATTTAACATATCAAAGGCTGTGTTACCTATACGCTGCGTTTCCCTAGCTAAAAGACAGTAAAACCCACAAGGCGGTTACGTAATTTTCAACTGTATATATAGTGTGCAAAGTTGGAAATCGAACAGTTACTTTTTGGATATACTCGCCTTTTTATGAGATACGTGTGTATTGTAAGGTATAAAGTTGTCCATATTGATAGTTTCTGGCGCGAAGGTGAAACAATCTGGTCCTTAGGACAGACTAAGATATGGCTAAGACCAAAGACCTTCATAATAGACGAACAGTGTGTGGAAGCGAGAGTGCAGCCTCTTTATGCACGAATACGAGTGCGACAGTGACAGCGAAACACGTTGACGTTGTAACCATTTTGAAAGCTAATGGTAGCCCACGGTAGCCCACTGGCGACAGCGTCTTTTAGTTTTTATTAAAATATTCAGGATAATTGTATAAACGTGGTGTCAAAACCGTTAAAAACAACAATGGTGGGCTGTGCAGTACCTGATTGCGAAGTCAATCATAGGAATAATCCAAACAATGAGTCATTTCACAGGTAATTATGATCCACACATAGTCATTTTTGAACTCATATTTTCAAGGATTCCTAGGTCCAAGGAATACGGTTAGTGGTCTAATAAGTACGATATATCATGTAGTTTTGTGTTTTATGCATATTTTTAATTTTTATATGTAAAATGAAAAGATGTTGTGTCCGTGAAAATTTCCATTTTTTAGGTAGTGATTGAATGTTTGAATCACACTCATCTATCGATAAGTTATCAATATGTCGATATTTCTTCATTCCTTCTCATAATTATTTAAACATTATTCCGAGCGATTATAAAACGCAGCTAGGTAAATTGATCACAGTTTATTATTTATCATTAAATGCAGTGGTCCAGCCTAAGACAGGACTTCAAAATTTTTTTTTATGTTTTTTGTGTATGTTTTAATTAAATCGTGTAGAAAATGCTAAAATAAGCATCTTCTCTTGTTTAAACTTTTTCTCTCAGGTTGATAATTACCGAGATATGGGGGGTCCGAAAGTTAGTAAATTCGGTACCTACAAGGCGTTTGAGAAATTTCGATGGGGTGAAAATTATGTCTGTATAACATTCGGTTAGTTACCTATACGTTAGTTACCTTGGGCTTGGGAATGTAGGTACATGAAAATTGTCATTTACGTGACGTCCGTCTTAAAGTTGATAAGGATACACAGATCTCAACAAGCCAAAGAATCCTCTACTGAGCGTGACGTTCGGCTTATAGGCGACAGGGATAGACACATCTGAGAGAGCCAGAGAATCTTCTACTGAACATGAAAGTAGGTCCGAACGTAAGTCCACAAGAACTTCTAAGTTGTGGCCAAATAAAGTGAATACTTCCACCGTTTGAGTGGTATATTATTCCAGATGAACTTGGGTTATTTTTTATTTATATTAACCGAAGCGAAGCGGGGGCGGGTCGCTAGTTTCTCTATATAAGTAACTTTATTGTTGCCTAGTGCCCATATTAAAAGCCTAGAATTTGTGTAAGACTGAAATTTATTAATTATTTACATCAAAAATTGATTGTATGATATGTGTGTGGTAATTACCATGAAAAAAGTATTATTATAGATAATGAAAGAGTCTTGTGTTTTATTAGTGAAGAATGCTAGTTTTAAGTTCCACGCAAGATACAAACAAGTCTTATATAAGCGAGTCTTTTTCATCGATATTTTTTCGATATAACGTACGGACATCACTAAAATTACTCACACACTTGTAAAATCACGCACACGTTGACGTTTCCGTTTTGGTAACGCGGGAAAAAGGTAGTCTGTTGGTCTATTACGTTAGTTATATAAAGGTCTTTGGCTAAGACAACGATAAACATACTTATATGTATAGAGAAATACCATACTTAAATACATAGAATAGAAAACCTCCAAGACTCAGGAACAGAATACTAGCGCTTACGTTGCTGTCACGAACTATAGGAATTTGGAATGAAATTTCTTCAAACGTTCCCAATTCAAAATTTCTTCAAGATCGGTAACGCATTGGTGACGCCTCCGGAGTTGCAAATATCCATAGGTGGCGGTGACCACTTCCAATCAAGCCGTCTGCATGTTTGTCCCAAAAAAAACAAGTGTTTGACCCTACCGGGTATGGGACCCAGGACCGCTAGCTTCGCAGGCAGGGTCTACTAGGCTGTACGTAATACGCGTCAAGAACATGAGCCAATTTATTTTTATTTGTAGTAACGAAGGAAATCAACAATAACCAAAGGTTTATTTACATATAAAACTGTAACGACTAGATCGCCCTTCGTTCCATTTTTCCAATAGGTATTGCGGCAACGCTGTGATTGGCTGGCTTTGACCTCTGCTGTCACGCATGCGTGGTCCCAGCCAATGGCGGCGCGCGCAGTGAATGCAAGGCTGCAGGGTATACGGTGCTTTTATATTGACCATCTGATTGGTAAAGCCAAGGTGACTTTGAAGCTAAGAATATCTATGAACAATCGAAACTTTTTCACAGTCGGCTCAAAGACATTGATTTTTAGTATTTATGTTTGGCCAAGTAGCGTTATGTTTCTGATTTGTCTAAAATCAGGATCAGACCTATAATAATTAGGTTTTATTCTATTCTGTAAGTAAGTTCACATTCGTATTTTTATTCTGTTTTTAATCCTCTGTAGGAACCTGCTTACTGTTTACATTTAGATGCTGTATGTGTATCACTGAATCAATGCTTTTTATTTATTTCTTTCTTTCAAACAAAGCTATGAACAGTCTCGATTAAGTCACCGTTCTAACCTTTCTAACGAAACAAAAATAAACGAAGTCGGTCCATTCGTTTAGGAGCTACGATACCACAGACGGATACACACCTCAAACTTATAACTTATAAAAATTGCAAAATATAAAGAAATAACTTTTGACGAACGGGAACGTAAATGGAAACGATATTTTTTTTGTGACCTCTACCACAGATAATAACTGCGTTTAGTTTCGACCTGGATTCGAGCCAGATTTAGCCAATTTGATAAAAATGTATAATTACTAAAATTAATGATTAATGTTGATATAAACTTGAAATAGGTATAAAAATAATGAAGTTTAATGAAGCTAATTTTTAAAGATGAAATTAGAAACCGATTTACTTTTTGGCTGAAAATTAAACCTCCTTAGTCAGAAATGATGTACGAAAGAGTTGCAAATTTTAAAAAGAAAGTCATTACTCCCTAGGGATGACAAACTCGCCATAATTCCCGCGGGAACAATTTAGGCTATTGTCCTTCTGTATACAGGCATGGAATAACACCATTTACCAAGTGTGATGAAAAATATGTTTTGTACGCTCTGACGGGACTACTTAAACGCGCCGGTTTATGTAAGCTGCGCCGGGTTCACTCGTTCAGTCGCTCCACCGACCGAACGCATAACTCGCATAAATAAACAGTCACTCTGGTCACTTAAATTCAAAATCTTTTCATGTTAAAAATATCCTCAATGAAACCATACCACATTTGAAAACTTTCCAATTCAACAAACAACTCACCCTCACAAACCAACCATTAGCTCCTATAAATGGAAAATATATTACAAGTTTATTCCGCGATATAAATCCACGTATCCCCTTCATCTGGTCAGCTCGCCGCTGTCCCCGCGGTAAGTAATGAGATCATGCGCCCTGTGATTTAGATACCACTCGTATCAGATGCAGTTGCCTATTATAATGTATGCTTAATGAAAACTACATTCTGTTTATCGGCGATATGTGTTGTAATAGCGTTAATACGGCAAGAGGTTAAAATAACCCTTTAAAAATCTTCCACTACAGAACTTAGGCGGCAAAATGTTTTACCCGCCAAATTAAAAACAGGATCAGAATCAGAAATTATTTATTTGCATAGACGCAGTATAGGGATGTTATAGGTACAGTACATTATGTTTCATGTATCAAGCGTATTATAGGGTCGAGGACTATCTAACAGACAAAAAAGCATGGTCTAAACCCGAAACTTAATCAATAATAATTTGTTCAAATGCAAAAGCTTTATCCTACTTTTTCTTGTCTGGGGGACACCGTTGATGCAGGAAAACATATCGAAACTTGCACCATCTCATATACACATAAGTAGATGATTCTATTTTAAAAAAAAGTTTTTCTCTCTATCTCTCCCGTAACATTTTTGGCATGTTTTCCTGCTGAACTACACATCTTATTTGATATTAATTTTATACTTGTAGCTTTATATAATGCTAGACTAAGTAGTACCGTTGTAATATGAAATATGAAAAATGTTTAAAAAATGACTGACTGCTGAGTTTCTTGCGGCGTTTCTTCTCAGCAGTGGTCTCCTCTTGGGAAGCGCTGGTAGATTCTTGACGTGTAAAAGTGCCCGAGCGGCCTACTTACTGAATAAATTTCTTTTTTCTTGAATTTTTTTTTGTTTGGCTAAAAACCAACAGAACCCTAGACCAGCCAGCCAGCTCCCAGCTTTATTATAACCCGCGTCACGCAAAAAGAGGGGTGTTGTAAGTTTGACCGCTATATGTGTGTTGGTGTGTGTCTGTATGTGCCACGGTAGCTCCTAAACGGGTGAACCGATTTCGATGCGGTGTTTTTCATCTGAAAGCAGGTTATTTAGCGGTGGTCATTAGTTAGGTTTCATGAAAATCGGTTAGGCCGTTATAGAGACAATCAGCTCTGAAAGCAGCTCTTTTATCCACGTCAAACCATAACTCAGCTTAAACGTCATACATTTCCCAGCTTTTCAATAGAGTTCGGCTGGCTATCGCTATCACCCTTGCACTTGCCACTGAAAGTATGTCTGTCACTCGTGTTTCATACAATACCGAAGATTGCCGAACTACATTAAAAAAATAGAAGCTCTGGACTTATCGTTGCGAAGTTAGCAACCCTGTAGTTCTTGATTCAAATACTTGCCTGCAGCGACTCAATTCTCAGCCGTCAGCTTTGCTCAACTCAATTACAATGTAGCAACGCAAGCGCAGACTCGGTTATAATGTAAACTTATCTATACATTATAGCATACAACAAAGAGTAAGTTAGTTGGAGTAGAATTAAAAACTCGATTACGATAAAGTCTATGTGAAAATAGTTATGAATAATTGTAATAGCGTTAATACGGCTAGAGGTTAAAATAACCCTTTGAAAGCCCTCCACTACGGAACTTAGGCGGCTAAAGAATGTTTGACCCGCCAAATGATGCATCCAAATGCCGTAACCGGGCAAGACCGTGATTTTTAGTAGGAGTATAAACGGCTGAGAAGAAACGCCGCAAGAAACTCAGCAGTCAGTCATTTAATAATCAAAAACGGTTGGGCCGTTTAAAAGCTTAGTTATCAAGCTATCAGATTTGAAAGAAAGGGTCGTGAATATATATCGAGTTATTCTCTTTAATTGATATTGTATGACGCTGCTTACTAAATGTGTCCGTCCGAGTCAAAAGAGCCTTAATTGCAGCTGATGGTAACTCTGTTCTAATTCTTGTAACTTTACTAAAAATAAAGTACCAGTACAAAGAGCGCGGTTGGCTGTTCACAATGGAGTACTGGTCCCTACTCTGATGTATGGTAGTGAATGTTGGGTGTGGCAGGACAAGCATGAAAGTCGTATAAATGCAGTTGAAATGCGCTCTTTGCGTAGTATGTGTGGTGTGAAACTGATTGATAGAGTAAGGAATGAAAAGGTCAGAGAGAAATGTGGACTAGAAGAAGATGTAGTGACTAAGATTGAAAAGGGCATGCTTCGATGGTTCGGTCATTTGGAAAGGATGGACGAAAGAAGATTGACGAAAGAGATATACAGAGCGAAAGTGAGTGGAAGGGTCGGAAGAGGCCGCCCTAGGCGTACTTTTTCGAATCAAATCGGAGAAATACTGGAAAAGGGCCGAATCTTAAGTACCCGAAACCGACGTGCGTGCATGACTCGATGTATGAATGTGGAAGAAGCGAAAGACATTTGTCAGGATCGTAGCAGGTGGAAAGAAGTCGTCTCTGCCTACCCCTCTGGGAAACAGGCGTGATTTTATGTATGTATGTATGTAAGGTACCAGTTACAAGAACGGCGTAACCGCCTGCCGTCATATAGGCCTTTTTGATTTGGACGGCAGAAATATAGCACAGCATCAGTAGGGCAAATGCATACAATGTTAATGCGACGTCTAACTAGATGATATTGGAATGCTGCCCGTCTGTATAAGTCGCTTCTGAATCTTTCCATTGTGTCCATTCACAACGAACTACTGGTGCAATGATGCAGGTTTAACCGGTGCGTATAACATACTCTATCTGAATACAATGGAGATTTTGATCGTTTGTTATAGATAGGTGGTGTCGGGTTTGGGGCGTCGACGCGTCATTGCAGGGCACTCAGTTCGAGGCCCAGCAGCTGTTTTCCCATGCCGTTTTTACTTAGAAAAAGGTAACAAAACTTTCCATACAAATATGAATTTCGTCACCAAGAATGGTTGTATTTTGTCGGTGTAATGACTAGCATAGAGGCATTCCATCTTGGTCCTCAGGGTTGGCAGCGCATTTGCAGTCTTAGGCTTGCAGTCTTGTGAATGCGAATGTCTATGGGTCACAGTTACCACTTACCATCAGGTGGCCTGTGTGCTCGTTCGCCCTCACTACGACAGAAAAAAAAACTAATTTGTTCTGTGAATTCTGGTCTTTTAAGGTTTGGAAGTTGTCAACTATACACGCCAGTGAAATGCTGAACATGTCATTTAAAAAAGCCTAATTGTTTGAAATTCTGAACTGTAGCTTACTACAGGTACAGTTACACGCCCTCTTGCGGATTGAATACGCACGAACTGTTCCATTTTTCAACGCTTTGTACTTAACCGTATTGTAGCAAATAAATATATATTGGTTTGATTTGATCTAAACAACTCTCTTCAGGGCTCAATAATACAGTTCACAACTGACTGAGTATGCCACATCGGAATCAAAACTTAATAAATTATTCAATCTGCACATACCATAACGAAAAGCTAAATAATGGTCCACAAACGATACTCTTGACATGTCGAATGACAGTCACCGATTGCGCCGGCGATGATCTATAGATCATTCGCGTTATGGATCACCGTGGATCACAATGCTGTGTGTGGCAATGTTAGTGCGGTCGATTTGTCATTGGTTTGGAATTAATTGGTATCAAAGTTTGTTTGTATGGGTTGTGTATGAATCTGAGAGTATGAGATAAAAGAAACATAAATAGAAGGCTGGTTTGTATGATTGTGGATGGATTTAAGAGGAGAGGAAGAGGAAGAGGTTTTGGTTGGACTGTGTGAAACGGGGTGTCCTGCCTTTTGAGCGAAAATTGTTTGGCAAAATGAATCGTTTCCCAACCGTTTGATATTCCAACTCACTTTTTTTTCTGTAACCGTATCATTTCAGAATTCAGTTCACCATCGTCTAGAACCCTATAGGTTAGGTTAGGTTAGTTTTATATAAATCCTGAAATATTTGCAGTTACAGAGAAAAGCATGTTGGCAAAAGAAATGATTCAGTGACGTCTTCCACTCTCCTCTATCCACCCTAGTGTGGGACAAGGGCAGAAAGATGACGGGGAGACCAAACGATGCTCGTGTTGAAACCAAGTTTTCCCGAAGATGACAAATCGACAGATCGGTTGGATAGATAATTTGATCGCATCACACAAATATTTACTCTTAAAACAACAAGCCAGAACCGCGTCCACAGTTGATATTAGTCAGGATTCATTAGTGTGTCCCTGCAAATTTAATTGCATTTCGTTCCACTGTTTCATTAAAAATATATTTTTACAAGTTTGTTTATTAATACAAGTCGTAACGTTGTCTAGCTGTCTGTCTGTCCGTCACGCCGTGATTGGATAATTTGAAAACGCTATGTTAATGCATTGCTAATAAAGTCTAAAAGGTATTTGTTGTTTTACAGCTGAATCAAAATTTAACAATCTTTGTAGGCAACTAGGGTTACTTTTGCAGTAGCATTTAAATGATACATATGCCCTTTTAAGGAGAAAAATTAATATGCAAACATGGGTACATCAATCATGGGTGCTTGTTGTATGTCCGTCTGTGTGACCTTTATGCTGTATATTGTCTTAATATTATTAAGGTGCTTGACCGATGGCGCCAAGGTTGCTTGGTGTCTATTTTTATTTTATTGGTTTCTGACCGCTTGAAGCGAGCAGGTCACATGGTAGGTATGTATTAAAAAAAAACACCGTACAAATATGTTCTTTTTATGGCATAGAGAAGGCAAACGAGCACACAGGCGACGTGATGCTAAGTGGAAACTGTGACCCATAAACATCCGCATTCACAAGACTGCAAATCCGTTGCCAACCCTAAGGACAAACATGGAATGCATAGTCATTACACCGGCTGTCTTATCCCCAAACCGGAACACAACAATCTGAACACTGCTGTTTGGCGGTAGGTTAATGGATAAGATGGTGGTAGTGATCCGGATGGAGCCTGCACAAGGACCTGCCACCCGCAGTTAATCTGTGTGATCTTTATGCTGTATATTGTCTTGGTATTATAATATTATTAAGGTGCTTTACCAATGGCGTTAAAGTTGCTTGTGACTATTGCCATCTTTGTTTTTTCCCTTAGACAATTTAAGCCGAACTTTGTATCTCAATTCCTCAGCAAATGTTGATCATTTTGTTCGTAACCTATTCTAAATCTCGTTTCACTACCGCAAATTACTAATTTTAATTAGCCTATTTTAATGACAGCAAGTGTAATGTATAGCGCTGAGCACGTGTGGCCACGCGAACTGGGCGGTCGGGCTGGTTCCATACAAACGTCGATCAGATAGACAGTTCATTAGGAACAGGATCCAGTGGATAATTAACGAGTTAATGCTGATTTCGAAAGTGATGCTAAAACTTCCTGTTTTAATACGTTTTTTTATGACCAGCAGTAGGCACACAAGCACACAAGCCACCTGATGGTAATTGGGATCTGAGACCCATAGACATTTAAATTCTTATCTCATGATTGCAATCGTATGACTCCAAATGCGTTGTATGAGGACTAAGATGATAATCTAGTTATTTAACAGGTGGTCTTAACCCTATTTTGGAACACAACAACGCAAATACTGCTGCTTGGCAGGATAAATGATAAGGATAATATAATTCTTGCTTTAAAAATTCCAATTATAATTTACATTTACAATAACTAGTTAATATTTAAGGCTGAAGCGTTATTTTTTACAGTGAGTGCTGCTTTTAATTCAGAGAACGGAAACAATCAAAAATTGGATCCTGTTTGCAGCGGGACTGAAATGCAGGGAACCTTAGGCGCGGGCCAGACAGAAGAGACGTAAGACGCGGCCCTTCCCGCGCCTGCGTCCTTCATCTCCGTATGTATAATAGAAGTCTTTAGCTTATATATAGGTACATTTTGGTTGAAAATTCATTAAACTCTTCTGTCTGACCCGCAGGGAAGGCAAATAATTTTGCTGCCGTTCGAAACACGTCTTTTTTTACATCACAAAAATATATCTACTTTTGTATTCCCGGCATCGACCCCAAACCATGTCTTGAATTTACGCACGCTAGCATATGACGTGGACTTACTTGGCTATTCCGATAATCTCGAAAGTTCTGAGCATATCTATCCTGGGGAGGGCCAATCAGGAACATATTAGACAAACACTAGCTAATTGTTTGGTGACGGGTTATTTAACTCTGTCCACCCAAGATAATGGAGACGCTCGTCCTCCAGTCACAAACGTTTGTTAGGCCTTTACCTCAAAAGCATAAATTCCTTGTAGCGGTTCACCGAATCGCTTTTCACCTCGAACGTATATTTAATTTTCGCGTTGTGTCTCGATCGTTTACTGTTTTAGTCGTTATAAGTTTTAGTCGCATTTCACCTTGATCGTGCATTTAACTATCGCGTTGTGCCTCAATCGTCATATTTTTGTTGATATATAAGTTTTTGTCGCATTTCACCTCGATCGTGAGATACATTTTGGCTTTGTATCCTAATCGTCTAATTCAGTATTAGACCATATATTTAGTCGCAATGTACTTTTTTCATTTTTTTTAGGCAGGTTCAAGCTCCGTATTTTGTCACAAATATTGAATTATATAATTATAATAATAATTATTGTATCCTACTTTAATGTCACTGTACTTCAATTTCGCAATGACAGAATATCATCTAATATTTATTAGTCAAAGATAATATTTCAATGACTTTGATAACATTTAAGTTGATCGAAGCATTTAAAACATTAAACTACAGGTATAAAGCTCGTTTTAAAAAAAATGTTACTTACAGAATTTTAGTGCGAACATCAATTAACGCGGCACATTAAATAGAGTCCCAAACAAAACTCGATCGCGACGAAATGCGTCTAGGGTAAAATACTACAAGAAAAAATAAAGGCTACATATTAATTATATTAATGTAAAAAGCCACGCGAAAAATTGCTCCAAGTAAAAGATTCTATTGAAATTTTGTTCATTCGAGGTGAAATGCGATTCTGTGAATTGCTACAAGAAATTTATGATTTTGAGTTAAAGGACTAACAAACGGTCACAAAACTGTGTGGATTGTAAGAAACAAGTTCTATGCGCGGCCACTTATGTTGCTTGAGTCCAACTGTACGTGTTTTTTCTACTTCAATCCATACATATTCGATTTTTCTATGAATAAAAATAATTCAATTGAAATCATTAATCATTATGTAATAACATCAACTGAGATGTTAGATCTGTTACAAAATAACTTTTCCTTGTTACGGCCTTGTTTAACATGACTAATATTACCTATATGTATATAACTTATTATTATTATTTTCTTCAACTAAAACAAAATCCTTATTCGCTCGCATTTTTTTCGAGTGCAGCATATCTGTCACCCGACAAAAAACCAATTATTTATCCAATCAACACCAACCATTTTTCTCGGCCATTGCTCAAGCCTCAAACGGAAGCTAATTTCCTTCGAACCATAAACGCGTCTAATCCAAACAGACAGACATGCAATAAATAGTGAAATACCTCGCTAATGACCACTTGATCTGGTTTTAAAATAACTCCATATGCGGTGAGGGGAATCTTACATGTGGTCTGCTAAGGTACAATCTGCTCTGTTTGGTTGGTCGTCAGTTGGCTGGGAAGTTGATAAGCTTATAGTTTTTGTAACACCATCCTTATTGCGCAGAGTATGCTATACTGCAGAGAAAACTTATCTTATTTTGACTGGTTTGGTACGTAAGTATTTACCCGACGACAATGCTACACATTAGTCTTACGAGATCATTTTAAGGAAGAAAGAAAGAAAAACATTTTATCACAACAAAAACACAGTCAAAAAAAAACAAGAAGGAAAAGGAAAAGAAACGATAATGCTGTGGTGATTATTGTTGCAAAATCGGCCCCAGCTCAGCATGTGCCAGCCATGGAACCAACGCAGGTCTTCGGATTTGGTGTTGGAACTGGAAGATATAAACAAATAACGGTAGAGGTGGATCTCACACAAATTTACCTATTCCCAAACTAAATTGAAGGCTTGTAACTACTATGGATAGTAGGCAACGATAAACATACTTATATAGAGAAATATATACTTATAAAAACAGAAAACAAAAACAAAATACTCGCGCTATACAGAGTTATAAAAAATTAAATAGTTTGATAACGATATTGCATGGCAGTTGTACAGTAAAGCTAGATCATTGATTATCTCATTGGTTGTCTCCGTAATTCTAAGAGACGATGACTAAATATAATTCGTATGTAAAAGCGAGTAAGGGAAGGGCGATTGACACTGACGAATACGTCTTGAACACGTTCACGACAAGGCAGTTTTAAAATGCAGCGTCCGTATGTTTAAATAAGGTAAATCATAAGTTTAAATTATTGAAAAATTGTGCTTGAGAAATGTATCGAAAGCATAGTATGATAAAGGACAGTAAAAAGGTAACGGAGATATAATCCCATTTCACGCAATATATAAAACTAACTTTAGGAATACTCCGGTATATCAGTTAAATTTTGTAGCTTAAGATATTTCCGTTTTTTGTCCCCAAGCATTTGACACCTTAAATTCCCGCGCCAAAGTTCCGAGAATACTGGAAATGTGGTATCCCCATATAAACGCACGGTTTAATTGCGTTCTATGCGCGTTTATCACTACTCTGGAGCCGTACGTGATAGTTTTGTCAACTAACTGGACCATTTCATTCCCAGGGTTGACAAAGTTATATTTAACTGTTCAATTACGTAGACTATTATTTTCGTTTGCAACTGGTTTTTTGTCTGTGACTTTATCGCGTTTCAGTTGTTTTACGTCTGCTTCATTCATTCATGATATGTTGGTTAGTAAGTGTTTTGAAGCTGTGGGATAATGAGGTTGGTTAACATTAATAAACATCTTCAAACTTGCATTTACTATATACCTATAGACCTATTGGATCTCAAATAAGCTGGCATGAATATGCCCGATTCTCCGGCTAAGTCAGTACCCTCTTGGAAATCCGTAACGTTTCTCAGGCTGTCCAACTGTATCTGCCTGCAGCTGCGGGGGAGCTAAATTTCCCATGGCGACGTATTTTGCTACTCGTCACGTCTTGTCTCCCAATTGCTAAAATGCTGGGGAATGCCAGTTCGCAATGGTACACGTATTCGGAGGTGAAGAAAGTTGTATGTTAGCCCGGCACACCTGGCATTCCATAGTCACTGCCTACCCCATTGGGAGACAGGCTTGAAGGTATGTATTAATATACCCTCAGTCACAAAAGTAGAAGTATGTTTTTTTAACTAGAATGAAATTGGTTTCAGCAAATTACAAAAAAAAATAACACTTGATAGCCATCCCTACTAACTAACTCAACTCACGCGCACGGCGCGTCACACGCTGCGTTTGAGCATACCTCTGAAACTTTTTCCATTAGGGTTATCACCTACCATGCTGTTTTATTTTATATACGAGAGAATTTTTTTGATGAATGCTAAATTTTTGTGAAAAAATATTATACTAGGTATGATAACACGTAGAGCATTTGGTATTGTTTCAGTTACAATTATGATTTTTATGATGAACAATCCTACGAGAAAACCTTTTGATTTATTGCTTGTTTAAAGGTATTAGATAGATAGATTGGATACAACATCTCAATATATATATATATATATATATTGGTAACGGCTCCAAAGATTTCGAATAAATTTGGAATATTGGGGTTTACGGCGGCGAAAAATCGATCTGTCAAGTTGTCATCTTGGAGAGCGACGCTCGGTGTACCACGCTAAAACTATAGGAATCAGAATAATTATAATTAGCTGGCAAATTTCATGGATAGCAGAAAACAGACATTGAATAAACTATATGGTTAAATCTAATGGATGATAGACATAACTGGGTCATCAAAAACCAAATTGTATCTAAGAGATAATCTGTTTCCAACAGAAGACATCTTCCGAATAACATAGTGATACTGAAGTACCCGTACACAAATGACAACGTTGGACCATTTTAGTGCCTTGTCATAACAAACCTTAAACTGAATAAAATAACAAGCAATACTAAGTCAACGAAATTTTAAAGGACAAGGGTTGTTGTAAGCATGTTTAATATTCGCATTGTATCACATCACAATTATTTCTTGCTGTTTCAGTATATCCTGATCATTGATTACGGTGATTAGGTGAAATTTAAAGTTAAAATTGATATTCCAGTTGGAAATACCTTTTAATTAAAGAAGATAAAATTTGTAACGTAGTTGCTGATTATCAAGTGTTACTTGATGATGGAGATTAATGAAGACAGAAAACTGTTCAACTGCAGTGTTTACGCATAGCCACATGCTTTGCTCGCGAGTAGAAAAAGTAAACATGTTCAAAGCGTCAATTATAGATTTCCAAGGAGTCTAAAAACAGTTTTGTATATGGTAGTGTAATTGGCAGCGTTTTTAGGCATGAGTGACACGTAGGGACTACATTCTTCGACAGTAAAAAGGTTGCGCATGGATTTGATAAAACGCGCAATACCATGTAGTATGTACTCTTAAGATTTGGTGTGCCACAAGGCAGCATAATAGATCCTCTATTGTTTATAACGTACAAAAAGAAATCAAGTGACATTCATATCATATCATGAGCGGAAGTATTTGTTTCTGAGTGTTCGATATTTGGGACTAGGTCATTCCTCTGATATTTATAAGACAATTTAAAATTTAAGCATTTAATTTACGCCTTAATTAAATTAATTTAAGCCTTGTCAGTAGTTACCCTGCCTACGAAGCAAGCGGTCTCGAGTTCAAATCCCGGTATGGGCAGATATTCATGTGATGAGCGCCAGTAATTATTCCCGAGTTGATTTCTACGTATTTAAGTTTGTTTTTCTCCATAAAAGTAAGTTTATCGTTTTCCAGTGCCATAGTCAAACCTAGAGCTTATTTTGGGACTGGATCTATGTTTGTGAGATTTTCCCCTGGTATTTATTTATTTCTATATTTCTGTAGTCCTAGTGAAAAAGGATGTTGACATAAGTAATCGACAAGGACCAATGATCGACACTTGATTCTCATTTAACAGAAGATAAGGGTTATATGCATTTGTTTTGTAACACTCAATTTATGACCGTATGATCTTGGAATTAAGAGTTAAGTGTCGATTATTGGTGCATGCCAGCTTAAAGTGTCGAAGTCTAGTTTCATTACGCTATAAGTATAGATAAACGCCACTACTAGGACCCCAGATTTCTCTATAAATTGAACTTTATACCATCGTGACTATCATGAGACAAAAAACACAACCAATCTTTTTTCTTCTTCTAAAGCCAGAGAATACATCAACTCCATAAAAACCTTAATAGATTCCCTCTTTGAGTTAGATAACGCATCGGCTTACAGATGTAACGAGCCATCATGAAACTCTTCTAGTTTTTACCCGCCTTTTTTATCGCAACACGATCCATCGCGTGCGCAGTGATGATTGATGGAGTGTTGCAACTCCGGATCACTTAAGGCTTAGTTTCCTTTGTTGATAGCCCGCATGCTTTTAGTGGTACATTGCATCGCTGCAATAGCTCCCGGCTCAACCATGTTAACAAAACTCGTCAATGGATTGCTACAAGCATGCGGACCTAATGATACCTTTAAAGGGAGGTTACATGCTCAGTATTTCATCAGTTCGCTCCGTCAGTCTGGTCAAACTTTGACTGACGCCAGAATGATGGATGGTTTGAACGGTTGCACGATCAATCCAAGACTTAATCAGACTAATACAATTTACGCCAGTCTCCGTTGGAGGGAGGTTAAACGCTCACTATTTCATCAGTTCAGTCCGTCAGTCTGGTCAAACTTTGACTGACGCCAGAATGAGGGATGGTTTTGACCGGTTACACGATCAATCCAATACCGACATCGGACTGATAAAATGTACACTATTTCTCCAGTTAAGTCCGTCAGTCTAGTCAAAACAACTGGATAATGATCCTCTAACCCACGAACTAACGAACTGATTGATGATTTGTTTACCCTTACTCATCAGGCTCCAGTTCGTCGCGAACGTTGACTGACGCGAGAATGATACGAGTCGGTTAAACGATCAGTTTCTCATCAGTATTTCATCATTCAAAATAGGTTGACGGAAATTATTTGAAATATTTTATTTACATCAGTTTGATCCGTAAGTTAGACTGAACTGATGAAATACTGAGCGTGTAACCTCCTCTTAAACGTTCACGGCCACCAACTACAAATTTGTATAGAATTTCTGGATACCAAGCGTGTCATTGGCGGTGAAACAGTCACAGTTACGAGTATACTTGACTAATATCCCAGTAGTGACAGTTGCTGTTGAATTAGTTGTCTAATAATTTTTAAAGTATAGTACGAATAAAAGAAGTGGATCATGTATGTGAAATGAAGCAAAACGAGACACAGGGGCTCATCCTACTCGGTAAAACTATATTACTTTGACATCATATTGTATTGCCAACGTTATGATAGCTCCTATATATACTCCTACATACTAAATAGTCGTAGTTAAAAAAAAATCTCTAAATTTGTCGAAAGCTTTTTCCAAATAGGTATTTTTATTTCAGGGACCACCCGCTATCCCTTTCAAAGGGTTTTGTATTGGTTTTTCGTAAGGCTTAACTTACCAAACCCTCTGCCCGTCAAACACTTTTAAATGTGCGCAATCTTCAACCTTTTGTAGACTTTGTAAAACACACGTTACCTTGCATCCAGTTCGAAGCAAAATAAAAATATCCCATTCAACTAAGCGCTTACTCAATACCTTTATAAAACACTTATTTGTACGTATACGCGTTACCGACGGCGTATCGTTCGAAGTTACCGCGCGGATCGGCAGAAGATCCAAATTGGGTTCGAATTTCAATGGTAAACGTTTGTGACTGGCTCGTTGCTTGTTAACAGGGAAATCTCTATAATAAGCGCTAAAACGTTAGGGAAACCCTTTCACAGGGATATCAACGTGAATCAGTTACCAGTTACCAATTCCAAAGGGTCCGTTTGGTTCTTCATTTGATAAGGGAAAGTCAATCGTATGGGTTGTCACTTGGAATGGCTGAGCAAATCCACTGGGCTTGCTATTTCAATGGGAAGGCCTTTGAAAGGCTTTTCAAAAGGAAAGGGTGGTCTGGTCCCTGAATTATATACCTACGTAACTGTATCATTTCCTCGAATTGTCTAAAATTAACAGGCTGTGGCTCCACTGAGGCGGAGCGGAGCTGTGCCACTATTAACCAATAGAATCTAAACTAACGTGCGCAAGCCGCGCTTGACGTGACCGCATGCGCCTTCTATTGGTTAATATTGGCACAGCTCCGCTCGTCTCCACCTAAGTGGAGCCTCAGCCTAAAAAGTGCCTCGAAGGAAACGGGGATTACCTGACTCGGATTTTAGCAGGCCTCGCCGAAGCTCGGCCCACCAATCACCTCGTCAGGCAATTCCCTACTTTCCGGACCCAGGCCATAATGTTCTAGTATAACATGTAAACGCTAGGCTAAAGTGATCCAGCGAATCGCCACCGGCGCTAGATCCACTCACGCGCAGTTTAACCTAACGATCACTATCGCAGCCAGTTTCCGTAAAAAGGCTCTAATTAAAACTATCAATCACCAGTCTGTCTGTCCGCCTCTATATAAGCTTTTAATTATGAAATTTGATGGAAAAAAACGCCTGAGGTTCCTTTATTTGGAGAAGGGTTCCGCTCAGAATTTATGGGTAAGTTTTTATTGTATTCTGTTTTAAACCCATCTAGGTATCGAAGGTTTTTTTATTAACAGCCGCCTGTTCTTTTTTTAATAAAATTTATTACAACTATATGATAATGATACGGTTTAAAGCGAATTGGAATAGAGTCCCCGGTTGCATAAAATATTTGTATTTTTCTTCAACATTTATTTATTATTAAAAAACCAACAGTTTAGTTTATTTATTTGTCAATGTTATTTTACAATATTAGTTGCATTGCATGTCAAAAAATACGAAATTACATTGAGATCGTCAAAACATAAATATTAATAATCAAAGAATAGAATACAATAATAATTCATAAATTAAAACAATAAAAGTTAAACATCTAATAATGGTCATTCGTCCGATGTCAAAATATGTACAATGAGTAATAAATGTCAACAAAATAATAAATTTACATTTCCATTTTCATTACCAGAGATTGAATTTTGGTAAGCATATCCAATTACAATTTATTTTGTAATCCAATATAAAAGTAATAATTACAGGAATTCATATATTTTGTACCCTTAACCCTTTCACTCGTTGCAGAAAGCGAAAATACAATTTCTTACGAAACCCTAAACGACTTAGAAAACATCGAATTTAGTCGTCAAAAAGTCATTAGACGCAGAATTGCGTAAAACTTGTATAATTGGCCCTTTTCCATAATGGTTCATGAATAACATACGGGCGGCAAAAAACTGGATCGAAAACCGCAAACGCTCTTTGGATTATGAAAATAAGGTCGTGACGTGAATGTATATTTTGTACCTATATAATTGTCAATATGAATGATTTTCATTTGAAAAGGACGTCATCTAAGTACGTCTTGGTGTTGTCAACGTTCATAAATTAATAACCACTGTAGTTTATCCACGGTAATCCTTCACAATCAGTAAGGCCGTCTGTCTTTAAAAAAGATAAAGATAAAAGAAATTTATTCAGTAAGTAGGCCGCTCGGGCACTTTTACACGTCAAGAATCTACCAGCGCTTCCCAAGAGGAGACCACTGCTGAGAAGAAACGCCGCAAGAAACTCAGCAGTCAGACATTTTTTAAACATATTTCATATTTCATATTACAATGGTACAACTTAGTCTAGCATTATATAAAGCTACATGTATTAAATTAAATATAATATCAAATAACAGTAGTTCAGCAGGAAAACACGAAACACGAAACACGTCTTTGACGATAGAATACAGATTTGACGTCATGAGATTGCTGTTTTTAGATTGCTATTAATGTCTCTTTACCTATATTTGTTTGGCAATAAAAAACACGTGGTTTATGTTTCAAGTAAGCTCTTTGATATAGATTTAGCTATTAATTGAACAGACATATTTGAGGATATTGCCTCATTTCCTTTGCGTTTGTATTGATCTAGTTTCGGAGGAAGTTGAAGACATGTTACGTTGAAAATGTTTAAATGCCATCAATGAATATTGACCAATCGATGAAGCTTTTTAATTGCATCAAGATCTAATACTGATAACATGGTACTTGTACGGTCATGGAGTTTAATTAATAAAAGTGAACCTCGGTAGAATCTTATCGTATAGAATCAAAAATTTACTTTGACGCTATTTTGTCTCCATAGTTTAAACTTGTGTGTTCCGATTTCGGGAAAGACCTGCAGGATAACGATTGATATGGCTATCACAGAGTCATTAGGAGTAAGCAAAGTTTTTGAAGAGGTGTATTTTTTTCTGATAGTCCTAGGTCTATAAATCAAGATTGTATAGTTATTTATTTTTTACTAGGTCGCGACCTTCCCTTAATCTTTTTTTCTCAACAACACAAAAGAACATGACAGCTTTTTTTCAAAGTTGTCAAACGAAAAACGGTTTTCCTCACTTGACAGATGCGCGTGGAACTAACCTAAAAATAAAATGATCCTTGCGTGTGATATGCATAGACTTATTTCTTCAATAAGTTCATGGTGATTGTCTAAAACTCGACATTGGATCATTTAAAACAAAAAGAGAAAACCATTTAATTAAAAGAAAAAAAGGTCTCGCTTTCGTTTGCTTACTTTCTTGTTATTTTCCAATTGTTTCCTTGATGTTGTTTGTAATTCAAAGAGCCTGGATCGTGATGAGTATATCTACATCCATTCTAAGTTCAAAAAAGTGTTGCGGGAGTTTTTGAGAAATGCGGTAATATCGAACATAGTCATCGAGGCAGGATTGTTGAACACCCTGTATGTTTAAGGTTAGGTCATATAGGTTATAAGCTGCTTCCTATGACAAGCCCACGAGCCGACCCACATAGCCCGCGTCACGAGCTGTGGCGAGGACTCGAGAGCATGCAACACTTTGTAGGTCATTGTTAGATTATGATCGCGTAGGTTACACATACACAGGGTGTGGTTGCGGCTAATAATACACGATTGATATATTACTGTTGCAAGACTTACAAGCTACTTATATATCGTAAACAGTATAATAAAATTATGGCTACCTTCTTATCCTTTAACTTTACTTCAAGCAGCAGTGTTCTCGTAAAATTACTAGCATAAAGGCGTCAAATCTTATCCCCGAACAATCCCGTACGATAATTATTTATAAAGAAAAATACAAATGGCGGACTTAATGTCGGATCGTTCCTATTTAAAACCTGTGTACGATTAATCGTCACTTAACGTACTTAATCGTCATTAACAGACTGTGAGCGCGGCAATAGCTGACTAACGAGACCAGGGTTGTAATCTTAGGATTGCAGTCCTACGATTGTAGTACAATAATAGCACAAATTCTGCGTTCTACTAACATTGAGGGTGTGCCAGATCAATTTAGAAAAGTAATTACTTTGTAAGACACCTATATGTCAACAATAATCTGAACTTTGACGTGCCGCGCTGTCACGCTTGACAGCTGACATTGAACCGGCTGCTGTGATTGGTCGACGCGGATTCAGCATTGGCCAATGGCAACGCGTAAATCAACTCGGCGACCTAGATCAGTCTACCGTTTTATCATTGTATAGAACATTTATTATGGCTAGGTACCTAGTTGTAGAAATGT
This sequence comes from Acleris sparsana, assembly GCA_923062465.1. Taxonomy (NCBI): domain Eukaryota; kingdom Metazoa; phylum Arthropoda; class Insecta; order Lepidoptera; family Tortricidae; genus Acleris; species Acleris sparsana. The sequence goes on from OV281308.1 coordinate 12,762,162, forward strand.
TGCAAGTTTTAGTAAAATTCAGGTAAATAGATTAATTATGTTGTTTTGTTAGTCCGAAAACGCTTTTTAATAGCAAAATTATCGAAGGAGATTTTTATAAAGTTAAGTTAAAGCATTGTAATAGGTACCTACAATATTAAAGGTAAAGATAAAGATACAAAAATGCTGAAACAAATAAAAAACAGACAGACATAAAACTGTACGGCAAGCCGTGAAGCTGGTATTCCGAGGTCATTATTAAAACTAACTTAAATTAAACAAACAATATTATAAAAATACAAAAAACATATAACGAATATAAACTTGGAAACTAAAGTAATTGCTCCATGCTTCTACTATGGCGAAGTTAAACATACATAAACATACTTCTGTATATTGAAATATACAAAATTGACTAAAAAATCGAACCCTTTAGACTACTATGGCTCCTATAGGTTTAGATCAGAACGTATTAAGTTTTGATAGTTCATAATGCGGTCTCTGGGCGCATCTATTCTTCTCAGTAAACCCATATTGCTTTTGACATGTTGTCGTATGTCAAAATTATGATAAATATTGGCGGCGGATATAAGCAATATTGCTTTACCGCGTCGAATAAAGGTTAGTATAGTTTTACCTATTATTGTGGATCTCAAGTCAGTATTAATCAACTATATTGATCTAGTATCTATCATCGATAAATCCCGTAATAGCTAAAGTATATCCATAAACCAATACGATCTCATTAGTCGATAACTTTTTCTTCGGTAGCCTTAATGGCCGTCAACGCCGCGCCACTCAATCTAAAAGGTAACGTGTTTTTGTCCCCCTCGCACCACAGTGTTTGAATAATGGATGGTTAGTGTGTTCTGATTGGGGACTTGAAACTGTAAATGAAACTGATATCAACTATCTGATGTATATTTTCTACATAAATATGACTATATGTCTCTCTATCCGTCTGTCACACTCGAAGCTGGCTGAAAATGAGCGCTGCAGGTGTAAACACCAAAACATTATGCTAAGCCAGTGTCTGATTCACTGCCGCGGAGACACACTGCCTAATTTGTTTATTGCTGTATTCTATTTCTACTTTTTTCTGTCAGTCTTGATTATCATCATCATCATTATCATCATCATCATCATCATCAACATGTTACAGTCAACATTATTACCCATTGCACTCAATAAATTATGTCACGCTCTTCTTCTTCTTCTTCTGCAAACTATACAAATCGTGAGTGTCTAATAAAACTAAAAACTGACAGCAAATAAAGAAATTAACTTAGAAAAGTCATGGGGTTCTTTCATTTCGCCAAACAACGTTTCCCAAACTAATTCACTTCCCAACCGTTTCATTTGGGAAAAGCTTTTTTTTCCAAAACTTTAAAAATTTCAGGATTTATTTCAGGACCATTGTGTATAGGATAGGTTAGGTTAGTTTTTAAAAAATCCCGAAATAATTACAGTTTTGAAAAAAAAAGCATTTGCCCAAATGAAACAGTTGGGGAACGTTGTTTGGCGAAACGGCAGAGAACCAGTCATTCTATCTTAATAAAACTTCCAGTCCCGTACCGGAAGCTGTAAAAGCACAAAGTATCGATCAATCGCTCTAATGATGTCAGTCGATCGATGATCTAGCTGTGCTCGCGCATGCTAATAAACAACTAAATTACAACAACACGGTAAAGAAAAAACATCGTGAAGAAACCTGCACATTCAAGTACCTGAATATGTAAGAGTGGTAAACACAAAAATGATACTAAAAAGAGATTTATCTACTTTTTCACCTTATTGCATTGTAATAAGGTCCAAAAGTGGATACATCCCTGTGCAGTTGACTGTACTTCAAAGGGTCTATCTGCATACGGTAAAATAATTGGAAATAGAACAATCAGGATTCGTAATGTGATAGTTTTAACCTGCTTATTTCCAGCCAGCAAAAGGGATTGTAAATAGGAGTCTTTTTGGTTTATCACGTCTTACTAATACAATAACATGTCAAATTCAATATGGTATTTCTCAGTAAAATAGAACCAATGGTTATGAAGTTATGTATTCAAAATAAATGGCAAAATGTGAGTGAAAACTGCTATTAAAAAACAATCTTTTTTTTTGTATTTCTGTCTGTCTGATTGTTTGTCTGGAACGTAATAATCAAATGTAAGGCTCCAAAACGACTCAACGAAAATGAATAATTCTGGGATTCAGAAGGTCACATCACACTTATAAATGAAAAAGTATATGTGTGAAATATTATAGCATAATGGCAAAATTGGGAGTGGAGACAGCTTATATACCCTGGATTAACATATACATAAAATACCCGAAATAATACCTAATTGTTCTCGTCAACGCAAACGAAGTCGTGGGCAAAAGCTGTCAAAACGTTTAGTTACTCCTCCGTTACGCAAACCTAAACCCAATCAATCGTTCCCATTCACTTTCGAATCAAATCGAAGTTTCTTGCAAAATAGATTAAAACGGACATTTAACGATCGGCATACGAGTAACGCGACTAGTTCGTTAAAATTTGATCATCGAGATGTATTGTAATAACCTGACTATCGTGCAGTTAGCTAATAAATTCTTTTTCATCACACTTGCTCGTAAATGGTGTTATTCCATGCCTGTATACAGAAGGACAATGGCCTAAATTGTTCCCGCGGGAATTATGGCGAGTTTGTCATCCCTAGGGAGTAATGACTTTCTTTTTAAAATTTGCAACTCTTTCGTACATCACATTTCTGACTAAGGAGGTTTAATTTTCAACCAAAAATTAAATCGGTTTCTAATTTCATCTTTAAAAATTAGCTATAGACTAACTTACATTACACAAAACCTATACGCTTCATTAAACTTCATTATTTTTATACCTATTTCAAGTTTATATCAACATTTATCATTAATTTTAGTAATTATACATTTTTATCAAATTGGCTAAATCTGGCTCGAATCCAGGTCGAAACTAAACGCAGTTATTATCTGTGGTAGAGGTCACAAAAAAAATATCGTTTCCATTTACGTTCCCGTTCGTCAAAAGTTATTTCTTTATATTTTGCAGAGTTAAAGTGTTTTCTCTTTGTTTTTTTTCCTCGCAAATGTGATGAAAACCATTGTGTGTGTCACAGGCAGTAAGGGGATTACTAACTCGAGTCATTAAAAGCCCTCCGCCTTCGGCGTCGGGCTTCTAACACTCTCGTTAGTAATTCCCTTCATACTACCCTTGATGCACAATGTACTATTTCAATTTTGACACATTTTTCTATCAAATAAATAACTGTCATCTTTCAAATTTCATTTTTGGGGCATGTTTTTGTTTCTGACAAGTACAGTCATTATCTGCTTATAAAGACCAAGCTAACAAGTCCCAACATGCCACCATGTTCATTCTACGTCAAGTAATAGCTCATTGAAGATGATCCTCATGCCACCTTCCGACTCCATCATCCGATCAGCAGCTAATTCATATTGCATTGTCATTGGGTTAACACGTGTTCCTATCCCTAATTTCGAGGCACTGCCATTGCACTCCACTATCCGCTTTCTGGAAGGGGTGGCGGCTGCATTGGATTAAGCGCTTAAAGAGGGGTAATTACAACGTTGCCCATAGGGTCGAAGTGTATCCGCAAGGTCCCCGCCATTAAGATAAGATAAGATCCTCTAATTTCAGCAAGATTGGACTCTTTCATCTTAACGATCAAACTCGTATTGTCACAATTGCCCTTTATTACCACTCCACTTATTTGGCCGACTGTACAAGTTGTGGTTCAGACGCTAGGGACGAACTGTCCCGCGAATGTCCATAATGTACAGTCACTGACTTTAATTGTTATGCCACTATGGAACCCTGTCATAATGACAGCGTCAAGTGACGAGATAGAAATTACATGGGAATTAATCATTGGTTTTATACGACAAGGTTCTATAGTGATATATCTATTAAAGACCGTGACCGTACATGACGTATATCCATGGATACCTATACCCATTTTTTTTCATACCTTGGAGAATGAAAACCAGCAGCCAGCTCGAAACCATTTGCAATCTCGTAGCTCCATGATCCATGATCCATCCTTAAGATCCATGTAACATTATTTCGAGCAATAAATTGATTTGATTTGATTTGATTAAAATTCCCCGACTGATATTTCAACACTTTAAATGCGTTGCCAACCGAGGGGATAACATGGAATGCCTCTACTCTAGCATTTCACAACCGTAACAAGACAATGCAAACATTCCTGCTAGGCGGTATGTTAAACAAGATGGTGGTAGCGACCTGGACGGATCTGGCATAGGATCCTACCACCACTTATCCTACTTTACACTTAGCAACTTAGGTTTGTATAGGTGAAAAACTTAAGTAAATCACCTGTTGCATGTAGTTGTGCACAAAACTAATATGGAATTTACGTCAAATTTCAAATATAGAATGTCAAATAGTCTATACATATGTGTTACAACCATGGAATTAGTAAGTACTTACGTACATCTGGAAGGTTCACTACACCGATAACGCGAGCCGAAAGAGATGTACTAAACCTTAGTGCGTCCCTTTCTAGTAAAGGTGACCATACTTTAATTGCAATTTAGACTTTTTTGTATTTAGTTGCGTGCCAATATTTGGAAAATGATTAGTTAAAATGGTCTCCAATTCATCATAATTATTACACTTTTCTTTTAATATATTAAGAAGAGACTTGAGGTTTTTAACTTTAACATCTCTTCTTATTATTTGCTATTTCATATTTTTTAGTTTATGCTTTAACTCTTTTTCTCTTGGTGTCACAGGCGATAAAACGGTTTGCGTGCTTACTTCTTGCAATCTAACTTTTTTACATGGAGGAGCTTCAGATGTTCCTGGTTCTACATTTTGAGACCCAACTAGTTGTATGACGCTCAAAACATTGATTTTTTTGTTTTCTGGGATAACCTGAAATCAGGAATAAATAAAAACATCATTTCAATATCATCTTTTCCAAATCGGTATACACATCAATAAAATAAAAAAGATTTCGATGTCTGTCTGTCTGTTTGTCCATCCGCCCGCCCGTCCGTTGCACAAGTAGAAGTCTAACAATTTAATTTTAATTGTATAATAATTGTATTTACCTTGGGAGAAATTGACGGAACTACTCCAGATTTCAATTTTTTTCGAGATGCCGTTGCATAATCATCCGCTTTGAAGTGCAAACTACAAACTACAGAACTATTATTTAGATTTCCAGGAATCGCTTGTATCTATTTTATTTTTGCTGTTTCATTCGCAGGCAGTCTGAAAATAAATAGTTTATGTTAGGTACCTTCGCTTGCAATATGATTTCTCGTGGTCACCCTACTAACAGAAATCTCACTAACTTACCTGTGAAAGGATATCCCACAACCTGGATAGGATTCCTTACTGCAGCCACTCACAGCACAACTTGTATTAACCATAATAATAATTGCTTTGGGAGAATCGCGTAATAAAACGTAAATCCGAAATAAACTGAATTCAAATTAACTGTCTACCGCCATTATGTCATATCAGTGTTGGTAGTTTAATTTCATAAACTCCTACGGTTACCATGATGAGGAACGATTGAGGTTGGTTAACTTTAATATTAAATTAATATGTAATACTTAAATACATTCCTAGTGCTTAATTTAAATATAAACACTGTGATAAATATAAATAACATTTTTTTTTTTAATCCTACCTAGTAAACATTTGCTGCTAAAAACATCATACCTTTTTTATATGGCAATTGTGTAAAATGTGTAAGAGGGACAAACAAAGACAAAGTAAGTCTCATGAGGTTTGTACACTTCATTACCGAAAAATCAGTCTTCTGTCTTAACCGATTGAGTTCAATTTTACTTGTCGCGATTTTGGAAGTAAGCCCTCCAGATGTACTAACTAACTCCATGGTTACAACTACATGCAACAGGTGATATACTTAAGTTTTTCACCTATATATCTGCTTTTTGAAACCTTTTCTGTTTATTGAAATTTGGCAAGAAGATAGATTGTATCCCGAGGAAGGATATAATATTACTTTATGTTCCAAAAATTTTAACACGTCCCTAAGGAATTCTACACGAGCGACGTTCAGCTGAAGAACAGCTGGTTACTTACACATCATTACCTTATGAGCAAACCTCCACAATAATAATCGTCATCTCGTAATTTCGAATCATAAAAACAGATGAGGTGGTTTGCGGCTTTTTTTAACAAGTTCGATCCTTTTGGGTCACAATTACCCGTAAGTGGGGACATTGCGCGAGTCTTTGAGATACTTTTCGGCAATAATATGCGATATCAATGTCCTAATAAGGTTGTAAGAGACAGTGTTTTTGCAGTTTCATAAAGCTTTATCAAGTTGGAAGGCTGGTGATAAGTGCAGATGTAATATATAGTTTAAGATATCATTGTTTTCGAATAATGTATTTGCTGAATTTGTTCAGGCATTGTTGTTATCCAAATTATGGATGTTTGGATAACAACACTGTTACTCTTTAATATTAGCAAGATAATCATAGCCATTTCATAACGGTTCTTTTGTTTTGTCTTCTTTATAGACAACGTTTTTCACTTTAATTATATTGTATTAAATTTCTGGTAGAATAATAGTTACTAAATTTAATACGGTCTTTAATCTAGATTTAAGGTACTCCTACTTAAATGAAACAAATTTTGGAATACTAGAACAAGATTGGAAGACCCTCCATATTAGACCATAATCGCAATATTAAAAAAAACATTTTCAGTGTTTTCTTTCACTGCAATTTCAAGATGAAAGCTTCTGTGATTGCTGAAAATCACTTGGACAAAAAAATATCCCAAAGTCATTCCGTGAAGGTTACTTACTATTTTGGGTACTTAGGAAACTCTGTATGACACCACAGGGCCACAAGTCAAGGGCCCCATACCCTCATTTTATCTTAAAATCGAATACTATAATTTTTTCATACTCTCTATAATAAAATTTTCATGTGTCATGCCAAAATTAGCAATAAAATGTCAAACCCCGTCAGTAATGAGGGTTGACACTTCATTGGTAAAAAGTTGTGGATGGACATTATTCCGTAACAGCGCAGCTTCGGTAGTATGGTGGTGAGTATCCCCGCCTGTCACGCGGGAGACCGGGGTTCGATTCTCCGCCGGAGAGCCATTTCTAGCGTTAAAGTAGTAAGTATCTCGAAGACTCAAGCTATTCACGATAATTTAGTATTGAATAAATCTCTTTCTTTAAATATGAAGTGTTTAATACTTTTTATTAATAAAAAGATTTATATAAATAACTAAATAAATAATAAAATAAAATAAAATGAGACACCAAGAAGCATCAAACAGATCATGAACAATTTTGAATTTGGATACAATTTAAACGAAATGTAAAAGGGCCAGGAACGTAAAAAGGAGGTTATAACAACCTCGTTACAACAGCGATCGTATCACATGCTTTAAAATCAGAATCTATAACGGTCAAACTCTTTAATGCCACTTATATGAAATTATATAACGTGAGGTTAGAGCAAACAATACAGAACCCGATTGATGCCGTGCTACGAGTATATGATCACCCGCGAGTGACGTCACCGTGTGACAGCACACTGCCATTGACTCGCCAAGGTTGTCTAACAATAAGAACCAGATCAAGCCCGCCATTATGCTTTTTGCAACTTTCGATACAGCTCTCCCTTTCATGCGCTATTCAATGGGTATAAAGACGATCGTGACGGCATTAAGGACTTTTCGTCAGTTGTCTTGATGCCAGTAGGAAATATATATTTTAAATAAAATCGTAGTTGGTGGTGGGACCTTGTGCAGGGTCCGTCCGGATCGCTACCACCATCGTATCCATTAACCTACCGCCAAACAGCAGTGTTCGCATTGTTGTGTTCCGGTTTGGGGATAAGACAGCCGGTGTAATGACTAGCATAAAGGCGTTCCATCTTAGTCCTCAGGGTTGGCAACGCATTTGCAGTCTTAGGCTTGCAGTCTTGTGAATGCGAATGTCTATAGGTCACAGTTTCCACTTAACATCAGGTGGCCTGTGTGCTCGTTTGGCTTCTCTATGCCATAAAAAAGTTATTGAAATAAAACATATATTTGACGACTCGTTTAGCCTACTTGGTAATAACACTAATAACCATGTATGGGCAAAACATTGTGGGCAGATTCTAACAGATAAAACGATATTGCCTTTGACATGCTATCGTATAGCTCTTGGCTTGAGTAATGGTGGCCGAATGGAAATCAAAACGATAACACGTCAAAGGCATTATAGTTTTAACCCGTAAAACAGAAGCCCTTTTTATTATAAAACACTTCAATTTTTCAGAACGTTTACACTCACATTCACATTGACCCTGTTTTTTCGGAGTTCAAAAATACGACGTGTTCGTCACGCAAAATTAGTGTAATTTAATCATTTGTGTCCTCGTGTCAGATAACATGGTTAACCAGTTGTAATACCCAATACTGGTATCTACCGCGATGTTAACCGCGCCGCCATTAACAGGCGTCTAATGTAACCTCAGATTAACGTTATTTTTCTCATGTACCATTAGGTCCAATTTATTACCGCTCTGACCTCAGCGGGTTCACGTTAATATTTAATTTGAAAGTAATGCCACATACATCATTTGGTAGCACACAGTTTTAAAACAGTCGGCAACAAAATTATTGCATTAGATCATCGACATACTCGTATGAAAAGAACGGTTGCATAAAAGGAATTAGCAATTACCGGTTTAACAACTTGTCGATGAATACAAAAGCAAAGACTTTAACAAATTATTTTTTTTATCTGTCCCGCTCTTTTACAGTAACTGTGCCTACTTTAACTATCATTAGTAAAAAGAACTCAGACTTTAGAAGTTAATGGAAAGCAAAAGCTACTAAAAGGCGCTTCGACCGACCAGAGAAAGCCTACTCATCAGAGAGAGAGAGAAGACGGGCCTAGAAATGTTAGAATATAATATGAGGTAAACAATATGAGATTGAACCGTCTGTTGTTTACCTGTATATTTAATTATTGTGCTCTTTCGGTTTTTGAATGGTTTACATCGTTTTTTTTTGTATTGTTTTGTATTACCAACGTCACATAACACAAGTTCCAGAACGCGCTGGCCTAGTTGGTAGTGACCCTGCCTACGAAGCTAGCGGTTCTGAGTTCAAATCCAGGTAAGGGCAGATGTTTGTTGTCATGGATGTTTTCTTTGTATTTATTCCTCTATATACGTATTTATCTCGTTGTGAAGCTCCCACAGTACAAGCCTAGAGCTTAGTTTGGGACTAGGCCAATTGGTGTGATATTGTCCCCTGATATTTATTATTTATTTATTTAAGTCAAAGTGACGAGATCTATCATCGCGACGTTTTGCACGGTGGTACTGAATCTTAAACCTGCCAGCAAGTAACACTGGTTGCACTTTTGTAAGTAAGTTAGCAAATGACTATGAGTATTATTTATGGCTTACTTATCTTCTCGCTTTTCCAAGACTTCAAAATAATCCATATATTTTTTTACATAACGTTACATTAACTTCCTTAACTTATTTTCAACTTGTTCGTCTTACTGTTATAAATCTGGCGTCTGCGCAATCACTTAGAGCTTAATAAGATTAGCAGAGGGATATCCGTCGTGACGGGTCGGTATTCGTTACTAACGGATTACCGCTAATGCGACGAAGTTAACTAACAGCTGACAGGGCGACAGACCTTGGAAACGTGATCAGAATGTATCAAAAACATCGAGGTTTTGTTACAAAATAGACAAGTAACATCAAACCCAATGTCCATAGGAAGATTGATAATGATGATGATGATGATGATGATGATAATGATGAGGAGGATGATGATGATGATGATCATGATGATGATGATAATGATGATAATGCTAATGACGGTGATGATGGGTGTCAACTCGTGATCGCGGGGTTTCGGTTTCGATCCCTAGTGGGTGATGTATACCAATGAGCTTTCTTACTACAGTACACCACCCGGTACCATCTGATGTAGTGGAACCTTAGGATAAAATCATATCGGAATGTGTAATTTTACAAAAGAACATACAGGATCGAAGTTCGAAAGGAGCTATTTGGATAACATAAGATAGAATGACTGTGTCAGATCAGGTCGAAACAAAAGGACCAGTAGATGTAGACAAAAAATTCTTAGCAGAAGGAAATGAGAATAATAGAAATCTGTGGAATCTAATGAAATTTATATTACTCGTATAGGGTAACGGATCTTAAAGCAACATGATAATAATGTTTTGGGAAAGAATCGAACCGTTTAGCAACTAGTTTTTCAGTCATTGAATCCAAAACTAGAATAAACCAAATTATTTTATTAAAACATTCTGTAACGAAGGAGAATAAGCATAATTTTGACCTTTTCAAGTCTTACTAATTGATGGTCTATTCAGCATTATACCTCTCGAAAGATAAGTCGGTGTTGAAAACATTTCGACATCTAAAAGCTGCAAATAATCGAAACATGACTCACATTTCGCAGGAGCTCATTAGCAATTCTAACTCGGCTCTATATACACTCCATTTACATATATTTGTATGTATAAACTTTAAATAATGGCCGTCAATATAGTTTTTACACTTGATAACTCGTGTTGCTTTCGCTATTGCCTAATTTGAATTGATACATCATTTATCCTTTTCTTTTAAATGGAATAGACTTGATTAGCAACGAATTCGCAGAACACCCACTGTGCCTCAGATTTTTCTCTAAGGATTTTTTTGTTGTATTTACATAATTTTTGATATGATAGGATTTTAGTAAATAAACACTAATAATTATATGAACATTAAAATTTAGTTTCAAAACCAACTCTCTCCACTTCTCTAATGTAAACTTTACTCTAGTTTGGACTGAGTAATTGAAATTACAATCTACATTATGCACAAGGATTTCATCAATACGAAGCAAAAGTCTTCAAAACTTCTCTAGAAAATATTGAACTAGCAATAAATCCAATTCTTAAATTAAAGTGACCAAAAAAACACTTACCTCATCCTGAAACGCCTTGTGCAAAGCCTCCTTCGTGTATTTCTGGTCACCTTGTCTCAGTATTCCCGAACACTGCTTCAAGAGAGACAGCCGCATCCTCTCTTTCGCACTTTCTTCTTCCATAAACGACATACGATGTCCATTCCTTGGAACTCCCAAAAGATCCTTCGTTTCTTTGCCGTCGCCATTTTGGATTTTTAGTTCAAGAGGTTTTACTCCATTGTCAGGTTTCCCGCCATCTGCCTTTTCTATGTTGATGGTTATTTTTTCTGGTTCTTTTTGATCGTCTGGGTTATTATTACGATTAGTTAAATGATCGTTTGCCGCCATGTTTTTTGTTTAATGTTTATTCATTTTCGTATGACTCACTTCACTTCACTGTCTGGTTTGGTTTTTATCACTGTTATTATCATTAAACACTGCATCAAAGTTATTAAAATCTTCAGTGTAGTTTTTATTGAATTGTTTTTCTTTGATTGTAATTAGTGGACTGTCTTAATAACGATTGGATTTTTTACAACTCAGAATCTACTTCATTGCTAAATGCCAACGGGCGGGAATGTTATCTGCAAAAAATGGGTTTTATATTCGGTCATTATTTGTACCTACACGGATTTCTGGCGATAATTTAGTAAACTCAACTTCTTTTTAATTTTGACACTCAGTTATTTTATTCTCTAACGTGTCTCTAAAGATTATAATTTTAGATACGACATTAGTAGCTGGAATATTTATAAGTTTCCCTGAAACATCTGCAACAGTCGGCATACTAGTTGATCAGCTGTGTGTCATTCAATTTTTAAAACAAATTTAATCGTTTTTGCTTTATAGTAAGAAAGAGTTGGTTAAATAAGTAGAGGGTGTTCATAATAATTTTCAAATTTAGTTTTTCCTTTTACTTAGCTTTTTATTGAAACTTCGTCCGCATGCAATTTGTGACTGTGAAGTATCTGACATTCTTGCCATAGCTCAAGAAAGTCCTTTTAGAAAATCGGAGTAGCGGTTTCGCCGTGAAAGCTTAACAGACAAACAGAGGTACAAAATGTACTACAACCTGATATATAAAATGAATAAACAAAGAGTTGAAACCTAACATGAAAATTATGCAACTAAAACTTTAAATAAACTCCAAAAACGCTCAAGCTTTTATCCAATACATATTGCTACATTATGTCAAACAAATGATAGCAAATCTAGATCTTAATATATTCAAAAGTAAGTATTGTAATTTATGGCTCTAAATCCAGTTTTCAAGTGTATCCAGGGCAAGTGAGAAGCAATCGAATGGTATAGTCAGTGTCGTAGGTACTTGACCACTTTCACACCTTGTCGCGCTGTCACGTTTGACAAATTTTATGTGATTTTATATCGGGGTATAGTCCTGCACAGATTGACCGAAGCCGAAACTAAGTTTCAAGCTTACACTATGGGTAATAATATTATACACTCGAATAACATCGAATTAAGAGTGTTGAAAAATACTGGCGCCTATCACACAAATACACCCCAATACCAGAAACTCAGCTTCGTAGGGTGATGGCACCAGTGTTGGACACTTTTAGCTGACGGGCACCAGTAACCAATGTTGGATTTCGTAATATAATTATACTATTTGCACCATATTTTCATGTTTTGTAGTATGTAGTATCGTAATGCAAATATACTACACGAAAATACAATTATTTTATCTTCAGGCCGACCCGACCGACTTGTTCCATGGGTGAAATCATTTTGCTTTTTAAATACCCCACAATACAGGGAATTCCTGTACGCATGGCGATATCGATTTAGGCAACGACAAGCTCTGGGGCTGGATCTACTTCGTATGGTGCCGTCACTTTCCTCTCCTGTCATACACTATATGAGTGAAAGGGACGGCACTATTCTAATGAACGGAACGAAGTGCTTCGAAGTACAAAATCGCCTAAAACCGAAATGGAGTATAATCTGTGACACGGTAGTATATTTTTATTTTCCATAGACAATAACGTTTCGGGTGTTTGAATCCAACCCTGCCAGTAATGGACACTTAGCTCATAATTCTAAATCCATTCGGTCCCAAATTTATTGCTGCAAAACAAATGAATAACCATAATATTCTGTAAAATAAGACTTAAGTGGTCCTTGACGATTACTAGTTCGGTCACCCCAGGCGGGGTCGCTACACACGGAGCTAATCACGTCAGAGATATAGCGGCAAAGGAAAAGATAATAGTAACTACTACCCACTGCTTTTGACATATTGTAATCGTTTTGTTCTTAACCCGGCCGCCATTACTGTCCAATAAATAAGAGCTATTATAATAGATAAAAATAAATAAATGAATATCATGAGACAATGCTCTAGGCTTGTACTATGGGTACTAGACAACGATATAAATACTTATACAGAGAAATATATACTTAAATACATAGGAAACATCCATGACTCAGGAACAAAATGGTCGCGCTCATCACACAAATACAATACGATTACAAGTCCATGGCAATTAGGTTTTACAAGGTAGAATACAGACCCAGAATAAGTATACGAGGTATATAAATGAAAAGTAAGGTTTAAAACCCGACTGCATTTATATATTGTCGTCGTTATAGTTATATGTTAATAATGGTCTGACGACCTGGTTAGGATCGCGGGGAGCCGCTGGATGCAAGCGGCTCAAGACCGTGACTTGTGGCGCTCTTTGGGGGAGGCCTTTGTCCAGCAGTAGACGCCCCCGGGCTGATGATGATGATGATGAATGGTCATTTTGCCATTGGTGTTATTTCAATTTTAACTGTTTAGGTATCCTGTGTCACCCAGGATGGTGAAAGGATTCTAACGATACCACACACATCTAAATTCGCTCAGTCGTTTAGAAGTTCATACACGTACATACAAACATAAATTAACCCTGAAAACATTACACTCCTTTTTTTGAGCCATCGTGTAATTACGGATATACGACTATCATTCACAAAATATTTTTTTTGAAAAGTTATTTTGAAAAAAAAATGCGTCTTGTTTTTTTTAATACTACCAAATAGCTGTGACGTAGAAGAGACCATGTAATGTTTAAGCTCTTTAGTCAAAAGCAAAAAAACTACTTCTTATATCTTTGAGACCAACCATGTTTTTTTTTCAGAAAACCTTTTGAAAATGATCCTGTTCAATTAAAATGTTCGAGGCTTCGAGCTTGATACAGTCACTTCACCTTTCCTGCGGCGACTGTACTAATCGTGCATATTAAAGCATCATAAATTACTATAAAGTTGTTGGAGCACTTGGATCGTTTCCTGTTACCACAGAGCTAATAGGATTACGCAAAATATCAGAAATTCTCATACTTTGTGTGTGAGAAAGGTAAAGTGTTTTTGAGGATAACCGCGTCTTGAACCATTTGACCAGCTGTGTTACAGCAGAGGTGTCGAGACGTGTCTGTTATTGTGATAGGGTTCTACGGTACCTACGCCATATATAAATCGATAAGAATTCATTGTATACTAATATGACTCTACGCAAGCCGTCTAACTGTTTTACCTTTAAAGAGCTGTATCATATTATGAACTGTAGGCGGTGGATTTTTCCAAAATATGTTTAAAAGAAACTAACATCCGTTTCTAGGGTTTTTATCCTTACCCAAAGGGTGCCAACCTGGTCCTGTTATTATTGCTTTATCATATTAACGTCTTAAGGTTCAATTCTCAGCTCTCTACTATATTTGTTCCTCACTCTTGGATGTTTTTAAGTGTATAAGGTTGAGATTGCTATACCATTACCGAGCCTCAACTGTTCGTCTGTTTGTCTCTCTGTTCGTCTGTCACCGGGCTGTATCTCATGAGCTGTAATAGATACACAGTTGAAATTTTCAGAGTATAATAATAAATCAAATTACAAAATAAACGGAGCCTTCATAAAACTACTCGCAGATGGCCTTTTTCTTGTATGAACATGCGAAAGTTTATAAATCCGGTTTTAACCACTTTTCGGTAAAACGAATGCCTCAATTTTAACTACCCATTCAATAGATTGCATGACCACGGTGCCAATTAACACATCCAGAGCCCATAATCATGATTTACATGTTTTCATGTCTCCCCCAAGCCACATGGGCAGTGAATCCATCATCACATTCAACGCCATACTCTTCACAATCCATATTAAAGTGACGCCATTAGGAGCCAAGTGATTTAAACGAGCTTTAAGTGAAACCTGGTGGATTAGATTTATTCGCGGTACTTTCTCCGTTAATCGACTGATGTATCTTTTCGTGATCAATGCTTGAGAATGGAATTCCGCAGAAACATTAACTCTGAACTGCTTAGATTAACGACGTCTTACGAACCGATTTCGATTGAAGTAGGCGACGACGTGGTTAGCATCGAGTTAATACTCTCAAGGAGTGTTCACCGGGCACTTTGGGGTTAAACATCTCCTAGCAAAGATGCGCCTTTATGACAACAAAGATTGTAGAACGTGCGGCGAAGAGGCTGAGACAATGAAACACTTATTGTGTGAATGTGATGCCCTCGCCGGAGTAAGAATGAAAATCCTCGGTTGTGAATACCCAGAACCGAACGATTTCAAGGCATTGCACTCCACTATCGGCTTTCTGGAAGGGGTGGGGGCTGCATTGGATTAAGCGCTAAAAGAGGGGTAATTACACAAAAGATCCCACAGGGTCGAAGTGTAAGGACCCCACCAAAAAGATAAGATAAGATAAGATGCTCGCAACCACCAACTTAGAAAGAAAGAAGGGCATTTATTCACTACATAGAAGACACACATATAGACATATATAAATAAATAAATAAATAAATATCACGGGACAATGTCACACCAATTGACCTAGTCCCAAACTAAGCTCTAGGCTTGTACTATGGGCACTAGACAACGATATAAATACCTATATATACATAGAAAACATCCATGACACAGGAACAAAATTATTCGCGCTCATCACACAAATATCTGCCCTTACCGGGATTTGAACCCAAGACTGCTAGCTTCGGAGGCAGGGTCACTACCAACTAGGCCAGCGCGTCGTCTAATATTTAAGTAAACAATAAATGTGACAGGAACAGCACGGAGTGTCTTCGTGGCCACTATGGCTCAGCCTTATACTGAGCAGCCGGACACCTATAGCGCAGAATTTAAATCAGTACGGTTTTGGTGACTCACGGATATACATATACTACGAGTATACCATAGTATGTGTTATGTACGCTCAAACAAAAATACGTAAATAATTAAGTGACAAAAGTGAAATATAATAAAACGCATACATAAATACTGATATATACAGTGTGTGGCCCAAAACCGGGGATAATATTAAAAACAGGGGCTCTATAGATCACCGGTAATTACATTATAATGGTCTTACCTAATTAAAATCAAAACTTAACTTTCAGTTTTTTCTAAAAAACTTAATCGCAAATTCAATGTAATGCAAACACCGCTAAATCTACCGCGTGTTGTCAATGGCACCCTGTACTCAGACATACCGCGTACCAAGTGACCAAGCGACGATATCGCGACGGGAAAACACATTACCTACGATTTTTAACTTTGTAGGCTCTTTTCTCCAAAATTATTGACTTTGTAATATTAGACTCTTGTGATGGTTAATTGAAATGTTCCAAAGAATCCCCATTTAATTTATTCGCCCCGGTTTTGGGCCACACACTGTATATATATGAAAACCAAAGGGAGAATTACTTGGTAGTAAAATAACGTCCCGGGTTGGATTTCCGGTGACAGCAAAATATTTTAAACGAAGTCTTCCTGAGTCTTGGATGTTGGGCGAATATTTGAGATTAAATCTCCAAATTATAAGATTTATAAGTATAGGTATTCATTTTTGTCTAGTACCATTGTACAATCCTATATACATACAGCTAAGTTTGGGATGTAGTTTGGGGTTCCATACGTGTAGAGCAAGGTTAAAAATATTATTTTTAGGAATAGGAATTAGCTAATATTTTACATGGCGTGTACTAGTAGCAGGTAGATGAGTAAAAAGGCCACCTGATGCTAACAGTGAGGTCGGTGACCCATAGAGATTTGCATTCTCAAGACTACAATCTAAAAACTGCAATACTAAGGGCCGTATTAATAAACTCATCTTGACTGTGAGGCCCGTCCCAAAATACGTAAAAGTAAACGCCAAACCACAGAACACTGTCGTTTTTGATAAATCTCGAGACGAGCATTAGAGTTGAGATCAGTTTATTCATACGGGCCTAAGAGCGCAATGCCAACCCTGACGACTAAGACGGAATACCTCCATGCTAGTAATTTCAAGGGTTGTCTTAACCCCACGCCGGTACCCAACATTGCACATTATAAAGTCAAAGTCAAAGTTCTTTATTCTTCAATTTAGGCATAATATAATGCACCTATGAATGTCAAAAAGCATTACCACCGGTTCGAAAAATAAAACCTTTGCCCCGAGAAGAACCGGCGTAAGAAACTCGGCAAGATATATTTTTTTCAGGAAAAAGGTTTACATCATTACATAATAATTAAGTATAAATAGTTTACAATATCACAGTATTTTTGCACAGTACCTTTTTTAATTATGGTGTCTAAAGATAGTTTTGCCCAGTTTATTTTTCTGCACTTTGCCTTCCGCGATGTTAAAAATCCCCAATATGAACCATAAAAGAGCTTATTATAATAAAAACAGAATCGACACTTGCCGTAAATATAGTCTTTTGTTAAAATATTTCCGCAATCTCGACTTTATGTTAATATTCGTTTGTAGCTTGTTATGATAATGAAAAACCTATTAATATATGTTGTTGGATTAATAATAAACCGGATTCGCGGGAATCCTCACTGCTGCAGATTCATACAGACAGATTAACACTAACTTATCCGGAAAATAAAATACGATGTCTAACAATGGTACAGCCTATTACAAAGAGTATGTATCCACGTTTTGACTTTTTTTGCATTGTCATAAAGTCTAAAAGTGGGTTCATCTCTTTTTAGTTCACTGTACGAGTGGAAAGTTAACGGCAAAGGTTTGTTTGTTTGTTTGTTTAGAATTAATAGGCGACGCGGTCACAAAACAAGTTACCTACAATACAATCAGAAATAATTACCTTACATCCTTATGAAATGATTACCTTACATCCTTAATAGCTTGCCAGCGGATATAAGATCCGAAACCAACAAAGTTAAATTTAAACGTAAGTTATTCAAATTCCTTTGTCCATAGTTAGTACTTAAGTCAGTCAGTTTCAGTTAGTTAGTATTTAAGTCTATATTTAATATTACTCGTGCATTTTTATAGTTAAGCTGTAGAGACTCAAGTGCAAGCGGTTTTGCGGGACATTATTTATAAGTTACATACTGTATTTTTTTTTTGTGATTAATAAATAAATAATAATAATAAAAAAATTAAAAAATGCAAATGTCATGATAAACATATATGGATCTAGACTATAAGTCTGAACTATGTTTGCACAAAATGATCTAAGTGTATGTAAATGTTCTATGGTTAGTTATTTACCGATAGGAATTATATTACACCTGCGGAAGGATTCTCTGATCTATTTTTAGAGTTCCGTAGTCAAACTAGGAACCCTTATAGTTTCGCCATGCCCGTCCGTCCGTCCGTCCGCAGCCTAACTCAGAGGCCCTCAGTACTAGAAAGCTGCAATTTGGAATGAATATACATATAAGTCACGTCAACAAATTGGTAAAATAAAATCTTTAAAAAAATATGTTTTTAGTGTACCTCTTCTATGTAACGTGGGTTTTTTTTTTCTCGTCTTCCCCATTGTGTGAGGTGTCGTTGGATAGGTTTTTCAAAAATATTGCGGGTTTGTAAAAACAATTTTTCGTCCCCGTAGGGGGACGGGGGGGGGAGCCAAAACCACAAATACTAAAAATCTGATAAATATCTTAAATTAATTTTATAGGAAAACTATCAGGACTAAGTAGACTTCATTGGTTCTTGAGTTACATACGGTTTAAATGTTTATACCTACCGAAAACCTATTTGCGGTGTTGGTAAACTGACTGCGACCTATGTAGATGTATGGGGATAACAGTTTTCCAACGGCATAGTTAAGTTTGTCGCGAGGTCTAATTTGTTTGTAGTAACGGTTTCGGAACCCTACACTGAGCATGCTCCGACATGCACTTTTTTTTATTTCGCTATAGAACTAAAGCTATGTATTGCTTATTATGGCGCTGAATATAATTATAAAGTTCAACCAACAGGCCTAACTGATGACTGTATCGCCAACAAAATAAGAACACTTATTAAAGTCAATATTGTAAATCATCCTCGATCACAAAATAACACTTTTATAAGCATGAGTGCCAAATTACAAAAAAAAATGTCATTGATTTAATTGCCGCGCCGATTCTGATGAGGTTTTTTGTCGAGTGTTTTTGAATCATTAGGCTTTAATTAAAAGTACGAGTTCGTTTGCTACTCGGAAAGAGCTTTAGGGTCCCGTAGTAAAATGTTATTATTATTAATTTATGTCTTGACTTATATTTAAGTAAATGTATTAAAAAAAATACAATTGCAGAACTGTTCTACTCAAGCTTGGGCAATCCGCCTTATGTGCGTTTTACATGTAGTTAATTTAAGTCTGTTAAAATTAAATTGTGCACAGGTATTATGAATAAGGTACACTTTATGACCATTTTTACCATGTACTTTTTCGGTTCAGAATTAAAAAAAAACTGAAATAAAGGTTATATATGAAATAATTTATTTAATTTGTTAAAAGTTTGATTATGTTTCGTAATTTTTGACGACGCTCTTAGCTTTAGTTAGCTCTTAGTTAACGGTCCCGCGTTCGATTCACGGTTAAAGCAAATATCTGGGTGCTGAGTGTGAGTATACATAATATTATATTGCCGATTCGTGGATGTTTTCTGTATATTATAGTATGTATGCAATGTGTATGTATGTGTTTCTTTGTGTTAACCTGATCAATGTGTGACATTGTCCTCTGGATATTTTTTTACGAGCGTCAAGATTTGCCGGCTGTTTTTTTTGTGTAATTATCAGCTGAAGGTAATTCACGACAGTTGATTACAAGAAAGAAGTTATGTCCTCGTCATAGCATCGGTAGCTTAGTGGCTAAAATAGTCGACTCGAGATTGCTAGGTACCAGGTTCGATCCTCAAAAGCCTTGGGTACTCTAAGAAAATATTCTAAAGATCTGTGGTCGGATCGTGATGGAAGGTTTTTAAACGCAATTTATCATAGCTAGCTTTTTTTTATTTACACATGACAGGAGATTTTTGTATTCGATTGCTTCTTACGCGAAGTATACGATCTACGAGCGGATGACAAGTCTCGAAATCTACAATCAAGATGAGGCGTTTGGGAGCTTAGAAAATGTCTCTTTTCGGTTAAGTATTTGGTTTTTTTAATACTGCAGCTGTATTAAATGGAGTTGCAAATATGCATTTTACTTTAAAATCAAACGCCGTTGCCTAGGAAACCTGTATTATTTCGACCAAACGATGTAAAAGAATAAATAAGGTTTTTGTTTAAAAAGCTTCTCCACCGAATTCACTATTCTCATTTCACTTCACAGTAGGTAGTAAGATTGTAATTCAAGTTAACGAACACCACACTTTAAAACATGCGGTACTTTTGCCATTTTTTTGCCACCGTTTAACAAGATTTAGTTACGCTAACCAACTTAAAACTTATTTTTTTTGTGTTTTTTCAACTTATTTTTTAAATATTTAATCCTAACTTTACGACATATTTTTGGAACAGCTTTTGGAAACAAAGGCTGTTCCAAAAAATAATTGACGAACAGGAATTAAAGTTTTATATTTCTCGGATGAGAAAATACGAGTCAAAATAAGATGGCAAATAAATGGCAAAGTTACCACACAGTTTGCCACCGTTGATCGAGAGGAACGCAAGCGCAGACGGGCGCTCGCGCGGTGTCACGGATCTACACTACGGTACATGCGCAAGAGGCTATATTTCGACCATTTGGAATATATATCGTATATTTTTATTGTTAATTGATAGTCTCGATTTAGACTAGTTTGAGAAACGTTTTTAAACTAAAAGGTAGTTTTGTTGAAAGCGAAATTGGTTTAAGTGTAAAATGAAATCGAAAGGGAATCAAACTGATTGTTAATTTGTTTTAATGAACACAAACGATGTTTTAGATTTATTTCAAAGTAAATCACAATAGATTTTAAATGAAGGTAAAGTTATGATTTCCAAATGCCACTTTAATATTTAAGATTTTGTATAATCATTTTACTTTAGAAGTACAACTTTATACCTCTCGTGTTTCTTTCAACGCTCGACTACCAAAATCATAGATAGGTACGTACCGCCACATAATTCTCTCAGACCTAATACCCAAGTTATGATTCCTGCTCAAATAAACAGTATAAGTATAACAGTTACAGCACGGGACATCTTATGTCTAGTATTCGATGAACTCTCTCTCTCTCCCTAGCCATTATTAATCCCACATAGTAGTGGGGTCAGCTTTCCTGATCTTTCTTCTCCACTTCGCTCTGTTCTGTTATTCGATGAACTGAAAGTTTGGGACTTTCGGACTGATAGACTCTGTTGCCCATTAGTCTGCGGTAGGTACTCAGAGAATGGTGAGACAATCTAGACTACTTTAAGAGGGATTGGCAGAAATAGTTACAAGATAGAGAGATGGAAAAAGAGATTAGGAGAACAAATAGCACTTCTTCTTCTTCTTAAAGTGCCTCTCCAACTTAGTGAAGGTTGGCTATCAGCTGTTGGAATTTGTCCCTATCCTTTGCGAGGCGGAATAGCTCGGACGCGCTCGTAATTCCAGTCCACTCCCGGATGTTGCGAAGCCACGACTTTTTTCTTCACCCAACTCTTCTTTTACCAGCAACTTTGCCCATCATAATTAGTTGCAAAAGTTGATATCTGTCATGCCTGACTGAGCACGTGCCCGAGATACGAGGTTTTTCGCTTCTTGATGACCGACAAAAGCTTTCGTTTCTGCTGGGCCCGACGCAAAACCTCCTCGTTAGTTACCCTTTGCGTCCAACTTATCCTCAACATACGCCTATAAGCCCACATTGTATTTTGAATAGATGTTCATAACTTGTATAGGAAATAGCACTGGACCGATCATATTACGAAATCTTTGGGAAAGTCCTATATGTATATTCCGGATGTAGTTGTTTTTCGGTTGACATGACCTTGACGGTGATTTTGTAGAACTTACACATTACAAATGCTAATGTGTTGGTTTGTTTGTTCAGCTTTACGCCTTAACTGATCATTGTGCCTGTAGACCGAGATGGGGTACTTTATATGCCGGAAAAATGGACAGTTCCCGAGGTTTTATTGAGAAACTACTTTATTCCAGAGCACGTCAAATAAATATTAAACCGTCTGGCAGCTTCAGACGTACGTACCTAAGCCCCAATATACTCTTTAGACTTGATCCAGCGAATGTTTTTTTCTAAAACTGGTTTTGTTATAAATGAATTTATAAGCAAAAAAGCTGCGAATTTATAAGTAGACGTTTACTAAACGCGTATAATCGACTTTATAAAGTTATTTATAATACATAAAGATGACCTTTAATTTTACGCCGTCGTCCGTCGAATCCGAAGCGTTCTCAACTTAAGTAACCTGTTGATTAGGTCACCGTGATTTCAAGATGGCCCGGGTTATATTTTACCTCTTTTTTCCCTTCCTACCTTTGGTTAAGCAAGAAAAATATCAAATTATAGATATAGATAACTTATTAATGTTCGTATGTAAATTCTTTGTTGTACGAGATACGTAAAAGAGAAAAATCAATGATAGCGAAATTGGGAAGTACAACGCAAACTAATATCTTTAAAGGTTTTCTTTTAAATATCCTTTAAATTATTGCGATAAAATCGCCTGTGGTCTACCTTATAAGGATTTAATGGTTTTGCCTTACAATACGTATTTGTATTGTGTTGTATCGAGAAAAATAAATAAGTAGCATAGAGTGCAATACATGTACAAAAAATCAGCAATTAATAAATAAAAAAATAGAAGAAACATAACATAATGTTTCTTCGGAGAGCCACAAAAGAGGTAACCGACGCGTTTGTTGCCTTTACAATTTATTGGTTGGGAAAAAAAAGGAAGAACGCGTCCTGTTTTTGTAGACTATTACACTATACAAACACTGTAGTGGAAATTTAGCAATTAATAAAATATAATCGAAGAAACATAGCATAATGTTTCTTCGGAGAGCGACAAAAGAGGTCAACAGACGCGTTTGTTGCCTTTTGAATTTATGGGTTGAGAAAAAGAAGGAAGAAAGCGGCTTTGTCTTGTAGATCACACTATACAAACACCGTAGTGGTCATGGGAAATGCTACTGACAACTAAATTTAAGGCAATCATCTTACACAAGTTCAATCATTAGTTGCCTACGGCTACACTCCACATGTCAACACATTGCCCCATTCCGCCTAAGCAAAAAGGGCACAAATCTTTTATAAACTTGTCATATACGACCCTAATCATAACGATTAAAAGTATAATTTACCTTTGCAATTAAACTGTTGTAGATACATCATTTTCACTTTAGAATGAAGAGTGAAGCAACGTAATTAAACGCCAAAAACACGACATAGTGTCAATTTTCTATAGTAATCGAAAAACCCGGCTCTGAATACCGATTGACGAAAAGAAGGTTATGTACAGCACTTGACATAGTCTTAGCGAGTACGCAACGTAAAAAAGATAGAATCAATATTTGGAAAAAGTGGCCTTTACAAACTATTTTTGTAATTATTTTTGCTTTGTTAGAACTTAAGCGACTAAACTTTGAACTAAAACTTAAAGTTTTATGTCTAGGTCTAAAAATTATCTCCGAGGGTAAAATTGTCTTTTTTTATGGCAATGAGACAGCACGCGAGCACTCAGGCCACCTGATGGTAAGTGGGATCTGAGACCCATGAAATCTCAAGACCACAATCTCAATATTGCAATCCTAAGACCTCAAATGCGTTGCCAACCCTGAGGACTGAGATGAAATGCCTCTATGCTACACTTAGGAGCAAAGATACCGGGTCAGAATGCGTTTTTCATACAAACGAGACTGTTTCGAAGCCTTGGTTCCTCGCTCGGTTTAATGGTGGATACACCGAGGTTCAATAGAGGAGGTCAAAGTTCTTAAGATACCTAACTGATCAGTTAACAGCACAGCGGGAGAGTTTGGGTCAGTTCTTGGATTTCCTTACATTGCCATTTTAGATGTTTTTCTGAACATGCACAATACCGGGGTTAACCGCAGACTCATTCAGTTGGGTATCCTAGGCACTCTGGAAGTCCTGTATCGATGCTCGGGGTATTCATCATCAGATTTCACTAAAAGCATTTCCTGGCGAGCAACCAAGGCTTCGAAATAGTCTCGTTTGTATGAAAAACGCAATCTGACCCGGTATTTTTGCTCCTGAGTGTAGTTATTTCACCGGTTGTCTTCTCCCCACACCGGAATACAGCAAAGCGAACACTGTTGTATAGTTAAAACGTCGTAAAGCTTATTGCCAGCCGTTTGCGTTGGATTCTGTACAATCTATGAAGTGTAATAGGTTAGCACCAAGGGACACTATTCTAAACCACGTGGCCATAGACATGCTAGTATACTGTAAACTCTATGGTAACTTCATTTCAAAAGCAATGTGGTTTACAGAGTAAATAAGAAACCCAGTTGAGTAAACAGTTGTGTTTTTAAACAGGAATAATTATAAAGCTGGGCATTCACGACCGCAACAACAAGCCGAATAGAGCAGCGCCGCGCCAACATCGGTCCGTGAATGTCAAAACTGTAGCGTTTAAAAGTACTTGGCGCGGTCCGTTGGATTTCAAACGTGCTATAAGAATGGAGATATCGTGAATGTAGAAATTCAAATGGCGTCTCTGGCAGCCATTTTGTAATAAAGACAAGAGAACGTAATAAAGCGGGAACTCAACAGGCGTGGCGTGCCCGTGAATGTAGTCAGAATAATTACGTCCATCCAGTTGTATACGCTCCATCTGTCGCCGAGACAAACGGCGCGTCCGTGAATGCTTAAGATACAATATCACATTTTTCTTGCATAGACCCCTTTTAGAATTTGAATTATAATCAATTAGATATTTCGGATTTTCTTTAATGTTCTTAATTTTAACCACAACAATCATACCTACATAGGACTGAGTCTGCTGTACTAAAATCATGTTTTGAAATGATTACAAAATATTTTAATTTGTACGGAATTATAATTTGGACGATGTAATTTTTTTAATTTTTAATTTTGCCAAGTAATTGTTATGCTAATGAGAAACCTTGCAGATATAGAATCACGCTGGATACGACTTCAATCCTAAATTATAAAAAAGGGACCATGTCACATAAACTGATCGTTTCCAAAGTAAGCTCTAGGCTTGATTTAGATTTATTAAATTCACAATTAAGTTAGTTTTATTACACACGTTACTAATTAATTTAATAAATACACGTTAATTCCTGTAATGATCGTCAAAAAAAAACAAACAAATAATAACTAGGTATTTAACGACGTTTATATTCTATACTTAGGTTTACTTGGGACAACGATATTAGAAAATACAAAATAAATGGAGAAATATATAACAAACGTCCAAGCCTCAGGTTCAATAACCAGGGACCAATAGCTAACCGTAGACAGGGTCACTATCACCTAATCTAAGAGGTCTAACATGGTCTCTTAAACACTATAATATTGCATTGATATTGGGTCTATAAACTACCTAAATACATATGGAAATTTTTAGCTTAATTTACCACCCACGCTCGCCAAATTCTAGCCAGATCTAGTAAACAATCTTGATCCTTGTAAATTAAAACGGAATGAGAAGAATTTGCTCTAATTACTATGTTATTTTAGTCGCATATAGACTTTTACTTTAAGTAGTAAACAACCCGTCCTTTTCCCAGGATTGCGTAATAACGGAAGAGGGAAAAGGATAGACAAAGAGATAAAGTCAGTAGGTGGTCACAGGATCTCCTCCTGAGCTATGCTAAACGTAAACTTACCCATTTTAAAATCAGTCGGTATCGATATGAGCAGTTAAAGATAAATTATGCGGTGATATGTGGAAACTAATATAGGTGCCTATGTATAAACTGAAAATGTGAAACCCACAGATTTACTCTGATCTCGTCTTAGAGCTGACAGCTGAAAATCGGAGGCCATTTGCAACGTCAAAAGATGGCGGATGTGTAATTTTTTTAATTATTTTTTTTGTGTATTTAGGTGTTCAACATTCTTTTCTGTTAGTGATTGGACTTTTTAGGCTAAGACTTGGAATTATTTCGTGTATCTGGCATCTTACTTCTCGTTTCAAGTGGTACAGAGGTTAAAACTATCTTGGCCTCTATCCTACATATCACCGTACAACATTGCCCCCAATCTTCCTAGAGATTGCATAGTGTTTTATTGCTATATTGATTTATACTTATATATACTTGACACTGGCAAAATCACTTCATTGTGGAAATGCCATTTCCCCGCGGTAGTAGCTGTTCAAGCCGCCGCGGAGCAAAGGAAAAAAAAAAAGCTGAAAATCAACGCCGAATTACGTTCAAGCTTTCGATAAATAAACGTTTTTATATAGGACCACCCGTTTCTGCCTAAGCGGTGCCAGACAAATGGATATACAGACCGACAAAAGCTTCAAACATATAGTAAAGTAACATATAGCAAAAATGGAATGGCTTAAAATGATAATTTTG
Organism: Acleris sparsana; assembly: GCA_923062465.1. Taxonomy (NCBI): domain Eukaryota; kingdom Metazoa; phylum Arthropoda; class Insecta; order Lepidoptera; family Tortricidae; genus Acleris; species Acleris sparsana. The sequence goes on from OV281308.1 coordinate 12,788,890, forward strand.
ACAGAAACACATTATAACATCACTAGATATTTATGAACTGCTTGCACTTGTACAGTAGTTAGATAACAAGTACCTACAGAGGAACATGGGTACCTAAACATGCTCAGAAATATCTATAGGTACTCCACTCGGTGCTATTACTCCTCTTCACAATGGCCCATCACGGGCGAGCATAAGAGACACATTTACACATTAGAGCGAGCAGCATATTCTTGTGTCTCACTCTTACGCATAACTCCATCCCCATGATGGGCCATTGTGGAGTTTTCAGATTTTGAGCACCAGTATGCACGTAATCATCATCATCATCATCATGTCAGGTGAAAGACGTCCACTGCTGGACATAGGCGTCCCCCAAGGCTCTCCACTCAGACCGATCTTGTGCTTTTCGCATCCACCGTGGTCCCGCGATCCTTACGAGGTCGTCACTCCATCTTGTTGGAGGCCTACCTACAGCTCGTCTCCCGGTCCGCGGACGCCACTCCAGAACCTTCTGACCCCATCGGCCATCAGTCCTGCGAGCAATGTGACTATACAAGTTCTGATGAAAGATTACTTTCAATGTTATATTTAGAAAATCGGCAAGATACCATCTAGGGCCTTCCGCTTCAAGCCTGTCAGTGGACCAACGTCTATACTTAATCGACTGTCGCCCGACAAATAGTGTGGTGACATGGTCACCTCACTGGTTGATAGTGAGGAGAAATACGCATCGATATAATAGGTACATAAAGTTCAGAGGGATTTTTTTTCATGCCTACTTACTTACTTGTGCCTTTATTATGTATATGCACATATAAAGGTGCTAAAAGACTGAAGCATTAACTCGATGTGCGTACCGATTGGTTCTTCAGTTTGAACTGTTTGAAGAAGCAATCGGTACGCATATTTCGTCGATCATTCTAGCGAACGCTCGAGTTTGTTTGAACTAAAGTCTTCAGCATGTGTGCGCAGATTTTTTGATATTACGTGACTTATTAATCTGACATACAGTTTAATTTTGATGTACAACAACTTTGACATATCACTTGAAGAGAAATAGAGCGGTAATTTTATTTACCTACTTATGTAGAAAAAAACGATGGCAAAGTAACAAGAGACCGTATGAGTTAATAAAAAATTATAAGGTTCCATCAGTAAAATAGGCTATAGGAGTCATATATCTGTCCCTTTTACTGTCAAGTTAATTCTACTAGTTAGGTACCTACTTAGCTAAGATATCGATAAACCACAAACTATCGATAACCAAATTATCGACTTCACCCCATCACTAAACTACGATCCCACGTTTAATCCCCCGTCTGACACTTTTCAATTAACCGAACATGATAATTAATCTGTACCCCACGTTCTCTAATCAAATCCGTTCTTAAGACCCCTGGATTCATAGCATGTATTCGCAATTATAGGTCAACATAGACTGGTTGATTGTTCGTAAAACCAGTATAATTTGATCTGTACTTATAAACATCTGATATGTAAACACGGGTCAAATTACAATGGCGTTCTGTAAATTCGACTGTATAGTATGGAAAATAACTTGGCTGGGTTAGTTATGGGACCCATCAAGTTAACGATAAGTTGGACATGATTTGTGACACGAGATAAAGTTGCATGTAAGTTCCTAATCACTTAATCTAAATGCAGCGGACACACCAACCGCATCGTATGTATATTATCTATGGAAACAAACTCTTTAATGCACATAGACAACTACAAGACGTGTCCAAATTCAAAATAATTTAATTGCAATGTCATTATCATTACATTATCATCAAATATATTGATGCAAACATTTTTGCATCAATATATATTTTGATGACGCGCTGGCTTAGTTGGTACTGTTGGTAGTGGCCATGCTTAAAAAGCTAGCGGTCTCGGGTTCAAATCCCGGTAAGGGCAGATATTCGGGCGATGAGCGCGAATATTTTTTCCTGAGTCATGGATGTTTTCTATGTATTTAAGTATATATATTTCTCTACATAAGTGTTTATATCGTTGTACCCATAGTTCAAGCCTAGAGCTTAGTTTGGGGCTAAGATTTTTTTTTAACATAGTGGGTCTTTTCCACTTAACCTTGGAATAGAATAAGCAAGACAATGCAAGAGGATAGACAAATTAAACAAATAACATTAAATAACAATGGTACCTAGTAGTTTTTTCCCTCTTATTAGTGTCCCACTGGGCAAAGACCTCCTCTTTTGTCCGCCTTTCATCCCTATTAAAGGCCTAGCGTCACCTGATGCGTGCGCGTAGACGTAGCGTGCGCGTGCGCATACATGCAGTAAGTGAAAAGCGCAAGCGCACGTGACGCTGGGCCTTAAGGGCATGCTGCGGCCGCCACTCCATCGCGCCACTCACAGTTGCGACTGTACTTGTAACTCAGTTCAATTTCATTGCACGTTAGCCCGTATGCTTTTCGTGATACATTGCGTCACAGCTTTCGGCTCAAAAATGTTAAAACAACCCGTTAATGGATTTCTACAAGCATACGGGCTATCGACCAACGAAATTGAGCTGATTTACAAGTACAGTCGCGAACTTTAATTTAGTACCCACCTTAGGTCCAAATTCAATCAGACATTCTACAACAATAAGGTTGAGTTTTCTAAAAGTTACAAATGACTTGACATCTCTAATGAGTAATGACATTGACTTCAAGCATATTTTTCTTGAAATGGGTTAAAAACACCAAAGGTTCCGTACTGCCCGACTTACACTTGGCCAGTTTTACCTATTTTATTGTGTAGGGTTCGTATTGTAAAAAAACCGAACCGGTTATCAAATGGGCGTTTTCAAAATAAAGTGTACAGTCGACGTCAAAGATATTGTATTTAAGTTTTTGGAGCTTATTTCGATGGAATAATGTGACCTCGTCAGGATCGCGGGAGCGCGGTGGATGCGAAAAGCACAAGACCGGTCTGAGTGGAAAGCCTTGGGGGAGGCCTATGTCCAGCAGTGGACGTCTTTCGGCTGACATGATGATGATGATGATGAATGTGAAAAAATGTAAACATATCTTTGACGTCGACTGTACATACCCTGGGGTATTGTAACGTTAACTTTGTCCGTTTTGCGACGAAAATTAGTTAAATTGGCATCGCAAAACGGTTAAACTTAACGTTTCTTAATTTTTCCTTTAGTAGGGTACTTACACTTTATTTTGAAAACGCCCAATTCCGGTTCAATAGATACAGCTCTTTTTAGTTAGGACGGACGTACAAAAACTTAGTAACCCTAATGTGAAGAAATGTTTATTCACACCACATGCTCGAAATTGCCGAATTATATATGATGCAAACCCCAGTTAAAGCAAGTCATTATAAAAATCGGCTAACCAGCGGGTTACAATGAGATTCAGTACAATATTATAACCCGGAGGTTAATAATAAGATTTGAAATCGTATGAAAAACTGTTCGATAGAGACCTTTGCTGTAGGTTTCTATGGAACTTATTTGAAAATCGAACTAGCTTAACTCGTAACAAGCTCGTTACGCGCGGGAGTTAAATCTGGAGTTCGCTCAGGATTCAAGATCGCGCCCGTGACATAAAACAGTGCTTTAACCCCTCGGTGTGTAATCTACTATTACAGTGTTAAAGAATAGGTACATATTATAATATGTATATTGATTAAAATATTACATAAAATTGATGAAGTTTGTGCCTACCATTTTTTTATGCATAATATTAGTAACCATTTAATTAATAAAATTAAAATTAATACTTGTACGCTGAATACAAGTGCAATAATTATAAAAGTCAGACAGTGTATTTAACTGTATTCTGACAAATTATTAAATTTGAATTAGAAGTTTGAGTGTTTGAGTAACATAACAAAAATCTAAACTTTCTCATTTCTAATGTTAGTAAGATAAGATTATTTATTATTACTATACTAACATAGCACCCTCATTATCTTAACCACACATTATAATATGTATAGTAATAAACAATAAAAAAAATAAGTGTACAGTGTACCTATGAGATACAGACAGACCACTGACAGACAGATCGGCTGCCCTACGGAAAAAGAAAGTAACTGACATTTTTTTCAAAATCGATGTTTTTACATTTTTGGCACTTTTAGACAGTAACAGATGTTGCTACATTCTCGGAATCATCAAAAGAGCTTTAGTTTTAGAGATACAGTTTCGCTAAAGACAGTAACTGCAGGCACTGGTACAAAATATCTACCGAAAAACAAAGCAAAACACAATTACAAAGCATAAATACAGTAATTGCATGTCGATTACTTTGTTTTTCTGTTGTAAATTGATTCACTTCGTTTTCTGTTTGGTAAAAATGTTTATATTAGGACTGAAATTTAGCTAAAAAGAAATTAAGTAGCATTACTTGATTTTTGTTTTGTAAAAAAGCATCAAATTTACCGATGTGTCTACGCAAAAACAAAGTAAACAAAATGATAAAGCAAAAACAAAGTAGTTTACTGGCAGTTACTTTCTTATTATATTTTTATTTCAATTAAATTGGTTTTTAACCAACATTTACTTTGTTTATAAATTGTTAAACTCCATTTTAATATTTTCAAAATATAATTTAATGGCACTTACTTTTTTTTTTGGCCGAGTAAACTAACAGTTGTTAGTCATACATTTTCATACGTTAATTTTCGTGATGAAAGGATATATTACCGATTCTTAACTTTAGTCCTTTAACTTATGTACCCTTTTTAGGGTTCCGTAGCCAAATGGCAAAAAACGGAACCCTTACAGATTCGTCATGTCTGTCCGTCCGTCTGTCCGTCCGTATGTCACAGCCACTTTATTCCGTAACTATAAGAGCTATACTATGGAAACTTTGTAAGTAGATGTATTCGGTGAACCGCATTAAGATTTTCATACAAAAATAGAAAAAAAACAATAAATTTTTGGGGTTCCCCATACTTAGAACTGAAACTCAATTATTTTTTTTCATCAAACCCATACGTGTGGGGTATCTATGGATAGGTCTTCAAAAATGATATTGAGGTTTCTAATATATATTTTTTCTAAACAGAATAGTTTGCGCGAGAGACGCTTCCAAAGTGGAAAAATGTGTGTCCCCCCCCCGTAGCTTCTAAAACAGGGTGGCACATTTAGATCAGTAAGTATGGGGAAGTCTGTAACTATAAGTGATACAAAGATCTGTTCTTAGGAACCATGTCATCGATTTTAGTGACAATAAAAACTGCATACATAGATTAAAAAAAAACTTGTACTTTATTCGGGAATCGAACCCGGTCGTATTGAAAAAGAAAATGCTATATAAAAAATGGGTGTCATTCGAAGACCCATTTTATTAAACTAAAGGATATGAAATTTAATGCATTTTATTCTTTTAGATATCATGTTTCGTACTTAGTAACATTTACTGCTTACGACCTACACAATCGATATCCAAAAATATACAAATAATGTAAGTTTCATTTTTCAATATGACCTGGTTCGATTCTCGAACTGAGTACAAGGTTTTTTTTTAAATCCATGTATGCAGTTTTTCTTGTCACTAAAATCTATGACATGGTTCCTAAGAACAGATCTTTGTATCACTTATAGTTACAGACTTCCCCATACTTACTGATCTAAATGTGCCACCCTGTATACATAATTAAAACGAATTAAAGATGGAAACTTTTAAACTTCTTTTATTCAAATCTTCGTTTCAAAGTTGCTACGTTTTGTCATTGAACTAAACAGGATCATGTGTCATGACATGTATGCCAGAGGTTACGTATAGTATTTGAGGAGTTTCAAAAAAATAGCACACCTTTTACAAATTCTTCAGATTTGTGAAAAAATCTGCACGGGGGTTGGGATCTTGGGATCATCATTCTAAGTAAGAAAAATAGATTGATGATCGTAACTCACGTGCAGATTTGAAAAAAGCGGCCAAGCGCGAGTCGGACTCGCGCACGTAGGGTTCCGTACCACTATACATCTAAATAAATGTTTTTCTTTATTCTTTATTATATTGGAGTTGATTGAATGAAAGGTAAAATGCTGTTTACGATTTATAACGTATTAAAAAAAAACTAATTATTAGATCTCGTTCAAACCAATTTTCGGTCGAAGTTTGCATAGTAATGTAAATCATATATTATTTTTACATTTATCATTCCCTTATTTTAGAAGTTACGGGGGGGGGGGACACACACATTTTTCCACTTTGGAAGCGTCTCTCGCGCAAACTATTCAGTTTAGAAAAAAATAATATTAGAAACCTCAATATCATTTTTGAAGACCTATCCATAGATACCCCACACGTATGGGTTTGATGAAAAAATAATAATTGAGTTTCAGTTCTAAGTATGGGGAACCCCAAAAATTTACTGTTTTTTTTCTATTTTTGTATGAAAATCTTAATGCGGTTCACCGAATACATCTATTTACAAAGTTTCCATAGTATAGCTCTTATAGTTACGGAATAAAGTGGCTGTGACATACGGACGGACAGACGGACGGACAGACATGACGAATCTATAAGGGTTCCGTTTTTTGCCATTTGGCTACGGAACCCTAAAAATTGTAAAAGGTGTGCTATTTTTATGAAACACCCCATTAAAATTTTATTAAAAATTAAAAGTATGTGATAATTACAAGTAAAAACTGTGCAATATGTAATAAAAAAGTTACAATTTACGCCTATCATTTTTTATTGTAAATTGGTACCTACAGTAACATAATATCCTATTAGTAAGCCACCCGATCCCTCATGATGACAATCTTAAAATTCTATAAAGTAAACGCCATTACTGTGTTTAGTAAAGAATTTTAATTTTGAAATGGCCTCCTAACACTTCTAAAAACAAGGTAAGTACTATTACTTCATTATTTAAATTTCAACTTGTGTAAGGGATATGCTTATACGCAACTTAAAAAGAAAGTAAATGTACTTTACTGTGTTTTTGATATGACACATTTATTTTTAACAAAATAATTTACTACCGAAAAACAATTTTTGTTAATTTAAAAGATAATTAAAAACAATTTGTCATAAAATTATTACACAGTAGGTAGAGCAAATTATTTTACACATTATTAAATGTTAAAGCTGATGAAACAATGAAAAATACGTTTTAAATAAAGAATGTTTCGTTTTTTCGCTCTCCTGTAAAATTTACTCGACTGTAATTACTGTCTTTTACCGTAGAGCAGCCGAGATGGTCAAACAGACTTATGCACATACTGAGAGGGACGGACCATGGAGGTTTATTAACAGCATCCCATTGTCACTCTTAAAATGGAACCCTAAAAAGTACCATTGTAATTTAAGTACCTTTCATTTTATTTGTCATTACAGTATCATAACAGTTGCAGTTAAGGTTTAAGGTCGCCCAAGTCTTTCCATTCTAAATAACTCTGTGCGAATACTAAATTAATTCTCCATTTCATCTCTGCACATTATAAATTAAATAAAACAAATCATTATGGTCTTCATATATTTGACTATTTAAACATCATTTAAATTTACCTAACCTACTCCCGTTTGCTAAGAATTGGCAATTCATCCAAATCCTCTAAATTTGTATGTATGGAACATTGCAAGGAGTCCTCGTTTTGAACATTTTGAACAAACTCTCCCATACACAACTTAAAGCACATTGTATTTATATTGTGCTGAGCTATTGCTATCTCTTTTCTTGGCCGTCCACACTCTCTTAACTTGTGAGCAATGTATTCTCCATAAATGTCAAATTCATCTCTCGAACAAACTTTTTCTGCTAATGTCCGCATACATTTAAAAGCTTCAGAAGCGGTCGCGGTGCTTTCTTTGTTCTGAACACTAGTCAATTGTACTGGCATTGGCGTTACGTTCTTACTTTCATCTATTGTCTCATATTCAACATACTCTGTATATTCCGTATCAGAGGCATCTATTAATTCCTGAAAGCATAATAGTTTTAGTTAGAGTGGCACAACTTGTAGCATAAAAATTGTTAGAGAATGTTTCAATTTAATTAAATAACTGTAATACTAATAGGTACAGTATGATTAATTGAAGTTTAGGACCTTTTGTCATTTTATAAATGTAATAACAATGACCAATTGTCTGACTTTCGTAATACAAAATGAAATAAGATAACCTTGCTCCTTAAACTGAAATTGGTATTCATATAATAAAATAATAACCTAATGAGCACTTAGAGTAGAGGTCATGTTTTCAATAACATAAATATATAATAAATAATAAGTTATTGATAAGAAGCTTAAAATGTGTTTAAAACTCCTTTTAATACCACAATACCTGCGATACATCCTGCTCGTTTCCTTCTGGATACGGTTTAACGCAGTTAAACAACAAAAACAGCAAAGGTTCATATCCAAACCAGTGAATTTGCTTCGGAGATAAACCAGCTTCGTGTTTCTCCAATCTTCGATGCTCACGGCGAAATTGGTTCTTTAACGCTTGAAACTTCAGTTCAATCTCTTTTGGCTTAACGCCGTATTTAACTCCCAAAGTCTCATAGGCATTGGCTCTTTTTATCCGTTTTTTAAAATCCTCGCTGTTTATATCCCATAAACACCGGTGGAGACGAATGTCTTCAATAAGAGCAAGCGTAATTTTTTGGGACCACATTGTGTGTCAGACACACAAATAACTTTGGATGTAGGCTTTAAAATGCCTCTGAAACAGACAGTCGGACAGAGTAGATAGATAGATTGATATCTTTGTTTTGTGGCATTAAGTCATTTGTGTTGCCACTATGAATTCGCAATGTCAGGTTTAAGGAAGGCACACGTTTTAACGGAGAGAGTGAAAAAAATTGAAAAGGGGGATAATAGATAAATAATGTTTCGGTTTCATACACATTACAAACAAAACTGAAATTTACATGTTTACACAGACAGAGCACAGATTATTAAGGTATGTCTAAGACAGAGGCGAGTGCAATAAAACGCTAGCGTGAATTGGTTTTGCTTTTTGACAGACAGCTGTCTGTCATTCTGCTTGCAATACATTATAAAAATAAAAATGTAAAAATACGATTATTTTCATTTATTAGGTATGTATTATTTCTAACTTCAATACATTACTTTAATTATTTTTTTGTTACAAATGATGTCTTTTGAATGATTCTTGATAAAATAGCAATAGTTTCGGTAAGGTGTTCGGCAGGCGTTAAAAACGCTTCTTGAACGAAAGAGTAATAAAATAGGAGTGGTAGCGTACGCCAGAAGGAGATGGACACCAACGTCAACTTTATAAAAATGTTACACCCTGGATTCAAGGCTATTGCCTAGTTTATAGGCTTTAAAGATATTGGGTAATGATTTGAAAATATTTTTTTGATTATAAGCTCGATATAATTTTTTAATAAATATTCATCGAAAACTTGCCAGGAAATCTTAAATAGCTTAAAATTTATTTACGTTATATGTAAGTAATTACTTAGAAGAACGTACTAAATATTATACATGGTAATCTAGCGTGTATTAATTCCATTTAATTACCTTAAGTTACCAGGTATTTAGAATAGCCTGACAGAATGTGAGCGCTTAATTTATCATCGGGGCTGCTTCAATATGTCAAGTCGTGGAATCACAGTCACGCGCGGTACAGTCGGGGTAATTTTCTGCACTTATTAATTTTATTTTTGATTTAAATATTTGCATACTAGCCTTTTCCATAAAAAAGTTCCACGTCGTTGGCTCGTTATCTATTTCTACACAAAAACAGTTACTCAATGTGATAATGATGGTTGCCTTTGAGAATTGTGGTTCAACCTGTTACCTACCGTGGGAAAGTCTCTATTACCAACATACACTTTTCTAACTTTATTTTGAGGCATAAACATGACGCATAACGCTAAGTTAGCGATTTTTTTAAATTGAAAAAATCGGTTGACGTAAGCTGATGACAGATCGCATCGAATGCTTATGTCAATTCCATACATAACTCATCTTATACTCCGATTTTTGTAAGATGATGCCTGTGACAGACCATATTATTATAAACACTTATTACACTTATTTCTTCAACTTTACATAAATATAACATCGATACAAAACTAGCGACGCCGTTCAGGAATATAAATAATTAATTGTCTATTTTTAAACATCGGCTGTGAGTATTATAGTAGTGAAGTGATTTAAATTACGAAATACGGGCATCATCTTAGAAAAAAAACAGACCTACAGGATTGACGACTCGACGTACCTAAGCTGACGATTTACCGCGTCCCGTCGGCCGCGTATGTCAATTCATTTTGTACGTTTTCGATTATCGCTAACATTAACGTTATGCTTCTTATCTAGGCCTGCTAACCTGATTGTTTTAATGCCGACTGTACGGTATCATCGTTTAATGTGTCTCAATCTGTCGCTCTTGTCACGACCTATCACGGACGAGCAATTAATTCGTCTGTCTAAACCGCGGTCAAGGATAAAGAACGTATAGCAAACACTCACCTCCCGTAAGTTAGCTATTAGAACCTACGTACACCGCAACTCTTAAACGGGTCAACTACAACCGAGTTGGACGCGGTTGTTTTTTCATGGTAAAGGAAGTAAACGAGCAGACGGATCGCCTGATGGTAAGCGATCACCGTCACCCATAGCTAGTGCGTTATCCTTTCAAATGAGAGCATTGGGCTGTTTATTCGATGAAAAGTATTTTATATCAAATTGAATACGCTAAATAATATGTGGCGAATAGGTATGGTGAAAAAAGTCAGTCTAGTAGTTTACTTATGTCATTATTATTTTTGATTAAAATGAACTTTTTTTAAAATTATAAATGCTTCTTTAGACAAATTACATACTAATCAAAAGTAGGAAGCCTATAGAATAAGTAAATGTTAGGTTTGCTGCGAATTATTAGTACCGACTTACCTGTTTATACCTGCCTACCCAATATTATACCGAGAAACAAATAGTCAACCTAACGTTTGCTTTTTCTATAGGCTTCATACTTTCGATTAGTGATTGGTATGTAATTTGTCTAATAAACACAAAATTGCAATAAACAAACAGTTAAATTAAAAAAAAAAACACTGGACTGAAATGTTTCAGTCTGTGGCGTCAAAATGTGTGCCTCAAACGACGCCGCCATAACGTTATGTTGGCAAGATTGTGAAAAATAATAACGGCTACGCTCACCTATTATCTGTATTCTTTTATCTGTGCCGCTACCCAGCGCGGGCTCACTTTTCTATTTACTCCTGCAATTTTCTGCTTGTCAAACAATTAAAGAAGCTACTAAGTTACTGAGTTATAATTTCTGTTACCACCACTGCGCAAGGAACCCCTCTACGCAACACCAAAAGCCTACCTATTCGCCATATACTTAGCATATTAAAGATATAAAATACTTTTTATCGAATAAACAGCTCGGCGCAAAAAGTCTCCTATTCGGATCTCCTACTAGTTAAGTGATACCTCGTAGCCCATGTCAAATTTCCTTAGTTAGAAAAAGTATCTTACGTCGCTCTTCTAATGTCAAAAGTTACTTTGCCACATGTCCTAAATTTAGTACGTTAGGCCGTACGAGGTTATATTACGAAATACGGCTGTCACGTCATCTTCATATTTCAAAGCTAGTTTTCTGGTGGGTGGTTAATGGCTGCTAGGTTTCGTGAAAATCGGTTGTGTTAGGTTAATTTATCTAATATCAGTATGAGCTCTGGACCCATTTTGATAAAATTCGTCCCTGTAGGAACTTTTGTGCAATTCAATATTTAGTATGTATGTATAGGTACACGTTAATGTACAAAACGTAGAAACTCAAATACAAAAAAAAATGCAGGTTTTCTTTAATGTTTTTCGTACACCGCTATTTACAGTGTATCGGTAATCACGGCTAGTACTAAGGTTAGAACAACTTATTGGTAGTTGTTACCATTCGGTAACGCGGTCGTGGGGATCGAACTTGGTACTAGGGATGTCACGATGGTGGCTTTACCGGAGCTGGAGCCGGATCCGGAGTTAATTATTTTTGTTAAACAGAGTCGGATCCGGAGCCGGAGGCGAAGTTGGAGTCGTATCGGAAGCCGAATCCGGAGGTTTATCGGAACGATCGATTCGATTTATTTATAAGACAAAATGCGGGCGATCGTGAGGTAAGTAATTCCTGGACGAGTCAAAACTTGTAGGCGTGCGCCGTGCTGCCGCGGCAAATGCAATACCTTCAGCTCCGGTATAATTTCGGTAAAAAAATTACGAAGGCGGAGGTGGAGGAGGTGGGAAATAAAACATAGCGAAGGCGTAAAACCAAATGGAAATACCGTCTTAACGGATGCGGAGGCGAAGCTCCGTAACATAGGGATGTTACGGAGCTTAGTACTTACGCAGCTTCAAATCCAGTTGTGATATGTCGGAACTTCCGAATGATAATAGACCTCCATTTCTTATACCTTTTAAGGTCGAGGCACAGGGGAGCCGCCGCCGCCAGCCGCGGTTAGCGTGTACTACAAACAGGGGCCGATTGCGTAATAAAGTACAAGCTAATAGTATTAGTGGTTTTGTATGGCCTTGTACTTTATTATGCAATTATAGGCCCCAGGTTTATACTTTTCGCGCGTGCTCACTAAGGATGTTAGGTTACGGGTTTACTGGAGCCGGAGTTTTTGAATTTGGTTAATTTGAGTCGGAGCCGTACCCCGATTCCTTGTTTATAGTAGCGACTAGCAAACTATAAATAAACGCGGCATTTCTCGCCACAGTGCGTGGTATCAGCATTAGCATACAATGAGGCAGTTGCTATCGTCGAGCCAGATATCGCCGATAAATCCAATTTATTTCGTAATGCGCGATATTTGCTGCGTATGGGCATAGAGTGGGTTAGAACTGGTACCACTGTAAGGCCGGCCTTACACAGACGGAATAGTTAAATCTATAATCTGAATTCGGAAACCTAGCTTTATACATATCCAATCGAATATTAAAATTAAGAACGTATAAGTTCCGAAATATCCACTATAAATTAGTGAAATTGCTTCGTTATTTGTTACCCGTAGATGTCTTCAAGGGGTCTGCGTTGCAAACATCAATCAATCATTCAAATATTCAAAAAGTACAGCAGTTGACAGTTGCGTTTCTTCTCGTGATCTCTTCTTGGGAGGCGCTGATAGATTTTTGACGTGTAAACGTATCCGTGTGGCCAACTTATTGAATAAACATTAATCTTTTATCAATATATTTTTATACATTTTAACTATAAGCATAACTGGATTAACTTATTAGACTTCATAGGCCCTTTCGGATGTACAATTCAACCTCAAGTGTTGCAAACATCAATCAATCATTCAAATATTCAAAAAGTACAGCAGTTGACAGTTGCGTTTCTTCTCGTGATCTCTTCTTGGGAGGCGCTGATAGATTTTTGACGTGTAAACGTATCCGTGTGGCCAACTTACTGAATAAACATTAATCTTTTATCAATATATTTTTATGCATTTTAACTAAAAGCATAACTGGATTAACTTATTAGACTTCATAGGCCCTTTCGGATGTACAATTCAACCTCAAGGAACGAACTTTCGGGTAACTCTTACTCACTCAGCTGTTCTAATGTGGAAGTCTCGCGATGTTTTTAAATCGTAAGAGAATATTTTTTAGTGGTGCCAATCGACTGACCTAAAATTTTAAGTGCTAATAATGTTTCGTATAATATTTAATGGTATACTTCTTTTTTAGCATAAATATTTTTTGCATACAATTTTTTTGTTCTAATGCACTTTTGGTCTTAAATTGTTTTGTCTAAAATTTTAATCAATAATAGACTAAATTCGTAATATTGTTTGGTCCAAGAAGTATAAAAAACCTAGGTCTCAAAACTCAGGTTAGGTTAGGTTAGAATTGTGTCATGGCGCGAAACGTTTAAAAAATGACTGAGTGCTGAGTTTCTTGCGGCGTTTCTTCTCAGCAGTGGTCTCCTCTTGGGAAGCGCTGGTAGTATCTTGACGTGTAAAAGTGCCCGAGCGGCCTAATTACTGAATAAATTTCTTTTATCTTTTTTTAAACGATACAACTACGTGGAATAGAAGCTCCGCGAAGCGCAGCTCCGACGACCGCCTCATGGTTATTCCAAACAAATACCTACCTACCTACCTATACTAAACAATGTTTAGACAAAACAATATTCGACAATTAATCAACGTTGGCATGCAAAAAAATAAATGGCGAAACAAAAGTAGGTCAAACAATTTAAGATCACCGATATATATACCCGTTCGTTAGCAAGAAAAACTCATTGGTAGGATAAAAACCAGGGTTTTGGGAATGGTTCGAAATTACCGGTTAATTATGCGAGCGTGATGATATGATCGATGGGATTAACCTGGTATTTTTGGTTTTTGAGTCTTCCTGCAGTTGGATGGCGTGGCGACTAGAATGATAAAGCCGGCTTCCAGCTGAGCAGGTGAAAATGTAACTAAAGAGCTAGCTAATAGGCAAGGAAAATACTAGAAAACAATGGCGCTGCGAACAAAACTATTGCGAGCAGAAACAGTTTTATTTTGCTCTTTGAAATAATATCGCTCGACGATGGAGTAAGAAGAATGTGAATAAAAAATATTGATATGTAATTTGTTCATGGAACGAAAATATTTCACACACAATCGGTCTGAGATCCGAATAAGAGACGCTTTGCACCGGGCGGTTTCTTTGATGACAAGTATTTTAAATCAAATTTGATACGCTAAATGATACTTGGCGAATAGGTAGGCTAGAAAAAATCAGTCCAGTATTTAATACTTGTTTAATAGACAAATTACATACTAATCGAAATTATGAAGCCTATAGAATATGTACACGTTAGGTTTGGTGCAATTTATTAGTACCGACTTACCTGTTTATACCTGCCTACCCAATAGTTTGACGGGATAAAAATAGTCAACCTAACGTTTGCATTTGTATAAGCTTCACACTTTAGATTGGTATGTAATTTTTCTAATAAACAAGCAATCGCATTCTTTTAAAACTGGACTGTAATGTTTTAGCCTACCTATTCGAAATATATTTCATAGCATATTCAATTTGATATAAAATACTTTGTATTGAATAAACAGCCCGGTGCAAATCGTCTCCTATTCAGATCTTCTACTATATAACATGTGTTTATTGTAATACGTATCAACGTGACGGAAACGCTGGTTTATACATTACGGGTAACAATCATTCATTCTCTCAGAATGCTATTGTTAATTTATGTAAATATTATCAGAATTAGGGCGGTGAAATAATACTTTGTAGATAAATAAGGCAGCATTTTGAAAAGTCAGACTCACTACCAAGCTCAAGTAGCACGCACGTCAGTTATTTGAAATTAAAAATGAAACGGTTTTTAATTTTCATGTTCGTATTGAAAATAGTTTTGAGAGTGGATTCTCTGTGCTGCTTCAGAACAATGCTATTCTGGAACGCACCAAGCTGTGAGCCCTACCACACCAATTTGATACCCAAACGATGCTATGCTAAGGTAACTTAGTAGATATTAGAGTTAGTAGCACAGATCATCAGAACTTGGTGATAGTGAAGATAAAGTGAAAAATGGTGTAAGTGCAGTATACTCCGTTCATGTATAAACGCTTTTTTATTACGAGTTGACTCGACTTGTACCATTTTTATTTGGACCCCCGTGTTGTGTTTATCGATGTGGATAAAACATCTGTCACTCTTTGACCAGCATAGGTATAAGTGCGAAAGTGATGGATGCTTTATCTACCGCTATGAAGGCGATCATAATACGGGCCCTGAGTGCAAACTTAGCTTCTATCGAGCAAGTAACGGTAATGTTTATAAAGATAAGATAATATGGATATGGCGATTGATTAAAGCGCCCTCTAGTGGCCAGTTTTATAAAGCTACCAATTACAATTGACAAATTTCCATTTGACACAACGTCGACCAATGACGATCCACTTCTCGTGTTGCCAGTTTAAACCTGTAAATTGTTACTTCTAGCCTTATAAAGCGTGCGTGCTCCAGTTTGTAATTAGTAGGCTCTTTTGATAGCAAGCTCACATTGAAGATGACTTTCGTATCGTCATCGAATAGAAAAGGTAATAAACGTAAAATAATGTATGAAAACCCACGTTTGTTTTAGAAAAGGATACATTCAGAACACGCGAATAGCAAAGGCGATTCGAAATCGTTATGTATGAGGAACGGTCTTAAACAAACGAAAGTGCCTATTAGGTACAGATGTAGTGCATAATTGTTTTCCTTCGTATTTTCACGGAAACGTACGAACGCGTCTTGCTATTTCAGTCGGTCACAGTACAAAAAGTACTGAGGTTGACTGAAATAGCATGACACCTTCGTACGTTTCCGTGAAAATACGAAGGAAAACAATTATGCACTACACCTGTACAAACCTTTCTAACAACTCGTAGAGAATATTTCGCCTTTTACATTTGTTTTTGTGCACTAAAAATACATAAACAAGTAATAAGTTGCACAGGAAGACATCGTTTCACAAATATCGTGGACACTGATTTAAGATGTAGTTAAACATTATTTCTTATTCCTCTTGATCTCTTAATTATTATTAGGTAATACTAAATTTGACTAAGAAATCAAGATAAATAACGAACTATTTAGGCCAAAACGGATGAATATTGACTCACGACCAGGGACTGAAAATCCCGTTCCTTTTGAAAGGGTCAAGCCGTTCGGTGGTTAATCATTAGAATGGGTGCGCTCCAATCAGTCTAAAAACATTTTGTATAATTTCATTTAACTAAACGCGAAAAGTATTATGAATGTTTGACATAAAAACCAATTGTATAATTTCATCTGGAATACGATCGAATAACATAACACTCATTTAGTATAACTATCATTTTGTTGTTATTATGCATTTATAGTCAAGTTAGGTTAGGTTAGAACTGTGACCACATTAATAGTAACAAAAGCTGTTAGAAATATATATTTTTCAATTTATGAACATTATAGTTTTTAACATTATGCATTTCGTTTTATGCATCATGATTATTATATCGTTTGTTATGTAAAATGAAACTTAGACCATTGGTTTTTATATTAAAAATTACACACCCCATTAGAATGACTATGCTTTGATCGGCTTAACTCTGTATATTGGAAACCCTTTCTCATGGGTTAACCGTAACCTCCGAAGGCATTTTGGGTTATGGTTTGTGAGTAGATTGGTGTTTTCTACATTTTAACCAATTAACTTTGGGTTAGGGTAAACCCCTTCGCCCGTCCTCATGATGTGCCCAACCATTACTGGCAGCACCACATATTCCGGTGCAAAATCGGCAAGACGCGCGAGTGCCGGTCATCATGCATTCAATAATAACTCGAATCTGTATTTAGTTGAAGACCAATTTATTTGAAATGCAATCGGATCCGCTTAATTCAGATGGCCGGTTAGCTGTTAGAGTGTTAAGCCTTTGAAAGGCTTACCAAAGTGTAATGGTATTTAAAACCAGCCGTAAAAAAACCCGGCTGACACCCCTTCCAATATGGTAAGGGGTTTCGATCCCCGGTGGCACGACACCGACACCTGTATTTTATCGGATAAGTTCGCGTTCATGTTGTTATCTCTATGTATGGACATAAGTACGACCTTTTCCGACCAAATACGATGCCCTATGTTTATTCACTACATCTGTCTGTATAGTCTTGTTTCACCGACACTTATTTCATAGAACGTATCACTTCGTAGAATTTTCGTTTCAAAGAAAGCTGTTTTCTGCTGAAACCCTGTTGATATCAGGTTTTATTTATTTATTTATTTTTTATGTCATAGAGATGGCAAACCAGCTCACTGGCCACTGGCCACCTGATGGTAAGTGGAATCTGTGACCCATAGACATTCGCATTCACAAGACTGCAAGCCTAGGACTGCAAATGCGTTGCCAACCCTGAGGACTAAGATGGAATGCCTCTATGCTAGTCATTACACCGGCTGTCTTATCCCCAAACCGGAACACAACAATGCGAACACTGCTGTTTGGCGGTAGGTTAATGGATAAGATGGTGGTAGCGATCCGGATGGACCCTGCACCCTACTACCCGCAAGGTTATTTTAAATATGAGTCACGTAGGTTAGGTTAGGTTAGACTTGTAATATACACAAGATAATCTGAAATCAATTGTTTCATACAAAGCTATTTTCTACTAATCCATGTTGATTTCAGGTTATTTTAAAAATATTATTCACGTAGGTTGGGCTAGGTTAGAGTTGTAACCATCACAAGATGACTTTCTATGAAACGAAAATTCTACGAAGTGATAGGTTCTGTGAAATGTCTCGGTAAAAGGTATGTATATCAATGAAGATGGTATAGGTATGTATAAAGGCGGACTTATCCCTTTGAGGGTTTTTTTCCAGGTTTGCGGCGATGGACGTGAACACGGATTCTATTGTGGAATAGGCCACTGCAACATTTTTGGATGTGATTGTAAAAGTGGTTGTATCAAAGGGGATGCCTTAAAAAATTTCAAAATACGAAGTGGGATTAAGGCACCCGAAGAAGGTGTCGACTACGGAGACCATTCCACATGGAAGTATAAATAGGCAAATGTCTACTACTTTTCTATCAACCCTACACCATAAAATCCCAATCATTTGGGTTCGACGTGGTATGACACATATAAAAAAGTTGCGTGCAAGAGTTTTGGATCTCGACTTATTTGAATGATAGAGAACAATATATTGAACTTACACAAATCTGTGTAAATTCAAAAGAACAGAGAACGTATAAGTCAGATATGCGTAAATTAATTTGCGTTGTACCTCAGGGCACCGTTTTAGGTCCTCTTTTGTTTTAAGTGTACATCCATGACCTTCCTAGGCATGTTAAACAGCTTATGATTCTATTTACAGACTATTGATATTATAATTAAATGGCGAAAATTATGCATTTTAGACAGCGAACAAACAATTCATCTTCACTGTAATTATCAAGGGTATTATATTGAATCCGTTAATACAACGATTTTATTAGGAATTACTATCGGTAATAGCCTGTCCTGATAACCAAACATGGACGAACTCTGTAATAAACGGTAATCGGTATCCTTTGACTTCATAGTAAAAAATATAAAAAGATAAAAGAAATTTATTCAGTAAGTAGGCCGCCCGGGCACTTACACGTCAAGAATCTACCAGCGCTTCCCAAGAGGAGACCACTGCTGAGAAGAAACGCCGGCCGCAAGAAACTCAGCACCTTAAACGTAGTAACTTAAATAAACAAGTAACTATTGATGCAGTCATGGCAGCCTATCATGGCTATGTTGCTTGAGCACTTTGCTATGTTTTTATTTAGCTGGGGGAACTCCACCAACAGAGAAAACGTTAATAAAGCACAAAAAAGATGCATTAGAGCAACGTGTGGCCTAAAGCAAACTGACAATTGTGTTCCATATTTTAAGAAGTTAAACATTACTGTTTAATTTCTTAAAATATGGATCTTCTTAGAATATGGTTGGTAGAGTTTCAAGATTTGAAAATTATACTTTAACAATTATTAAATTCTAAATGTTATTATTCTCTGACGTTGTCATTTGGTGCGAGGCTGAGCGGATCGGGCAACAGTATTGTTCAGGCGTGCACGAACTATTTCCATTATTTTGGGAGCGAAGTTTGCTCAGGAAATTATTATTATAAATTATAAATGAAATGAAATTAAATGAAATTAATTAATTAATTTAATTAATTAACTAATTTAATTAAATGTTAAATGTTTGTAGTATTGTTGTAATTAATTGATGGGTTAATACCTAAATAAAGAATCATTTTTTTTAATTTTTTTTATTGTTCTTAATTGACAATTTAAAGTTATGTACTCCATTTTGCCATTTTTGTTCTAGTGTTAAGATAGACTAATCTGACGTATTTGTAATTTTTTAATTGTACTTTTTTATGTTTTACTTGTACATTATTAAATGTAATATATAAATTATTTTCAACGTTTTTTTTTGTGTGATTTATGCATAAATTTTACTAATTTTCGTACTGGCAAAACATAGTGGTCCTAGGATTTCTCTCTACCACTGTAACCAGTTCTACCTATGTTTACGAATAAATCACTTTGACTTGGGCTTTGACTTTGACTCTTCTATACTTATCTACAGCAGTTCTTTCTTTCCTTGTACTAAAGTACTCCATATTTGAACTTAAACTCCTGTTGTAACCTTTTTAGAACTACGAAAGTAATATAGTCTAATAGCGAGTATTTTAAAAATAAACTATTTTTTTAAATACTCGCTATTAGACTACCTATATTACTCGACCAAATAGTTCACTAATGTACTCGACGAAAATTCGTTGTTCAAACACATTTAGTTTCTAAAATACTCGCTACTCGACCAAATTACTAATGTAGTCCGTACAGGCCTTTAGACTGTGGTGTTCGTTCAGAGTGAATTTCAAAAATATTGGACGTAATTCATTCACCTTTGTACTCATTCTTGTTATTTCTGTTGCGCTTTTATATACACGATCTCACCCAATGATGGCTAGCAGAATGGCAATCTAAGGACCTAATCGAGCTAGATTTGGCTAGCAGGCCAACGATACCCTCAAAGTAGGGGCATGATTTTCGAAGGGATTTTATGTATGTAGTAGTAGCAGGTTATGTCGTCAAAATAAACTTGACCTTTTAGCGTCCCTTTCGAATTTGTTTCTACCTAATTGCACAATATGCCCAAGGTACAGGTACGAGTTCATTCGGAAACAACTTCGAGCTGTTGGTCATTGACAATGACAGGTCTTGGATCTAGGTGGTTGTTGTGGTGGTTTAATCCAGGTTCATTCATCGCAAGACCTAGTCGTTGTGAGGCTGATGCTAGGCCGTCCAGTATCTGTAGCAGCAGCTCCTCCAGCGACTCCGCCATCAAGACTATGTCATCTGCGAATCGCAATTGCGAGACGTGATCGCCTTTTATATGAATGCCCTTGCTTTTCCAGTCCAGCGTCTCCAACGGTTCCTACAGTACGCTTGTGAATTTTTTTGGGGATATGGCATCCCCCTGTTTCACCCCTCTGCGCAGTTGCATGGGCCCAAGCTGCTGATTCGTAACTTGGACATTCATAGTCGTCTAGACATCACACCAGCACAGCCCAGGTCTCGACGGAGTCGTTACAATTAATCTACGGTTTCACGTTTCACTACGGAACTGTAAAACTATCCTTTGTACCTCGGACACTCTAATATCAAGTATAATAGTGTGTTATAATTAGCTTGTTTTCTTTATCCGAATCATTCAAACAAACAAACAGAACAGTCAAACTTATTGTGTTCAAGTGAATGATGTACTCAATGACGAAACTGCGCGTTCCAATTAGTTATCTGATGCATGTTAACAGCTTAGGTGGAGTATACATACATCACTGATCACCCTACACGTTTCCGGACGACCGACGATGTACCGTGAGTGCCGGGAGTGGCCGGGACCGACCTCACTTGTTTTGAAGGCCTTCGTTATTATTGTACCCTGTTGTTTGTTTTTAATAAATCAATATATTATAACAATAGTAAGTAAATTCATTCGATCTTAGGATTTTCTTAGACAATTGTCAAAGACGTAATCTATTCTAGGATGCTATTGTTAATTTATGTAAATAATTTTATATGAACCAGGTTGTTGAAACAATAGTTGGTAAATATATAAGCCAGCACTTTGAAAAGTCACTCTGAATCTCTACCAAGTCAAAGTGCCACGCATGTCAGTTATTTGAAATGAAAATGAAAATGTATTTGATTTTGACGTTTGTATTTCCGATGACAGTGTTGAGAGTGGATTCTGAGTGTTGCTACAGAACAATGGTATACTGGCGAGCAAAATGCTGTTCGCCCTTTCATACCAATTGGTTTCCCAGGGGATGCTACGTCAGGGTAAGTTAGACAATAGTAGATTTTGTCGGAACTAGGGACGGATCTGTTTCTTCTTGAACAAGCCAAAGTGCTTGCAAGTTCCTTTCATATGACTGGTAAATAATGGTAAGGACATCACTCGCCATTTGTTTTCGTGTAATAAACACTAGGTGCACATGCCGTCCCGGGACAAGTCTAAATGGAACGAAGTAATTTCCCCATTTTGCCCATTGTAGGTCTATGAGAACAGATTTTCAGTGATTATTCCTCCGTGGTACGTCCGAATCTCAATTTTATTTTGTCTAAACCATATATGGCTAGATGTTGTATTATTATACTATAGTTTAAAGGAGTATGCGGACAAACGAAAATCTGAATCGGGGAAGAATGGAGCTTCGCTGTAATAAAATCATTTCACAGAAAGAAATCGTTTCACGTACATATACCGTGGACAGTGACAGATTGATGTATGAGGACCTACCTACAGATCAACTGAATGATCGTACGACATGGCACGAATGCAGTGGCGGTGCATAATCTTATCGATGGATACTGCTAAAGTCGCCTGAGAAAGCAAGATCAGTAGGAACTTCTCCGACCAAAAACGATGTGATCGTGTCGTGATCGCTACAAAACGCGACGCTTCGTGTCAATTATCGCTTGTCTATTTTACCCTTTTTAGTTTCGCAATCTTTTTGATTCTGTTCACTGACCATACGTAACATGGTTTCATTTCAAAATCTAAATATCTGATAGTCATTATCATTTCGTAAAGAGAAAATAAGAAAGTTCTGACATCACGATATATTTGCAGACAGAACAAAATTAAATCTTTAAATTAATAGCTCGAAATTTTCCTAATTTGTTGAAGCATCATAGTCTGTGTTCGAATCGAATATCGTGCTTAGGTTAGTAGTACGCCCTAAAGATATGTCGGAATAAAATATCCGATCGCAGTTTTTCACGTCTCCTTCCGCGAATGCTGATACTGTCCACCCCTACCCCCTACAACACTGCGTGGTTTATCCTAATTTCGCTTCTAATGAATGAACGCTCATCGCGTTTCTCAGCATCGCCACTAACCACCGCGTGAGAGCGCTCGGGATAGAGCGCGAGTTAAGATCGGTTGCTGAATGATGAAAAGATGAATTTTATATTCTTAACTATGGACCTGCTAGCGCGGATACGTCTTTTGTGACAGTTAACGTTATACTACCAGGGATATTGTTGTATTGATGATAATACACCAATAACCTTGGACTTTCGCGTAAACTAACTTAATATTACGTTTTCCGATTGTTCTCTCAAAATTCAAAAAGGCTCCGCGTGCCCACCCCGAACGTGTTTATTCCATTCACGTTAGTTTTATCATTCAGTTACTTGATCTACAAACGTTAGGTTTATACGACAAATTTAATTTATAAATCAACGTATACGTATGTCTCGTTTAATCTTAGCTATACTGTGTTTTGTATGTTGAAAAGGTACCTTTCTAATTCAAACGACGTCAAATGATTTTCTGGGCTTTGTTGACTCATTTGGCCGTGTCAACCTCGTGAATTTAAGTCTTTCTTCGCTACCTTCGCCCTAACCAAAAGAAGTGTTATTTAAGGAAATAATTTATTTTTATATACAGTCTGTGTCGTATGTCTTTTAACGTGACAACCTTCGTTTTGTGTATTACTTTTCCTAACTATCCTATATATTCTGATTTGAAATCAAAATTCCACGTTTACCTTAGGCACCGTCCTAGGATCCTGTAGAGCTTCATCTTGGCTTTTCCAGCTGGAGCAGTATACTATGTACAAAGACGGACTTATCCCTCTGAGGAATCTTTTTCAGGTTTGCGGCGATGGACGTGAACATGAATTCTATTGTGGACTAGGTCGTTGCAACGTTTTTGGGTGTAATTGTGAAAACGGTTGTATCAAAGGAGATCCCTTAAAAAACTTCACGGCCTTAACTAAGATTACGTTCGTTATTAAAGGTGTCGACATAGCGGACCCCAGCTCGTGGCTGGACTAGGTAAAGATCCATGAGCTATTTCTGGTATGCTCACGTGACCGTTGTGTGCACGGGTCTTCTCAAATAAGATTGGCTGCGTGAACCACGAGAGGGCACCCTAACGTCAACAACAGCGGAGCTGAAGTAATCGCCGTGGCGTTTTATATATGGCGCACGAAAGCTTTTTATGTATTTTAAAAAAAACTGAGTCGTACCTCAGGTGACCATAGGGCTGGCTCTTTCCTCGGCCAGCGGCTAGCAATAGCTATTCATCGAGGAAATGCAGCCAGCATTATGGGCGCCATTTCCGGTGGCAGTGGCCTAAGGGACATTTGTACATATCACAGCCGGGTGTTCCTTGTTTTGTCGACTAACTTTTCGTCGAATTTCATTTCATCGAAAACGTTTCAAGTACAATTTAGTTCACGAATTATTGTTTGGCGAAATTTTATTTATTGAGCAGATTATTTCAATTTTGATTATTTCATAGAATAACTGTTCAGGGAATGTTACTTGGCAAATTATTCATTTTGTATGATTTTTAAATGGCAGAACAACAAAACAACGAATTTCAGTACATTTGTTTTTAAATAATCGAATACACATAGCGCCACAAATATGCGGAACACCGACTAGGTCTCAACTAATCTATAGGTTGGGTTAGGTTAGAATTGTGTCAAGGCGCGAAGCGCCACAACTACGCGGAATAGGAGCTCCGCGAAGCGCAGCTCCGTCGACTATTGAAAATATAAATTACCCACATTTAGCGCGTGGATTCCGATAGCATTGCGTTCCGTTCTCAACATAATGCCACAGATAAATGTGTATGCCAACTATCTTAAATTGAAATAATAGTTCTTGTAATAATTTGTATGTTAATTAAAAATACTTGAAACAAGAAATCACGAAACGTTTTCCATGACATAATTCAACTATTTAATGAATCATCCGACAAGTAACGATACACGATTTAAAATTACTTTCAATGACTATTCCACGAACTGAATTCTCGAAGAATGAAGTGAAATTCGACGAAAAAGTGTCAATTTGATGATAATCCATCATAGCCATCAAACGTTGCAGTTTGGCGGGAATATAAATGTATAGAATTTAAGTTGTAATTTGAATAGTGTAATTAATTTTAAAATAAAACTTAAAATAAGCTAGTTTAGCTTATTCTAAGTTTTATTATTTATATTTCAATTTGGTTTTTAGTTTTAGTTACTCATTATTCTTCTGAATGTTTATATTATACATCTGTTTTTTTGATGGTTTGCTTAAATAAATATACAATGTACACCTAGCCGGTTCTTAAGTTTTTCCACAAAGGTTTAGTCAAATAAAACCAACTTCTGTTTATTTGGATCTAGGGATATACAGATATTAGCATATCTGATGCTTCACACATATTATTGCAAAGTGGCCAGTTACTGAAGATGGCATGTGATATATATTATATTTGAAAACGTTTAGGAAATATTTAACTGTAAAAGTTTCGCTTACAACTATATCATACAGACAGACGGCCAGGACCTCTGTCTGTATGATATAGTATCTCCTCAGTTGGTCAAAAATGGTTTTAGCTATTTTGGTTTCACCAAATATTTTCGTCTCATGAAACGAGCCATGGCTTAAATGTCGAAAATTGCATAATATTGTTTGGTCGAAAATATATAACATTTGTTTGGAATAACTTTTTCTGTCGAATTATTTTTTGGTATAATGTCGACCGTGAGGTCGGAGAGGCGAAGTCGACGGAGCGCCTATTCCGCGTGGTTGTGGCGCTTCGCGCCTTGTCACAATTCTAACCTAACCTAACCGATAGATTAGGTGAGACCTGGGTGTTTTACACCGAACAATACTATGGATTTCCCTTTTATTAATTAAATTTTTAGACCAAAAGTGCTTTAGAACATAGAATATGTATGCAAAAAAATCTTTATGCTAAAAAAGTAGTATGCCATTCAATATTATAGGAAACATTTTCGAACATAAAATTTTAGCACATAAAATTTAAGGTCAATCGAAAGGCGCCCTTGATTTTCACGTTCGTATTTCCGATGACAGTGTTGACAGTGGGTTCTGAGTGTTGCTACAGAACACTGGTATACTGGGAAGCCGCATGCTGCACGGCCTTTCATACCGATTGGTTTCCCAGGTGATGCTTTGTTAGGGTAAGTTAGTACATAGAAGATTTTGTCGGAACTGGTCCTGTTACTTTTTTATTTTGCGAAGCTCTCGACCTTATAGTAAGCTTTAGGCATCAACGAACTTTTCAAGTAATTTTTAAGTACCCACTGAAAATGGTAACATTATTGTAGAAATAAATGCATTGGCCTACAAATGAATTTATTTACGGACACATTTTTTAATGGCAATTTTGTATCTGTTGTTCAAATGATATGTAACGGAATTCTTAGTAAAAAAGTTGATTTATAATATGATAAAAATACCTTACTCTCATAAAGTCAGGTGCAACAAATCATGTACGAGATACGTATTGTTGGTTAGACGGACTTGCCCCGTAGATATACTTGTCCGTCAGGTGGGGTGAGAGCCTCAACAGTGCCTCAAAAGTGCGATAAACCATATATTTTTAGGAGATATGGTTGGTTAGACAGACTCGCCCCGTAGATCCATTTTAACTGAATTGCGACGCTACTCTAATATTAATTTCTTTAAATAGTGTTCTTGAGGAATCACGAAAGTTTAATGTATACAGGGTTGAAAAATGAACGCCATATGGACGCAATTACCTTCATGATTGGAAATAGCGAGTTCCACGCAAAGGAGCTTTCGTTTTTCCACCCTGTATAGAACGAATGGCCGTTTTTTGCCACATGACTTTATGATTTATGTTAGCTACTTCAAAAATGTAAGTAATAAATGTATGTAATTTAATGTTGGTTGTTTTATTGTTCAATGGTATAAACTTACATTTTCAATGGTGGATCTTTGAATCACCAATTCATAGAAAGTTTTACTTCGCCGAATTTTCATTTCATCGACAGGCAGTCATTAAGGTATAGTGCAGGAGCTATTATTTTTATATAGGAGCTATTATATAAAAGTAGAGTAATGTTTTTCGAAGGCATATTAACTATGTATGAATATATACGTACATAAACTCATGCGTTCATTCCCAGAGCGGGGTAGGCAGAGCTACAGAATTACCAACAACTATATTTTTTTGATAACTCTGTAACCACAATTTAATCAAATTAGGCGAAGATAAGATGCGTATACCAGTGTAGTAGTGACAGGTCGTAAGCTCATCGCGTAACAGTACTACATGTTAACATTATGATTCTTTGGTTAAAATACGATGGTAAACTTATGGTCAACGACGGGATCCACGAGAATCGATGACTCATAGAAGTCAGACTCTTAAATACATAGAAAACATTCAAGGCCCTTACCGAAATTGGAACCCAGGACCGCTAGCATCGTAGGCAGGGTCACTACCAACTAGGCCAGCGCGTCGTCCTATCGTCCAATCTTCGCCAACAATATCGACCTATGCAGTTGCACTTAGAATGCACCATTCGGTAAAGTGGAAGTGATAAATGTGATACTGATGACATAAATGACCATCGGGACCTCTCAATGACAAGTATTTTGGTAAACAGCTTGTAATCGTCAGAATACAGTTGGCAAAACGTAAATATACTTGCTAAACGTTAACTTTGAAATAATGGGGGTATAGCTCTTGTTTCCCATTGTTGCAACCTTCTCTCTCTGTCATCTGAACTGCTCATAAAGAACAAATTATTGCATTGCCCGCAGGTTAACGCACCTATCCATTCGAAATTTCAATATTGCAACATTTTATCTAAGCAAGCAATATTTTTTTTAACTAAGCAAGTTGGGTCAAAGTTTGTTTGCTGGAAAATTAAAGGAAGTTAAATATATTTAAAAAAAAAGACACATCGATATTAGGTTTGTAGGAACCAAACCGACTAGGCTAACCTAACATTATCTAACCTACTTATATAACGTGAACCGTAAGCTGGTGACACTTGCCAGTAAACAGCGGTCTATTAAAAGCTCCCGAATAGGCGGCGCGGGGCATGGTGCTGTCAGTGGAGTCGCGTGCGCAGAGGGCCGACGCACTGCGCGGACAAACGCCCGTTTTGTTGGTTTTTTACAGACTTCAAAAATAGAAAAAAAAAATGTTTCTTGATTGATTTAACCGTCGATTGTGGACCCATTTTGAAAATTGTTTTTTTGTTGATAAAGGTCGTGAGGTACCATAGGAAAATTCCAAGTTCTTTAAGGCTCAGTTCAGGTTGTGCGTTTTTAAAAAAAATGCAGAATTTGACTGTTGTCTTACTCTAACTTTTAAGTGAAACAAAAGTCAGCAAAATTGTGCTTCTTGCTCTAGAATAGGAAGTTAAAGTAAGACAGCAATCAATTTTCTGCAATTTTTACTTTCAAGTCTATATACGCCGCGCTTCAGTTAGTCAATCAGAAAATAATTTTATATGTAATTATATTCCCTGTTATTAAAGCTGTTTGTCACGAATAAACTATATTTTTCTTTCTTTTCTTTTCTTTTCTGTTTTTATAGAAGAAACAAGATAGCGGTGAGCAGAACCCAAGAATATCAAAAACATATGACAGCGCCTTCACGTCTACATCAAAGTTTTATTTTAAACCGTTACGTGTTTATCATCTTTCCGCGAAAATACATGGCCTTTATTCTATTAGGCAAAACCATATTGCCTTTGACATGTTATCGTATTGTTTTGAGCTCGGCCGCCATTACTGTCAAGTAAAGAAGCGCTATCAGCGTACAATAAACTGTCAAAAAAAATGACCGAATGTAATTTTGAGTCCATGTATATCAAAGTGTAAAAACATGGGAGCCAATGCACCTTATTCTAATGTAAAAGAGAACTTCGTAATATATTTATCAGAGCATTCTTTCAATATGTATTGTTGCCCTTCACTGACTGTGGTGTTCGTTCAGAGTGAATTTCAAAAATATTGCACGTAATTCATTCGCCTTTGTACCCATTCTTGTTATTTCTGTTGCCCTTCTATATGCACGATCTCACCCAATTACGGCTAGCAGAATGGCAATCCAGATCTATACCTAAGGACCTAATCGAGCTAGATGTGGCTAGCAGGCCAACGATACCCTCAAAGTAGGGGCATGATTTACGAAGGGATTTTATGTATGTAGTAGTAGCAGGTTATGTCGTCAAAATAAACTTGACCTTTTAGCGTCCCTTTCGAATTTGTTTGTACCTAATCGCACAATATGCCCAAGGTACAGGTACGAGTTCATTCGGAAACAACTTCGAGCTGTTGGTCATTGACAAGGACAGGTCTTGGATCTAGGCGGTTGTTGTGGTGGTTTTATCCAGGTTCATTCATCGCAAGACCTATTCGCTGTGAGGCTGATGCTAGGCCGTCCAGTATCTGTAGCAGTAGCTCCTCCAGCGACTCCGCCATCAATACTATGTCATCTGCGAATCGCAAGTGCGAGACGTGATCGCCTTTTATATGAATGCCCTTGCTTTTCCAGTCCAGCGTCTCCAATGGTTCCTACAGTGCGCTTGTGAATTTTTTTGGGGATATGGCATCCCCCTGTTTCACCCCTCTGCGCAGTTGCATGGGCCCAAACTGCTGATTCGTAACTTGGACATTCATAGTAGCAGATTCGTCTAGACATCACACCAGCACAGCCTAGGTCTCGACGGAGTCGTTACAATTAATCTACGGTTTCAAGTTTCACTACGGAACTGTAAAACTATCGTTTGTACCTCGGACACTCTAATATCAAGTATAGTAGTGTGTTATAATTAGCTTGTTTTCTTTATCCGAATCATTCAAACAAACAAACAGAACAGTCAAACTTATTGTGTTCAAGTGAATGATGTACTCAATGACGAAACTGCGCGTTCCAATTAGTTATCTGATGCATGTTAACAGCTTAGTTGGAGTAGGTATACATCACTGATCACCCTACACGTTTCCGGACGACCGACGATGTACCGTGAGTGCCGGGAGTGGCCGGGACCGACCTCACTTGTTTTGAAGGCTTTCGTTATTATTGTACCCTGTTGTTTGTTTTTAATAAATAAATATATTATAACAATAGCAAGTAAATTCATTCGATCTTAGGATTTTCTTAGACAATTGTCAAAGACGTAACCTATTCTAGGATGCTATTGTTAATTTATGTAAATAATTTTATATGAACCAGGTTGTTGAAACAATAGTTGGTAAATATATAAGCCAGCACTTTGAAAAGTCACTCTGAATCTCTACCAAGTCAAAGTGCCACGCACGTCAGTTATTTGAAATGAAAATGAAAATGTATTTGATTTTGACGTTTGTATTTCCGATGACAGTGTTGAGAGTGGATTCTGAGTGTTGCTACAGAACAATGGTATACTGGCGAGCAAAATGCTGTTCGCCCTTTCATACCAATTGGTTTCCCAGGGGATGCTACGTCAGGGTAAGTTAGACAATAGTAGATTTTGTCGGAACTAGGGACGGATCTGTTTCTTCTTGAACAAGCCAAAGTGCTTGCAAGTTCCTTTCATATGACTGGTAAATAATGGTAAGGACATCACTCGCCATTTGTTTTTGTGTAATAAAAACTAGGTCCCGGGACAAGTCTAAATGGAACGAAGCAATTTCCCCATTTTGCCCATTGTAAGTCTATGAGAACAGATTTTCGGTGATTATTCCTCCGTGGTACGTCCGAATCTCAATTTTATTTTGTCTAAACCACATATGGCTAGATGTTGTATTATTATACTATAGTTTGAAGAAGTATGCGGACAAACGAAAATCTAAATCAGGGTAGAAAGGAGCTTCGCTGTAATAAAATCATTTCACAGAAAGAAATCGTTTCACATACATATACCTACCGTGGACAGTGACAGATTTATGTGTGAGGACCTACCTACAGATCAACTGAACTACTAAAGTGGCCTGAGAAAGCAAGATCAGTAGGAACTTCTCCGACCAAAAACGATGTGATCGTGTCGTGATCGCTACAAAACGCGACGCTTCGTGTCAATTATCGCTTGTCTATTTTACCCTTTTTAGTTTCGCAATCTTTTTGATTCTGTTCACTGACCATACGAATCATGGTTTCATTTCAAAATCTAAATGTCTGATTGTTGGTTTCATTTCGTAAAGAGAAAATAAGAAAGTTCTGACATCACGATATATTTGCAGACAGAACAAAATTAAATCTTTAAAGTAATAGATCGAAATTTTCCTAATTTGTTGAAGCATCATAGTCTGTGTTCGAATCGAATATCGTGCTTAGTTTAGTAGTACGCCCTAAAGATATGTCGGAATAAAATATCCGATCGCAGTTTTTCACGTCTCCTGCCGCGAATGCTGATACTGTCCACCCCTACAACACTGCGTGGTTTATCCTAATTTCGCTTCTAATGAATGAACGCTCATCGCGTTTCCAGCACCACCACTAACCACCGTGTGGGAGCGCTCGGGATAGAGCGCGAGTTAAGATCGGTTGCTGAATAATGAAAAGATGAATTTTATATTCTTAACTATGGACCTGCTAGCGCGGATACGTCTGTTGTGAAAGTTAACGTTATACTACCAGGGATATTGTTGTATTGATGATAATACACCAATAACCTTGGACTTTCGCGTAAACTAACTTAATATTACGTTTTCCGATTGTTCTCTCAAAATTCAAAAAGGCTCCGCGTGCCCACCCCGAACGTGTTTATTCCATTCACGTTAGTTTTATCATTCGGTTACTTGATCTACAAACGTTAGGTTTATACGGCTAATTTAATTTATAAATCAACGTATACGTATGTCTCGTTTAATCTTAGCTATACTGTGTTTTGTATGTTGAAAAGGTACCTTTCTAATTCAAACAACGTCAAATGATTTTCTGGGCTTTGTTGACTCATTTGGCCGTGTCAACCTCGTGAATTTTAGTCTTTCTTCGCTTCCTTCGCCCTAACCAAAAGAAGTGTTATTTAAGGAAATAATTTATTTTTATATACAGTCTGTGTCGTATGTCTTTTAACGTGACAACCTTCGTTTTGTGTATTACTTTTCCTAACTATCCTATATATTTTGATTTGAAATCAAAATTCCACGTTTACCTTAGGCACCGTCCTAGGATCCTGTAGTGCTTCATTTTGGCTTTTCCAGCTGGAGCAGTACACTATGTACAAAGACGGACTTATCCCTCTGAGGAATCTTTTTCAGGTTTGCGGCGATGGACGTGAACACGAATTCTATTGTGGACTAGGTCGTTGCAACATTTTTGGGTGTAATTGTGAAAACGGTTGTATCAAAGGAGATCCCTTAAAAAACTTCACGGCCTTAACTAAGATTACGTTCGCTATTAAAGGTGTCGACATAGCGGACCCCAGCTCGTGGCTGGACTAGGTAAAGATCCATGAGCTATGTTTCTGGTATGCTCACGTGACCGTTGTGTGCACGGGTCTTCTCAAATAAGATTGGCTACGTGAACCACGAGAGGGCACCCAAACGTCAACAACAGCGGAGCTGAAGTAGTCGCTGTGGCGTTTATATATGGCGCACGGAAGCTTTTTATGTATTTAAAAAAAAAACTGAGTCGTGCCTAATGTGACCATAGGGCCGGCTCTTTCCTCAGCCAGCGGCTAGCAATAGCTATCCAACGAGGAAATGCAGCCAGCATTATGGGCGCCATTTCCGGTGGCAGTGGCCTAAGGGACATTTGTACATATCACAGCAGGGTGTCCCTTGTTTTGTCGACTGACTTTTCGTCGAATTTCATTTCATCGAAAACGTTTCAAGTAAAATTTAGTTCACGAATTATTGTTTGGTGTAATTTTATTTAATGAGCAGATCATTTCAATTTTGATTATTTCATAGAATAACTGTTCAGGGAGTGTAACTTGGCAAATTATTCATTTTGTATGATTTTTAAATGACAGAACAACAAAACAACGAATTTCATTACATTTGTTTTTAAATAATTGAATACACATAGCGCCACAAATACGCGGAACACCGACTAGGTCTCAACTAATCTATAGGTTAGGTTAGGTTAGAATTGTGTCAAGGCGCGAAGCGCCACAACTACGCGGAATAGGAGCTCCGCGAAGCGCAGCTCCTTCGACTATTGAAAATATCAAGTACCCACATTTAGCGCGTGGATTCCGATAGCATTGCGTTCCGTTCTCAACATAATTCCACAGATAACTGCGTATGCCAACTATCTTAAATTGAAATTATATTCCTTGTAATAATTTGTATGTTACTTAAAAATACTTGAAACAATAAATCACGAAACGTTTTCCATGACATAATTCAACTATTTAATGAACCATCCGACAAGTAAAGATACACGATTTAAAATGGTGGAGTGGTCCACGAACTGAATTCTCGACGAAATGAAAATACATGAAATGTTGACTTTGAAGTGAAATTCGACGAAATAAGTGTCAATTTGATGATAATCTATCATAGCCATCAAACGTTGCAGTTTGGCGGGAATATATATGTATAGATTTTAAGTTGTAATTTGAATAGTGTAATTAATTTTAAAAAAAAACTTAGAAAAAGGTAAAATAGCTTATTCTAAGTTTTATTATATAAGGTGCTAACAAATTAGTCACGGATATTTTTACAGCTGATAGTACTCGGTTCTTGGAGTACATTTAAGTATGAAACATCATAGGTTTTCTTATGTTTTTTTGGAGAAAACTAGGAAACAAATTTGCTACGTTAAAACACCCTGTTAATAAGATAATTAAATGAGACCTCTTTAGACATTCTAGAACTTCTTTACTAGTATTTAATAACCTACAGTTTTCCCGCCGAGTCATAATGACATTTACGAAAAACAACTTTTGACGTGACATGACAGACAGTGTTTAACATCTTGACAAGTGCATAATAGGGTGATTATTTTAAAGATTAATTATAATTTTTTTTTTGTTCGGTAAATTAAAACAATAAAATGATATACAAAGGTTCCTTAATTACAGTTAAAAGTTAATTGGTTTAATGTAATCTATTATCTCTTAAAATATCCGTGACTAATTTGTTAGCACCTTATATATATTTCAATTTGGTTTTTAGTTTCAGTTTTAGTTACTCATTATGTTAATATTATACTTCTGTTATTTTGTTGGTTTGCTTAAATAAATATACAATGTACACCTAGCCGGTTCTTAAGTTTTTCCACAAAGGTTTAGTCAAATAAAACCAACTTCTGTTTATTTGGATCTAGCTATATAAAAATATCAGCATATCTGATGCTTCACACATATTATTGCAAAGTGGCCAGTTACTGAAGGTGGCCAACAATAGACGATTTAACCTAAATGATGCTATGTGATATATATTATATTTGAAAACGTTTAGGAAACATTTAACTGTAAAAGTTTCGATTACTACTATATCATACAGACAGACGGCCAGGACCTCTGTCTGTATGATATAGTATCTCCTCAGTTGGTCAAAAATGGTTTTGGCTATTTTGGTTTCACCAAATATTTTCGTCTCATGAGACGAGCCATGGCTTAAATGTCGAAAATTGCATACTATTTTTTGTTTGTTTGGTCGAAAATTTAAAACATCTGTTTGGTTTTTTTTTTTCCGTCGAATGATTTTTTGGTATAACGTCGACCGTGAGGTCCGTGAGGCGAAGTCGACGGAGCGCCTATTCCGCGTGGTTGTGGCGCTTCGCGCCTTGTCACAATTCTAACCTAACCTATAGATTAGGTGAGACCTGGGTGTTTTACACCGAACAATACAATGGATTACCCTTTTATTAATTAAAATTTTAGACCAAAAGTGCTTTAGAACATAGAATATGTATGCAAAAAAATCTTTATGCTAAAAAAAGAAGTATGCCATTCAATATTATAGGAAACATTTTCGAACATGAAATTTTAGATCATAAAATTTAAGGTCAATCGAAGGGCACCCTTGATTTCACGATCGTATTTCCGATGACAGTGGTGAGAGTGGGTTCTGAGTGTTGCTACAGAACACTGGTATACTGGGAAGCAGCATGCTGCACGGCCTTTCATACCGATTGGTTTCCCAGGTGATGCTTTGTTAGGGTACCTATAAGTTAGTAAATAGAAGATTTTGTCGGAACTGGTAATGTTACTGAAAATGGTAACATTAAAACTAAGTCAGGTCTAATTATTGTAGAAATAAATGCATTGACCTACAAATTATTTTATATACTTTACGGACAAGACATTTTTTAATGGCAATTTTGTATATGTTGTTCAAATGATGTACAACGGAATTCTTAATAAAAGAGTTGATTTATAATATCATAAAAATACCTTATTCTCATAAAGTCAGGTGCAACAAATCATGTACGAGATACGTATTGTTGTTAGACGGAGTTGCCCCGTAGATGCACTTGTCCGTCAGGTGGGGTGAGAGCCTCAACAGGGTAAGTGCGATAAACCATTATATTTTTAGGAGATATGGTTGGTTAGACAGACTTGCCCCATAGATCCATTTTAACTGAATTGCGACGCTACTCTAAAAATATTAATTTCTTTAAACAGTGTTCTTGAGGAATCACGAGAGTTTAATCTATACAGGGTGGAAAAAACGAACGCTATATGGACGCAACTACCTTCAACATTTATATTTATAGCTTTCGTTTTTTTCACCCTGAATAGAACGAATGGCCGTTTTTTGGCAAATGAATTTATGCTTTACGTTAGCTGCTTCAAAATTTTAATTAATAAATATATGTAATTTAACGTTGGTTGTTTTATTGTTCAATTAATTATAAACTTACATTTTCAATGGTTGATCTTTGAATCACCAATTCATAGAAAGTTTTACTTCGCCGAATTTTCATTTCATCGACAGGCAGTCATTAAGGTGCACGTGCAGGAGCTATTCTTTTTATTTGAGGCGGTCTATGGTCTAACCTAACCTAACCTAACCTAACCTACGTAACTCATGCTTAAGATAACAAGGTTAACTTTCGATGACTTGATACATTCGAACAAATGAGTTTGGTAAACCGAGCCCGCCCTTTTCCTTTATTGTCCGAATACCAAAAGTAGAGTAATGTTTTCCGAAGGCATATTAATTATGTATGAATACATACGTACATAAACACATGCCTGCATTCCCAGAGCGGGGTATGCAGAGGTACAGAATTACCAACAACTATTTTTTTTCATAACTCTGTAACCACATTTTAATCAAATTAGGCGAAGATGCGTATACCAGTGTAGTAGTGACAGGTCGTAAGCCCATCGCGTAACAGTACTACATGTTAACATTATGATTCTTTGGTTAAAATACGATAGTAAACTTAAGGTCAACGACGGGATCCACGAGAATCGATGACTCGCCTAATATAATAAACAAATAAATATCAAGGGACTATGTCACACCAATTCACCTAGTCCCAAACTAAGCTCTAGGCTTGTACTATGGGTACTAGACAAGGATATAAACTTAGTTATATAGAGAAATACATACTTAAATACATAGAAAACATTCAAGACCCACAAACAAGTATTCGAACTCATCACACAAATATCTGCCCTTACCGAAATTGGAACCCAGGACCGCTAGCATCGTAGGCAGGGTCACTACCAACTAGGCCAGCGCGTCGTCCTATCGTCCAATCTTCGCCAACAATATCAACCTATGCAGTTGCACTTAGAATGCACCATTCGGTAAAGTAGAAGTGATAAATGTGATACTGATGACAAATGACCATCGGGACCTCTCAATGACAAGTATTTTGGTAAACAGCTTGTAATCGTCAGAATACAGTTGCCAAAACGTAAATATACTTGCTAAACGTTAACTTTTAACTTAAAAATGGGAGTATAACTCTTGTTTCCCATTGTTGCAACCTTCTCTCTCTGTCATCTGAACTGCTCATAAAGAACAAATTATTGCATTGCTTTACTTGAATTTACTTGACCGTGTGCTTGACACTGTGTTAGACAAGCATCTAAATATACATGACAGCCAGTTCGGGTTCAGAGCTGGGCTGTCCACTGATAGTGCCATTTTATGTCTTAAGCACACGGTTAGGTATTATACAGACAGAAAAACCCCCGTCTATGCCTGTTTCCTCGATCTGTCCAAGGCCTTTGATCGAGTCAACTATGATCGGCTTTGGCAGAAACTTAGTGAGACAGGTATACCGGCGGAGTGTGTGGCACTGTTTAGGCACTGGTATAGCAATCAGGTGAACCAGGTCAGATGGGCGAGCAGTTTATCCAGTGAGTATAAGCTTCAATGTGGGGTAAGGCAAGGTGGTATTACCTCACCGAAGCTCTTTAACTTGTACATTAATAAGCTGATAGACGGGCTTAGTGGCATGCATGCGGGATGCTATGTTGGTAGCACTTGTGTTAATAGTTTGAGTTATGCCGACGATATGGTGCTCCTGAGCCCGTCTGTCAGTGCGCTGGAGCAGCTGCTTGCCCACTGCGAAGTCTACGCCTTGACCCATGGACTGGAGTACAACACTAAAAAGAGTGAGGTGTTGGTATTTAAAGCGGGAAAAATCAAGCCATATCATGTTCCACCTATTTTGTTGAACTCTAGTCCGTTAAAAGTTGTAGATAAGGTCAAATACCTGGGACACGTCCTCACGAGTGACCTAAGGGATGACTTGGATGTTGAAAGGGAGCGCAGGGCGTTGGCGGTTCGGAGTAACATGATTACCCGCAGGTTTGCTCGTTGCTCTTATGATGTGAAAATCACGTTGTTTAAATCATTTTGCCAATCTTTTTATACGAGCAGCCTGTGGGTCCGGTACACGAAACGAGCCTACAATGCCTTGCGCGTACAATACAACAATTCTTTTAGAATGCTATTGGGGCTGCCTAGCAGGTGTTCTGCATCGGGAATGTTTGCGGCAGCTCGCACGGATGGTTTTCAGGCTATAATCCGTAAAAATATAGTCTCTTTACTAAGTCGTGTGAGACGAAGTCCCAATATCATTCTAAAAGAAATTGCTGAAAGGTATGATTGTCCGATCTTTAAGCATTGGACCGAGCTTATTAAGGGTGTAGCACAATTTGTGGTATAGATGCTATGCTATGGAAAGCGTGTGCATGTATATTACAAGTTAGTAAAACTTGTAAAATGTTAGATACCATATCTTTAGCGACTAATTACTAACACTAGATTAAGTTAATTTAAATTGTATACTAACACTCTATGGATGTTTTGTAGTCCGAAATAAAGAACTTGATTTTTTTTTTTTGATTGCCCGCAGGTTAACGCACCTATCCATTCGAAATTTCAAAATTGCAACATTTTATCCGGAATATCATACATACGAACAAAGCAAATTAACTAAGCAAGTTGGGTCAAAGTTTGTTTGCTGGAAAATTAAAGGAAGTTAAATATATAAAAAAAAACAGACACATCAGTATTAGGTTTGTAGGAACCAAACCGACTAGCCTAACCTAACATTATCTAACCTACTTATATAACGTGAACCGTAAGCTGGTGACACTTGCCAGTAAACAGCGGTCTATTAAAAGCTCCCGAATAGGAGTCGCGTGCGCAGAGGGCCGACGCACTGCGCGGACAAACGCCCGTTTTGTTGGTTTTTTAATGACTTCAAAAATAGAAAAAAAAAATGTTTCTTGATTGATTTAACCGTCGATTGTGGACCCATTTTGAAAATTGTTTTTTTTGTTGATAAAGGTCGTGAGGTACCATAGAAAATTCCAAGTTCTTTAAGGCTCAGTTCGGGTTGTGCGTTTTTAAAAAAAATGCAGAATTTGACTGTTGTCTTTCTCTAACTTTTAAGTGAAATAAAAGTCAGCAAAATTGTGCTTCTTGCTCTAGAATAGGAAGTTAAAGTAAGACAGCAATCAATTTTCTGCAATTTTTACTTTCAAGTCTATATACGCCGCGCTTCAGTTAGTCAATCAGAAAATAATTTTATATGTAATTATATTCCCTATTATTAAAGCTGTTTGTCACGAATAAACTATTTTTTTCTTTATTTACTTTTCGTTTCTGTGTTTATAGAAGAAACAAGATGGCGGTGAGCAGAACCCAAGAATATCAAAAACATGACAGCGCCTTCACGTCTACATCAAAGTTTTATTTTAAACCATTACGTGTTTATCATCCTTCCGCGAAAAAACATGGCCTTTATTCTATTAGGCAAAACCATATTGCCTTTGACATGTTATCGTATTGTTTTGAGCTCGGCCGCCATTGCTGTCAAGTAAAGAAGAGCTATCAGCGTACAATAAACTGTCAAAAAAAATGACCGAATGTAATTTTGAGTCCATGTACATCAAAGTGTAAAAATATGGGAGCCAATGCACCTTATTCCAATGTAATAAAGAACTTCGTAATATATTTATCAGAGCATTCTTTCAATACATATTGTTGCCCTTCACTGACTGTGGTGTTCGTTCAGAGTGAATTTCAAGAATATTGCACGTAATTCATTCGCCTTTGTACTCATTCTTGTTATTTCTGTTGCCCTTTTATATGCACGATCTCACCCAATTACGGCTAGCAGAATGGCAATCCAGATCTATACCTAAGGACCTAATCGAGCTAGATGTGGCTAGCAGGCCAACGATACCCTCAAAGTAGGGGCATGATTTACGAAGGGATTTTATGTATGTAGTAGTAGCAGGTTATGTCGTCAAAATAAACTTGACCTTTTAGCGTCCCTTTCGAATTTGTTTCTACCTAATTGCACAATATGCCCTAGGTACAGGTACGAGTTCATTCGGAAACAACTTCGAGCTGTTGGTCATTGACAATGACAGGTCTTGGATCTAGGTGGTTGTTGTGGTGGTTTAATCCAGGTTCGTTCATCGCAAGACCTAGTCGTTGTGAGGCTGATGCTAGGCCGTCCAGTATCTGTAGCAGCAGCTCCTCCAGCGACTCCGCCATCAAGACTATGTCATCTGCGAATCGCAAGTGCGAGACGTGATCGCTTTTTATATAAATGCCCTTGCTTTTCCAGTCCAGCGTCTCCAACGGTTCCTACAGTGCGCTTGTGTTTTTTTTTGGGGATATGGCATCCCCCTGTTTCACCCCTCTGCGCAGTTGCATGGGCCCAAGCTGCTGATTCGTAACTTGGACATTCATAGTAGCAGATTCGTCTAGACATCACACCAGCACAGCCCAGGTCTCGACGGAGTCGTTACAATTAATCTACGGTTTCACGTTTCACTACGGAACTGTAAAACTATCGTTTGTACCTCGGACACTCTAATATCAAGTATATTAGTGTGTTATAATTAGCTTGTTTTTTTTATCCGAATCATTCAAACAAACAAACAGAACAGTCAAACTTATTGTGTTCAAGTGAATGATGTACTCAATGACGAAACTGCGCGTTCCAATTAGTTATCTGATGCATGTTAACAGCTTGGGTGGAGTATACATCACTGCACACCCTGCACGTTTCCGGACGACCGACGATGTACCGTGAGTGCCGGGACCGACCTCACTTGTTTTGAAGGGCGTTCGTTATCATTGTACCCTGTTGTTTGTTTTTAATAAGTAAATATATTATAACAATAGTATGTAAATTCATTCGATCTTAGGATTTTCTTAGACAATTGTCAAAGACGTAACCTATTCTAGGATGCTATTGTTAATTTATGTAAATAATTTATATGAATCAAGTTCTTGAAACAATAGTTGGTAAATATATAAGCCAGTACTTTGAAAAGTCACTCTGAATCTCTACCAAGTCAAAGTGCCACGCACGTCAGTTATTTGAAATGAAAATGAAAATGTATTTGATTTTGACGTTTGTATTTCCGATGACAGTGTTGAGAGTGGATTCTGAGTGTTGCTACAGAACAATGGTATACTGGCGAGCAAAATGCTGTTCGCCCTTTCATACCAATTGGTTTCCCAGGGGATGCTACGTCAGGGTAAGTTAGAAAATAGTAGATTTTGTCGGAACTAGGGACGGATCTGTTTCTTCTTGAACAAGCCAAAGTGCTTGCAAGTTCCTTTCATATGACTGGTAAAGAATGGTAAGGACATCACTCGCCATTTGTTTTTGTGTAATAAACACTAGGTGCACATGCCGTCCCGGCACAATTCTAAATGGAACGAAGCAATTTCCCCATTTTGCCCATTGTAAGTCTATGGCAACAGATTTTCGGTGATTATTCCTCCGTGGTATTATATAATTTTAGTGTTTCTTCGCTTCCTTCGTCCTAACCAAAAGAAGTGTTATTTAAGGAAATAATTTATTTTTATATACAGTCTGTGTCGTATGTCTTTTAACGTGACAACCTTCGTTTTGTGTATTACTTTTCCTAACTATCCTATATATTTTGATTTGAAATCAAAATTCCACGTTTACCTTAGGCACCGTCCTAGGATCCTGTAGTGCTTCATCTTGGCTTTTCCAGCTGGAGCAGCATACTATGTACAAAGACGGACTTATCCCTCTGAGGAATCTTTTTCAGGTTTGCGGCGATGGACGTGAACACGAATTCTATTGTGGACTAGGTCGTTGCAACATTTTTGGGTGTAATTGTGAAAACGGTTGTATCAAAGGAGATCCCTTAAAAAACTTCACGGCCTTAACTAAGATTACGTTCGTTATTAAAGGTGTCGACATAGCGGACCCCAGCTCGTGGCTGGACTAGGTGAAGATCCGCGAGCTATGTTTCTGGTATGCTCACGTGACCGTTGTGTGCACGGGTCTTCTCAAATAAGATTGGCTACGTGAACCACGAGAGGGCACCCAAACGTCAACAACAGCGGAGCTGAAGTAGTCGCCGTGGCGTTTATATATGGCGCACGGAAGCTTTTTATGTATTTAAAAAAAAAACTGAGTCGTGCCTAATGTGACCATAGGGCCGGCTCTTTCCTCGGCCAGCGGCTAGCAATAGCTATCCAACGAGGAAATGCAGCCAGCATTATGGGCGCCATTTCCGGTGGCAGTGGCCTAAGGGACATTTGTACATATCACAGCCGGGTGTTCCTTGTTTTGTCGACTAACTTTTCGTCGAATTTCATTTCATCGAAAACGTTTCAAGTAAAATTTAGTTCACGAATTATTGTTTGGTGTAATTTTATTTAATGAGCAGATTATTTCAATTTTGACAACTTCATAGAATAACTGTTCAGGGAATGTTATTTGGCAAATTATTCATTTTGTATGATTTTTAAATGGCAGAAAAACAAAAAAACGAATTTCATTACATTTGTTTT
The DNA here is from genome assembly GCA_923062465.1 of Acleris sparsana. Taxonomy (NCBI): domain Eukaryota; kingdom Metazoa; phylum Arthropoda; class Insecta; order Lepidoptera; family Tortricidae; genus Acleris; species Acleris sparsana. The sequence goes on from OV281308.1 coordinate 12,830,868, forward strand.
TAAATAATCGAATACACATAGCGCCACAAGTACGCGGAACACCGACTAGATCTCAACTAATCTGTAGGTTAGGTTAGGTTAGAATTGTGTCAAGGCGCGAAGCGCCACAACTACGCGGAATAGAAGCTCCGCGAAGCGCAGCTCCGTCGACTATTGAAAATATCAATTACCCACATTTAGCGCGTGGATTCCGATAGCATTGCGTTCCGTTCTCAACATAATGCCACAGATAACTGCGTAGGCCAACTATCTTAAATTTAAATAATATTCCTTGTAATAATTTGTATGTGAATTAAAAATACTTGAAACAAGAAATCACGAAACGTTTTCCATTACATAATTCAACTATGTAATGAATCATCCGACAAGTAACGATACACGATTTAAAATTACTGTCAATGACCACTCCACGAACTGAATTCTCGACGAAATGAAAATACATGAAATGTTGACTTTGAAGTGAAATTCGATGAAATAAGTGTCAATTTGATGATAATCCATCATAGCCATCAAACGTTGCAGTTTGGCGGGAATATAAATATATAGATTTTAAGTTGTAATTTGAATAGTGTAATTAATTTAAAAAAATAAAACTTAGAGTAAGCTATTTTATTTTATTTTGGTTTTTAGTTTTAGTTTTAGTTACTCATTATTCTTCTGAATGTTAATATTATACTTTTGTTATTTTGTTGGTTTGCTTAAATAAATATACAATGTACACCTAGCCGGTTCTTAAGTTTTTCCACAAAGGTTTAGTCAAATAAAACCAACTTCTGTTTATTTGGATCTAGGTACCTATATACAAATATCAGCATATCTGATGCTTCACACATATCATTGCAAAGTGGCCAGTTACTGTAGATGGCCAACAAAACAATAGACGATTTAACCTAAATGATGGCATGTTATAGTTATATATCATATTAGAAAACGTTTAGGAAATATTTAACTGTAAAAGGGTAATTTTCGCTTAAGTTTTCGCTTACAACTATATCATACAGACAGACGGCCAGGACCTCTGTCTGTATGATATAGTATCTCCTTAGTTGGTCAAAAATGGTTTTGGCTATTTTGGTTTCACCAAATATTTTCGTCTCATGATACGAGCCATGGCTTAAATGTCGAAAATTGCATACGAGTACTATTGTTTGGTCGAAAAGGACGATGGGTAAAAATGTCCCCACCCACCAACAGTGATGAAACATGTGCCAGTTTATAGATCTTGGCAATATGATGTATTTTTTCTATGGCGACGATCACCATATGTATGGGGTTTTCTTGAAAAATCATAATCTTATCGTATGGAACTATGGAATTTGTTTGAAAATGGACACGTATGTAGATGATTTGCCTTGCCTGGCCCTTTGTTTTCATTAAAAAATTCCCATTGATTTTGCTACGAAGATAAGTATTTTGTCTTTTATTGGGTCCTAATGAACATAATATAGACCTGCAGCCCGTTACTGTTGGAGGGGGGGGGACGGGGTCCATACAAAATTGCCCATCACCCTTTATAACATTAATTTGTTTGGAATAACTTTTTCTGTCGAATGATATTTTGGTATAACGTCGACCGTGAGGTCCGTGAGGCGAAGTCGACGGAGCGCCTATTCCGCATGGTTGTCGGAGGCGCTTCGCGCCTTGTCACAATTCTAACCTAACCTAACCTATAGATTAGGTGAGACCTGGGTGTTTTACACCGAACAATACTATGGATTACCCTTTTATTAATTAAAATTTTAGACCAAAAGTGCTTAAGAACATAGAATATGTATGCAAAAAAATCTATATGCTAAAAAAGAAGTATGCCATTCAATATTATAGGAAACATTTTCGAACATAAAATTTTAGCACATAAAATTTAAGGTCGATCGAAGGGCGCCCTTGATTTTCACGTTCGTATTTCCGATGACAGAGGTGAGAGTGGGTTCTGAGTGTTGCTACAGAACACTGGTATACTGGGAAGCAGCATGCTGCACGGCCTTTCATACCGATTGGTTTCCCAGGTGATGCTTTGTTAGGGTAAGATAGTACATAGAAGATTTTGTCGGAACTGGTCCTGTTACTTTTTTATTTTGCGAAGCTCTCGACCTTATAGTAAGCTTTAGACATCAACGAATTTTTCAAGTATTTTTTAAGTACCCACTGGAAATGGTAACATTAAAACTAAGTCAGGTCTATTATTGTAGAAATAAATGCATTGGCCTACAATAGTTATTTATGTGACTGGTGCATAATGAGAGGCATTAATACACGAGTGTGGTTTTATGAAACGAGCCGATAGGTGAGTTTCATAATAAGATCACACGAGTGTTTTAATGCCTAATTATGCGTAGAGTCGCATACATAACTTTATCTACATGCATATCATAAGTTTTCTACAATATGTGAGAAAATTTTACCATGTTGCCTTGTATCTTAAAGAACCTGCATCTTAATGTTCACTTTAAAGTTTCCGTGACCGAACATTAAGATACAACTACATCAATAACCGACACTTTAATCACATGTAATACTTTAATGTTAACATTAAAGTGCAACCACAGATACAGGTTTCTTAATATAGGCTGTTTGCTTATCGTTTCTAAACATATAATAGGGAAGTTATGATATGGATGTAGATAAATTATTTTATATACTTTACGGACACGACATTTTTTAATGGCAATTTTGTATCTGTTGTTCAAATGATATATAACGGAATTCTTAATAAAAGAGTTGATTTGTAATATCATAAAAATACCTTATTCTCATAAAGTCAGGTAGGGTGCACTTACCCAAAAAAATACATGATATGTATTTTTTACGAGATGCGTATTGTTGGTTAGACAGACTTGCCCCGCAGATGCACTTGTCCGTCAGGTGGGGTGAGAGCCTCAACAGGGTAAGTGCGATAAACCATATATTTTTAGGAGATATTGTTGAATAGACACACTTGCCCCGTAGATCCATTTTAACTGAATTGCGACGCTACTCTAATATTAATTTCTTTAAATAGTGTTCTTGAGGAATCACGAAAGTTTAATGTATACAGGGTTGAAAAATGAACGCCATATGGACGCAATTACCTTCATGATTGGAAATAGCGAGTTCCACGCAAAGGAGCTTTCGTTTTTCCACCCTGTATAGAACGAATGGCCGTTTTTTGCCACATGACTTTATGATTTATGTTAGCTACTTCAAAAATGTAAGTAATAAATGTATGTAATTTAATGTTGGTTGTTTTATTGTTCAATGGTATAAACTTACATTTTCAATGGTGGATCTTTGAATCACCAATTCATAGAAAGTTTTACTTCGCCGAGTTTTCATTTCATCGACAGGCAGTCATTAAGGTATAGTGCAGGAGCTGGTTTACCATTGAATTGCCGACAGACTTTTAATCGAATATTATTTCAAAGACAACGTTTCAAGTATTTTCATTTCATCGACAAGTCATTGCGTCGTGGACTCGATACTAGGTAATTTGAACCGAGGTCTTTTAATTAGTAGTTGACATATTTCAATAAAATTCATGTCATGACTAATCATTTCGGGTCTTTTTAATTTGTTTTTTTTTACTTGTAATAATATTTATACCGCATAAAATTATTTGAATTGGTAATATTTTGCTATCAAAACTAAACGCAATCACTCACTCTGCGCGATTATATTATAGCTATGTTCCTAATTTATTATAATATTATGATAATAATAATAAAAGTTATTGTAATAATAGTAATGTGTGATGTTTTTGTGTTCTTGGGGGTCGCAGTTCTAACCTAACCTAACCCACTTCTGTCAACAGTTCGTTTTCTTGGGGGTCGCAGTCCTAACTTAACCTAACCTACTTTGATACACCAATAAATCTTAGATTTATTATACATATTTGTATATCACACTACATAATTTGAAAAATGTATAAATGTGCAATTGGACATATAAAATTGTATTAAAGTAATACGTCGAAGAAATGAATTGCAATGTTTTGTAGTTGTACCAATTAAGATATTTTGAAACAAATCTGCGATTAAGTAGTATTCGTTGATTAGTATTTCCACGTAGTAAGATAAATTTAAATAAATAGTAGTTGAAATAAGATAACGCCAAACAATATTACTAGTACTAAAGTTTCGATGGATCGTTGTCGATGAAATAATATTCGATGAAAAGGTTGTCGACAAAACAAGGGTACACCGCAGGAGCTATTATTTTTATATAGGAGCTATTATATAAAAGTAGAGTAATGTTTTTCGAAGGCATATTAACTATGTATGAATACATACGTACATAAACTCATGCGTTCATTCCCAGAGCGGGGTAGGCAGAGCTACAGAATTACCAACAACTATATTTTTTTGATAACTCTGTAACCACAATTTAATCAAATTAGGCGAAGATAAGATGCGTATACCAGTGTAGTAGTGACAGGTCGTAAGCTCATCGCGTAACAGTACTACATGTTAACATTATGATTCTTTGGTTAAAATACGATGGTAAACTTATGGTCAACGACGGGATCCACGAGAATCGATGCCTCATAGAAGTCAGACTCTTAAATACATAGAAAACATTCAAGGCCCTTACCGAAATTGGAACCCAGGACCGCTAGCATCGTAGGCAGGGTCACTACCAACTAGGCCAGCGCGTCGTCCTATCGTCCAATCTTCGCCAACAATATCGACCTATGCAGTTGCACTTAGAATGCACCATTCGGTAAAGTGGAAGTGATAAATGTGATACTGATGACATAAATGACCATCGGGACCTCTCAATGACAAGTATTTTGGTAAACAGCTTGTAATCGTCAAAATACAGTTGGCAAAACGTAAATATACTTGCTAAACGTTCACTTTGAAATAATGGGGGTATAGCTCTTGTTTCCCATTGTTGCAACCTTCTCTCTCTGTCATCTGAACTGCTCATAAAGAACAAATTATTGCATTGCCCGCAGGTTAACGCACCTTTCCATTCGAAATTTCAATATTGCAACATTTTATCTAAGCAAGAAATATTTTTTTTAACTAAGCAAGTTGGGTCAAAGTTTGTTTGCTGGAAAATTAAAGGAAGTTAAATATATTTAAAAAAAAGACACATCGATATTAGGTTTGTAGGAACCAAACCGACTAGCCTAAACTAACATTATCTAACCTACTTATATAACGTGAACCGTAAGCTGGTGACACTTGCCAGTAAACAGCGGTCTATTAAAAGCTCCCGAATAGGCGGCGCGGGGCATTGTGCTGTCAGTGGAGACGCGTGCGCAGAGGGCCGACGCACTGCGCGGACAAACGCCCGTTTTGTTGGTTTTTTACTGACTTCAAAAATAGAAAAAAAAAATGTTTCTCGATTGATTTAACCGTCGATTGTGGACCCATTTTGAAAATTGTTTTTTTGTTGATAAAGGTCGTGAGGTACCATAGGAAAATTCCAAGTTCTTTAAGGCTCAGTTCGGGTTGTGCGTTTTTAAAAAAAATGCAGAATTTGACTGTTGTCTTTCTCTAACTTTTAAGTGAAATAAAAGTCAGCAAAATTGTGCAGTCTATATACGCCGCGCTTCAGTTAGTCAATCAGAAAATAATTTCTGTGTTTATAGAAGAAACAAGATGGCGGTGAGCAGAACCCGAGAATATCAAAAACAAATGACCGCGCCTTCACGGCGACTTTAAAGTTTTATTTTAAACCATTACGTGTTTATCATCTTTCCGCGTAAATACATGGCCTTTATTCTATTAGGCAAAACCTATTGCCTTTGACATGTTATCGTATTGCTTTGAGCTCGGCCGCCATTGCTGTCAAGTAAAGAAGAGCTATCAGCGTACAATAACCTGTCAAAAAAAATGATCGAATGTAATTTTGAGTCCATGTACATCAAAGTGTAAAAATATGGGAGCCAATGCACCTTATTCCAATGTAATAAAGAACTTCGTAATATATTTATCAGAGCATTCTTTCAATACATATTGTTGCCCTTCACTGACTGTGGTGTTCGTTCAGAGTGAATTTCAAGAATATTGCACGTAATTCATTCGCCTTTGTACCCATTCTTGTTATTTCTGTTGCCCTTTTATATGCACGATCTCACCCAATTACGGCTAGCAGAATGGCAATCCAGATCTATACCTAAGGACCTAATCGAGATAGATTTGGCTAGCAGGCCAACGATACCCTCAAAGTAGGGGCATGATTTACGAAGGGATTTTATGTATGTAGTAGTAGCAGGTTATGTCGTCAAAATAAACTTGACCTTTTAGCGTCCCTTTCGAATTTGTTTCTACCTAATCGCACAATATGCCCAAGGTACAGGTACGAGTTCATTCGGAAACAACTTCGAGCTGTTGGTCATTGACAATGACAGGTCTTGGATCTAGGTGGTTGTTGTGGTGGTTTAATCCAGGTTCGTTCATCGCAAGACCTAGTCGTTGTGAGGCTGATGCTAGGCAGTCCAGTATCTGTAGCAGCAGCTCCTCCAGCGACTCCGCCATCAAGACTATGTCATCTGCGAATCGCAAGTGCGAGACGTGATCGCTTTTTATATAAATGCCCTTGCTTTTCCAGTCCAGCGTCTCCAACGGTTCCTACAGTGCGCTTGTGTTTTTTTTTGGGGATATGGCATCCCCCTGTTTCACCCCTCTGCGCAGTTGCATGGGCCCAAGCTGCTGATTCGTAACTTGGACATTCATAGTGGCAGATTCGTCTAGACATCACAGTGCTGGTGTGATGTCTAGGGATATGGCATCCCCCTGTTTCACCCCTCTGCGCAGTTGCATGGGCCCAAACTGCTGATTCGTAACTTGGACATTCATAGTAGCAGATTCGTCTAGACATCACACCAGCACAGCCTAGGTCTCGACGGAGTCGTTACAATTAATCTACGGTTTCACGTTTCACTACGGAACTGTAAAACTATCGTTTGTACCTCAGACACTCAAATATCAAGTATATTAGTGTGTTATAATTAGCTTGTTTTCTTTATCCGAATCATTCAAACAAACAAACAGAACAGTCAAACTTATTGTGTTCAAGTGAATGATGTACTCAATGACGAAACTGCGCGTTCCAATTAGTTATCTGATGCATGTTAACAGCTTAGGTGGAGTATACATACATCACTGCTCACGTTTCCGGACGACCGACGATGTACCGTGAGTGCCGGGACCGACCTCACTTGTTTTGAAGGGCGTTCGTTATCATTGTACCCTGTTGTTTGTTTTTAATAAATAAATATATTATAACAATAGTAAGTAAATTCATTCGATCTTAGGATTTTCTTAGACAATTGTGAAAGACGTAACCTATTCAAGGATGCTATTGTTAATTTATGTAAATAATTTATATGAACCAGTTTGTTGAAACAATAGTTGGTAAATATATAAGCCAGCACTTTGAAAAGTCACTCTGAATCTCTACCAAGTCAAAGTGCCACGCACGTCAGTTATTTGAAATGAAAATGAAAATGTATTTGATTTTGACGTTTGTATTTCCGATGACAGTGTTGAGAGTGGATTCTGAGTGTTGCTACAGAACAATGGTATACTGGCGAGCAAAATGCTGTTCGCCGTTTCATACCAATTGGTTTCCCAGGGGATGCTACGTCAGGGTAAGTTAGAAAATAGTAGATTTTGTCGGAACTAGGGACGGATCTGTTTCCTCTTGAACAAACCAAAGTGCTTGCAAGTTCCTTTCATATGACTGGTAAAGAATGGTAAGGACATCACTCGCCATTTGTTTTTGTGTAATAAACACTAGGTGCACATGCCGTCCCGGCACAATTCTAAATGGAACGAAGCAATTTCCCCATTTTGCCCATTGTAAGTCTATGGCAACAGATTTTCGGTGATTATTCCTCCGTGGTATTATATAATTTTAGTCTTTCTTCGCTTCCTTCGTCCTAACCAAAAGAAGTGTTATTTAAGGAAATAATTTATTTTTATATACAGTCTGTGTCGTATGTCTTTTAACGTGACAACCTTCGTTTTGTGTATTACTTTTCCTAACTATCCTATATATTTTGATTTGAAATCAAAATTCCACGTTTACCTTAGGCACCGTCCTAGGATCCTGTAGTGCTTCATCTTGACTTTTCCAGCTGGAGCAGTATACTATGTACAAAGACGGACTTATCCCTCTGAGGAATCTTTTTCAGGTTTGCGGCGATGGACGTGAACACGAATTCTATTGTGGACTAGGTCGTTGCAACATTTTTGGGTGTAATTGTGAAAACGGTTGTATCAAAGGAGATCCCTTAAAAAACTTCACGGCCTTAACTAAGATTACGTTCGTGATTAAAGGTGTCGACATAGCGGACCCTAGCTCGTGGCTGGACTAGGTAAAGATCCATGAGCTATGTTTCTGGTATGCTCACGTGACCGTTGTGTGCACGGGTCTTCTCAAATAAGATTGGCTACGTGAACCACGAGAGGGCACTCAAACGTCAACAACAGTGGAGCTGAAGTAGTCGCCGTGGCGTTTTATATATGGCGCACGGAAGCTTTTTATGTATTTAAAAAAAAACTGAGTCGTGCCTAATGTGACCATAGGGCCGGCTCTTTCCTCGGCCAGCGGCTAGCAATAGCTATTCATCGAGGAAATGCAGCCAGCATTATGGGCGCCATTTCCGGTGGCAGTGGCCTAAGGGACATTTGTACATATCACAGCCGGGTGTTCCTTCTTTTGTCGACTAACTTTTCGTCGAATTTCATTTCATCGAAAACGTTTCAAGTAAAATTTAGTTCACGAATTATTGTTTGGCGAAATTTTATTTATTGAGCAGATTATTTCAATTTTGATTATTTCATAGAAGAACTGTTCAGGGAATGTTAATTGGCAAATTATTCATTTTGTATGATTTTTAAATGGCAGAACAACAAAACAACGAATTTCAGTACATTTGTTTTTAAATAATCGAATACACATAGCGCCACAAATATGCGGAACACCGACTAGGTCTCAACTAATCTATAGGTTAGGTTAGGTTAGAATTGTGTCAAGGCGCGAAGCGCCACAACTACGCGGAATAGAAGCTCCGCGAAGCGCAGCTCCGTCGACTATTGAAAATATCAATTACCCACATTTAGCGCGTGGATTCCGATAGCATTGCGTTCCGTTCTCAACATAATGCCACAGATATCTGTGTATGCCAACTATCTTAAATTGAAATAATATTCCTTGTAATAATTTGTATGTGAATTAAAAATACTTGAAACAAGAAATCATGAAACGTTTTCCATGACATAATTCAACTATTTAATTAATCATCTGATAAGTAACGATACACGATTTAAAATTACTGTCAATGACCACTCCACGAACTGAATTCTCGACGAAATGAAAATACATGACATGTTGACTTTGAAGTGAAATTCGATGAAATAAGTGTCAATTTGATGATAATCCATCATAGCCATCAAACGTTTCAGTTTGGCGGGAATATAAATTAATAGATTTTAAGTTGTAATTTGAATAGTGTAATTAATATTAAAAAAAAACTCATTATTCTTCTGAATGTTAATATTATATTTCTGTTATTTTGTTGGTTTGCTTAAATAAATATACAATGTACACCTAGCCGGTTCTTAAGTTTTTCCACAAAGGTTTAGTCAAATAAAGCCAACTCTTGTTTATTTTGATCTAGGGATAATTATACAATATCAGCATATCTGATGCTTCACACAAATTATTCACAGTTACTGAAGATGGCCAACAATAGACAATTTAACCTAAATCATGGCATGTTATAGTTATATACAATATTTAGGAAATATTTAACTGTAAAAGTGTAATTTTCGCTTAAGTTTTCGCTTACTACTATATCATACAGACCTACAGACCGTTAACTTAAAAAAAAAACGGATTGTTGCAACCGATGCGATTGGTGAAACTTTCTCTCTGTCATCTGCACTGCTCATAATGTACAAATTATTGCATTGCCCGCAGGTTAACGCACCTATCCATTCGAAATTTCAAAATTGCAACATTTTATCCGGAATGTCATACATACGAACAAAGCAAATTAACTAAGCAAGTTGGGTCAAAGTTTGTTTGCTGGAAAATTAAAGGAAGTTAAATATATTTAAAAAAACAGACACATCGATATTAGGTTTGTAGGAACCAAACCGACTAGCCTAACCTAACATTATCTAACCTACTTATATAACGTGAACCGTAAGCTGGTGACACTTGCCAGTAAACAGCGGTCTATTAAAAGCTCCCGAATAGGCGGCGCGGGGCATTGTGCTGTCAGTGGAGTCGCGTGCGCAGAGGGCCGACGCACTGCGCGGACAAACGCCCGTTTTGTTGGTTTTTTACTGACTTCAAAAATAGAGGAGTTTTTTAAAAATGTTTGTTGTTTGATATCTCCGTCAATTGTGGACCCATTATAAAAAATATTTTTTTGTTGATAAAAGTCGTAGGGTACCATAGGAAAGTTTGCAAGTTCTTTAAGGCCCAGTTTAGGTTGCGCGTTTTATTAAAAAATGCAGAAGTTGACTGTTGTCTTACTCTAACTTTTAAGAGAAATAAAAGGCAGCAAAATTGTGCTTCTTGCTCTAGAATAGGAAGTTAAAGTAAGACAGCAAACAATTTTCTGCAATTTTTACTTTCAAGTCTATACAATTATTTCTCTGTTATTAAAGCTGTTTATCACGAATAAACTATATTTTTCTTTCTTTTCTTTTTTTTCTGTTTTTATAGAAGAAACAAGATGGCGGTGAGCAGAACCCGCGAATATCAAAAATTAATGACAGCACCTTCACGTCTACATTAAAGTTTTATTTTAAACCTTTACGTGTTTATCATCTTTCCGCGAAAATACATGGCCTTTATTCTATTAGGCAAAACCTGTTGCCTTTGACATGTTATCGTATTGTTTTGAACTCGGAACATCTTTAAAATATGTGCCAATGCACCTTATTCCAATGTAATAACTTTCTTCTACTTCGTAATATATTTATCAGAGCATTTTTTCAATAGGTAAATATTTTTGCCCTTCACGGTACTATAAATTCTTCTTCATCTTCAAATTCCTCTGCACTACTGCAGGATGGCAGTCAGCTCTGCATACAACTTCCTATCTCTCGCCAAATGGAACAGCTCTTCAACCTTGGCAACGCCTGTATTTGTCACTCGTTGAACGCAACTAATTCGAAGCATTCTGCGGTACAACCACATCTCTAAAGCCTCCTTAATAGTCCCCAACTTGGAGCCATAAAAAACCATGATTAATACAATAATTACAATTACAAATTATTAAGTAATTATAATCATAGATAATTATGTACTGTTAACCAAAAATATAGTGTACCAGTATTATACATGACTTTCTTTTTTATGGCATAGAGAAGGCAAACGAGCCCACAGGCCACCTGATGGTAAGTGGAAACTGTGACCCATATACATTCGCATTCACAAGACTGCAAGCCTAAGACTGCAAATGCGTTGCCAACCCTGAGGAATGAGATGGAATGCCTCTATGCTAGTCATTACACGGGCTGCCTTATCCCCAAACCGGAACACAACAATGCAAACACTGCTGTTTGGCGGTAGGTTAATGGATAAGATGGCGGTTGGTAGCGATCCGGACGGACCCTGCGCAAGGTCCTGCCACACGCAAAATTTAACCTGATATTTCTTTATTTTTAAATTAAAACTAAACACATTTAAATTAAAATAAAACTAAGCTATTTAGATATTATTATTATATTTACTTTACTGTATTAACTATTAGCACTAATTAGGATACCTAATTATGTGTTCCGTTTTTAGTTTTATCTCTGTCTGTCTTCTTTCTCTGTGTTTCTCTGTTATAAATAAAGATTAAATTAATTTATTAATAATGTTCCTAGTACCTGCCCAATACGTCGTCAGCAACTTTGACTAAAGGCCCGTTTACCAACATGTGCACTCGAGTCTGTAACGTTGTTTGGTGTTTACTGGTACGGTTGATTACGGTTGATTGATGCACTCGTGTCCAAACCGCCTAATTATCTATTAAGATGGATGGATAAGCAATTTGTTCTGATTTTACGCTCGGAGGTACAGAATCCGGCTCTGGGCGCTTTCTCACGGGGCTAAGGTATCAGTTATATCGAAATGAATCAGGTTTAATCTGCTTAATTAATAAAGAAAAATGAGTTATTATTATCATTTCTATTTTACTTTTAAAACCGGGCAAGACCATGTCGGACTATTCAGTTTAGGGTTTCGACGCTGTTACTATAAAGAAACACGAAACTTTCTCTCGAGATACAACAAGTATTTGCTGCTACTGTCTTAGAACCAGCTGGTACGATCAGAGACGATGGTAAACGCCCCGACGGAGCTACATTGGTGCCGTGGAAGCTTGGTAGGGCTCTGGTGTGGGACGCAACTTGTGTCGATACTTTTGCCCAATCACACATACAAGCAACCCAAAATCAGGCCGGCGCAGCAGCTGATCAGGCCCAGACCCTCAAGCGTCGCAAATATTCGTCATTAATTAATGATTTCGAATTCTCGGCGCTTGCAGTGGAGACTCTGGGACTTTGGTCTGCTGACATGAAACTTTTTATAAAGACCCTGTCTGCCAAGCTTATCGACGCCTCCGGGGATCCCAGAGCTGGCGTTTACCTCTCCCGAAGGATAGGTTTAACTATCCAGAGAGGTAACGCAGCCGGCATCATGGGTACAACGCCGCGAACAGATTTATTAGAGGGGTATTCTTTTTGTAATTCTAGTTTTAAGTAGATAATAGGTTACACTAGTTTTTATTTATTCTAATTATTACTGTACAGAGTATATAGTGTATTTTATTACCTATTAGATTAAAAATCGTCTTTGTTATTATTGTAAAATAAAAACTACGTACTAGTACTAAGACAAAACGCCATTTTAGATGCATTTTATGATAATTAAAAAATATGAAACAAAAGGCCTCAGTAGAGTCTCTCAACAAGTGGGTCTTAAAATGAACATGGACAAGACGAAAATCATGTCAAATGTCCATGTCGTACCCACTCCTGTCAAAGTTGGTGACTCTACTCTCGAAGTTGTTGACGACTATGTATACCTAGGACAAAAAATCCAGTTAGGTAAGTCCAACTTCGAAAAAGAGGTCAATCGTCGAATCCAACTCGGATGGGCAGCGTTCGGTAAGCTACGCACTATCTTCTCGTCCCAAATACCACAGTGCCTCAAGACAAAAGTCTTTGATCAGTGTGTGTTGCCAGTGATGTCGTATGGATCCGAGACAATATGGTCGCTTACAATGGGCCTCATAAGAAGGCTCAAGGTCACTCAAAGGGCGATGGAAAGAGCTATGCTGGGTCTCTCTTTGCGAGATCGAATCAGGAATGAGGAGATTCGCAGGAGAACTAAAGTAACCGATATAGCTCACCGGATTGCAAACCTTAAGTGGCAGTGGGCGGGGCACATTGCTCGTAGAACTGATGGCCGTTGGAGCGGAAAGGTTCTAGAGTGGCGACCGCGAACCGGGAGACGAAGTGTTGGCAGACCTTCCACAAGGTGGACTGACGATCTGATAAAGGTCGCGGGAAACCGCTGGATGACAGCAGCAGAGGACCGATCGTTGTGGAAAACCTTGGGGAAGGCCTTTGTCCAGCAGTGGACGTCTTGCGGCTGATAATGATGATGATATATTGCGGGTATGTAAAAACAATTAAAAGCTAGTTTATCTTAGAGTCAAGAGTCCCCCCCTACAGCCAAAACTACAAATACTAAATAACTGAAAAATATGATTTTTGTAGGAAAACTACCACAACTAAGTAGACTTCATTGGTTCTTGAGTTACAAAGGGTTTAAATGTTTATACCTACCGAAAACTTATTTGGGGTGTTGGTAAACAGACCGAGACCTATGTCGATGTATGGGGATAACAGTTTTGCAACGGCATAGTAAAGTTTGTCGCGAGGTCTAATTTGTTTGTAGTAGCGGCCTCGGAACCCTACACTGAGCATGGTCCGACATGGTCTTGCCCGGTTTTTAGTACATAAACCTGCCTACTACTCAACACTTTTTGCCTGTATCTCAAAAACCCATCAGGTCTACTCAAATTATATTGTGATAGTTTTATTTTTAAATACGTTATAGTGTGATTTAATTTAAGGATTTTTTCATATTTTTCTAAGATTTTTCTGGCGAAAATAACATTTTTCGAGTTAAATATTTTCCTCAACGGTCCCCCAAAACTAAAAATCAATATATACAGATTCTTGGACAATTTCAGTTTGCAAAAGTGGCTTACAAGCGGAGTAAGTATCACGTCTATATTGCTATAAATGTCAGTAAGTTTGATTTCATGATAATCAGCAAAATAAGAACAAATCTTCTCATTTCGAGTATATTTATAAATACGATGCAGACGGACGAATGTTTCCGAGAAAATGATCATCGATTTAGATCATCGAGTGAACAAAAACTAGCCGTGAAGTCATTTGGCGATGTATACCTTTATATATGTGTGCACGTTATGTAGGGTGGAAGCATACGAGTGGAACTTGTTACCGGAGCTGCGGCGTTAAAATAAGTACCTTTTAATATAATGAATAACTTTTGGCAAACTAATAACAAAATGAATGTGAGATTGTTTTTATCCGTCTTGTACGGTAAATCAGATTTTTATGATTTTTATTATTCCGTGGGACTGGGACCCTATCACCAACGGCAATGCTATTATTAAGCTTCCGCATACGTCTTTCCGTCCGTCAGCGGGTTGTATCTCATAAACCATAATGGTTAATATTGAAATTTTCTCAGCGTGGCTATTTTCCTATTGCCATAAAAACAGAAAAATATAAAATAAAATAACGTGAAGAAACGTGTTTTTATGCGTTGCACTTTGACTCGTTTAGAGACTCGAAGAGTGTACTCTTCGCGTACGATTATGACTCAACCTGGCATTTTTTATTGAATAAACCGTCAATGGAAAAAGGACACTTCCCTTTCTTACAATTAATTGCCCATAAACGCAGCATGCACGTCCATAACTCTCCTCCCTGTGTTTCTATAGTAACTTATTGGCATTTTTAAATTACGTCAACTTGTAATGAAACCGTTGTAATTATGCAATCATTAGCTCACTTACCGAAGCATCCTTTTGGCGAGGATCCGATGTTCTTGCTCGATTACAATTATAAACCTGATTTATTTGAGGGCGGTATTATTAATTCGACGAAACAAGCACTTACAAGCCTTTGCTCGTGAATCTGCGCAGGAGTCGTTTATAGCTATGTTCTTTTTCTTCTGCAGGGATAGTTTATAGCTATAATCGATCCCTGCAACAAATTTCACATTAGTCGATTAAGGTGAAAAATGCAAATATAGAAAACAAAACAAGCAAACACACTTCCGCATTTGGGTGAATTTCAACAAGCGTCAAATTATCCTAATTTTGGTGGTATTTTTTATTTTCTTAGTAGGGTTTACAATTAAACGTTTAAGTGACGTCATTAGTCATTATAAAAACAGTGTTAAAATGGCCCTTTATTATACCAAGTGTTTTTTTAAGATATAACGATTTTACTAATTATGTACCACCAAAATTGTTATTATCCATCAAAATTACTTTTCTTAGAAAAACTCACGATCAATAATAACATATCGGGCTAATTAAAATATAATCGTTAGGGAATCTTCCTTGTTATTTTTGAAAATCCAAAACGTAAGTTTCTAATATAATAAATGATGATTATTTGTTGTTTAAATAATTTTGGTGGAGACCAAAAATTTTGATAATTTTGGTGTTTCGCAAAAGCCACCAAAATTGTACCACCAAAATAATAAAATTTAACAATTTTTTTTAAATTAAAAACAAATGTTTTAGTTTAACAAAAACTTAACTCGTTACAGTTAAAAAGACACCATAAACATACTTGAAAAAACTATCACACAACAAAACTTTTTGCGAAATAATGACTTATCTAAGTTATCACGATTAATAAAGTGTATTTCATACCACCAAAATTAGATACTTATGTGCTTAGCGGGAAGACGCAGAAAGATGGTACAAATCTTTCACCGTCTATTGCTGGAGTGAAACTGAACGAACATCTGACGCTATATTTGTTTGTTTAATCACGTTTCGTTCGATCATAAAATCAATTTCAATATTCACCACCAAAATTAACTATTTCGCTTGGACAGTTTTATTTACACTGCTCCCAGTTTCCTTTTACTTGCAAATGCAATAATTGATACATTTTAAAATACCTCAACTAATAAGGAATACAGATAACTAAGGGCTCAATAAGTTTGTACCACGACATATCAGTATATGCGGTAAGTACAGGACACGACACCAAAATTGATTTTGGATTGAAAATATTTTTTTACGATAAATATAATAAGTTAATAATAATTTTAACTTTGGCTCAATATGGTACTTTGAGTAAGATTATTTATAAAATAAATAGTTTTGCAATACATGTACTTTACACCCCAATTATCACGTCCGCCGCTCAAAAAATGTGGTTGAGATAATTACCCATTTATAACATTAGGAAGTATAAGGCAATTAGTAAGAATAAGAATTTTGAAAATTATAGGATTCTGGCGACATTATCTACATAATACTGTAGTCATACTTTCGATGTTGGTAGCTCTTATTCTCTCCAGAAAAAGTGGCATCTGAGACGTAGACATTTGCATTCTCAAGACTGCAATGCTTATGCAGGCCCATATTAATAAACTGATCTCAACTCTAATGCTCGTCTCGAGATGCGTCAAAAATGTCAGTGTCTATGGTTTGGCGTTTACTTTGACGTATCTTGTGACGGGCCTCGCAGTCAAGATGAGTTTATTAATACCGTCCTAAGACTGCCTTTGCGCCAACCCTCAGGACTGAGATGGAATGCCTCTACTCTATTATTATTTTTGCTGCTTCGTGGTAAGTTAAAGGATAAGATGGTGGTAGCAATTCGTCCGAACCCTGGACACGTACCATCACAAGAACTGCTCAATCGTCGATAATGTGATAAGTGTGATAACAATATGAATCAAAGATTGGATGCAAGAAAGTGAAATAGATCCTGTGCAATTTGGACCGCTACCCACATAATATAATAAAAATACTTTGTAAAAATTAGACTGGTTATTAATAGTTGACTATTTTGGCAAAGTATTCCAAGAATTTCTGTGAAATATAATTTGATATGGCTCATAAAATGTGACAGGTATAGAACGCATTGCACAATGCATTTTATGATGCAGTTCTCAGTAACCGTGGTGTTTAACGTTAATATGATGACAGACAACCATACATTGCTCATAGAGAAAACTTATGCACAGATGCGTCGTTCTTCGAGTTTGGGAAGTGACTAGCGCAGTGAGTAGGTAAGGCACAGCTTGGGCTAGTTAAAGTCTGTGGCTTGGGCAAAATAGAATTTGAGGCGATGACGAAAAGAGCGAACTATTTGCAAGTGGCAAATGTGGCGCCATTTTTTTTGGGAAAAGTATTGCGCACTTTTTTAAACGGGATCCTATTACTACAACAGCTGTCAGCGGGTTCTATCTCACGGACCGTAATAGAGAGACAGTTGAAATTTCCACAGTTTGTATTTCTTTCCCCGCATTATATCAAAAAGTAATTACATTCAATAAAATTTATAGTTAAAGGGGGGCCAGTACAAAAATGATACAGAATCCCTCGTGTAGTGCAAATCTGTTTTGCACTAAGCCTGTTTAAAAAATGTATTTAACTTATCTATACTTTACAAAATCCACAGCTACCTAATACGTTCAAACCTATAAAGATCATAGATAAAATGCATACTCAGCAAATGGAGTGGCAATATTTCAATCCCCACACCATTATCACCTATATGACAAGGTACGAAGGATTAAAGTCGCACAATGTAGAGGTGATACAGAATTTATATCATAGTAATAACCCTTATAGGTGAAATGGCGGACGTCGTTTATTTTATTGGCTTTATTGGAACAAAAACTGTGAGTTAGTGTTTACGGCTATTTTATCGCTATTTGATTCTGTGAGGCCCTCGTATATTCCTTATACACTAACTAAACCCGGTGCCTATATTCAAGAAGCGAATCATTTTCCTGTGCCGTAGCGTTATGACATTTGCTACATACAAAATGTGTCAAATTTTAAAAGGCGTAGGGAAAACGATTCGTTTCTTGAATATTGGAACCGGGCATAGGAAAGTCTCCTGACTAGAATATAATTGATAACTATAGGTATAACTTTCTAACACAGCTTGTTTTAACTTTTATTAGTTCATTTTTAAATATTAAGTATGGTGAATGTAATTTATTAAGTAAGCATAAAAATAATAGGGACAAAAGGTAGATATAAACACACAGTCACACAGACACACACACACAATATATTGTTTCCGGAGGAGACTTGTAGTTATGGAGGAGTGGAGCTTATCTTATTTTAATGATTTGGATAAAACTACTTCTTATAATAATCGTATTTCAAAATAAAGTGGCTTCCCGCCCTCTGTCCCTCTGTGTGTACGCTTAGATCTTTCTTCAAGAGGAAGGTTTGTATCTATAATAATATTCTAAATTAAGTACGGATGTTATAGAAACCTCACATAAACCGAAGCAAAGCAGGGCGGGTCGCTCGTCGGCCAATAAAATGCAATTGACTTTATAAGTCTTTATTTAATGACATAACAATATTATATTATAATCGTTATCATTATTGTCTAGAATTCATCGTCGGTTGCACTCTGTATACTTTTTACTATTAAAACAAACTAACGACAGAACTTATTTAATATTACAAAGCTCAAAAATCTTTCGTAATTACTAATAATTGAATATTTACAAATGTTTCTTTAACAAAATAATACAACTCAAAATTAACACACGATAATACCTTTAAATATGGAATCACAAAGTTAACCTAATTTCTATATATATTAAAGTTTTAATACTTTAATTGACATAATGTGTCTGCCTTGCCCTTGAATAGACTTGAGGGACCAGAAATCAAAACGATCATTTCTCTAAATTAATATAAAATAAAACGGACATTATTTTATGGTACGGGATGGAGAAAGCATAGGTACGTAAGATAATACAGGCCACATGAGGAACAGGACAAGTTGGCTTAAGGCTATCGGAAACCATTTTCGGAATCTGTAACAGTGTATGGAACTGACATAAGCGCTTGACGTAAAAATCCGGCAGCTTACGTTAATCCTATACATTTTCCAGAACGATAACGACCTCGAAATGCAGGGCCTACTATTTCCCCATCCTGACAACGATAGATGACATGTGACAATTTGGTGAACATTGCATCGAGTTTTCACATCACAAGGATCCATATCAGCCGCGTCCTGTACACTGAAAGGTCAGTTCATTGTCGGCATGGTAAAATAGGGGGCAGATGGTGGAGTGGGCACGGAGTGGGGCAGGTGTGGACATTTGCAAATGTGTTGCTGCAGCCTATCTTGAATGCTAAAAATAATACACGCTCCAACACGACCACAATGCGAACACCACAACTTGGCATTCGATTACTAGGGTTAACATGGTGGTGGTGCCCTACTGTTAAAAGTTAAAAACCGGCCATAGTTTTCATCTCTGGTCTAATAGAAACAAGCGCGTCCTCCGTATCCTCTGGACTCTAACTCCTGGTGAGGTATTCAGTGGCGAGGGTCTTCCAGTCCGTGGGATCCGTCTCTTCGGCGTTGTGCTTGTGCTTGCGGATCTTGCGTAGAAGTTCCCAGCCGTTGGCCTGAAAATTGTTAATTATATTTAGTAAGAATAAGTGGACCGATGATGTGGCTAAGGTTGCGGGAAACCCGTGGATGCAGGCGGCGCAGGACCGGTCCTTGTGACAAAACTTTGGGGGCCCGGAGGCGCATGTCCAGCAGTGGACATCTTTCGGCTGAAATTATGATGATGAGGAATAAGCCAAGTGTTGGTACTGTTGGTAGGCCTCCCACAAGATGGACGCACGATCAAGTGAAGATCGTGGGGCGGCGGATGACAGCGGAGTCACACCAAACAGACCGCCTCGGAACTCTCTTCTCTTCCTTTAAAAGTAGTGCGATTTTTACTATTTTTGAATATGTATTAAATATTATGAAAAATAATCTGTATGTTTTCCTTTTCACGAATATATTTCTTTCTAGTGTTTCTTAACAAGTACAACATATACAAAAATATCGGAAATCGGACTGAAGGGGTTGAGAAACGTTACCATTCGGAGCTAAACTTGTATGGAAAAAAAATACCGTCGTTTTACAATCATCTTAGCAACATACAGAATAAGGGCGGTTTTACCTTCTCGGTGGAGTTGACGTAGGTGTTCTCGGGGTCGTGTTGGAGCGTGTAGGCGCCCAGCACCAGCGACTGCACCAGCCGCGCCGCCACCAGCGTCTGCCGAACACACCCTGCTTCGTTATGGGGGCCTGGTACTTTTAGCAAGTTAAATTACAGCAACAACATGTTGCTACAAGTGTAAATGAACAATGTTGCTTTCCTACGACGTTACTTAAAATTTTGCAAAAAAGCTACTTAATCTTATATTCGCAGAGGCCCTACTTTGAAAACCGAAGTTCGAAGTTACGTTAGCGCCATCTCTTTCTCTCAATTTAGTCTCGAATGAGCAGTGACAGGGATGAATCTAACCTAACTTCGAACTTAGATTTTTAAAGTAGGTCCTCAGGTTAAAATTGACAGTTCTTATATGAATCTGACACCCTTGAATAATTTAACCCGGGGATAACCAATCTGATTCTAAAGTTTGATTTCTAATTTTCAATAACGTAACAATATCCTTTGGCTGTTGGTCAAAAGGTTTTACTATATTGGTTTTTCTAGACATTACGTTACGAAGAATTTTAATTTCATCGAAAGGCATTTCTCACCGGATACGTTTGTTTTTGGTAGTCACAAGTCTAACCTAACCTGACATCCAGAAAACATCATGACTTCAGCAGAAGAAAATCGCCGAAACGATACGGGCTTACGGGTTTATGTTGACATTTGAGGTAAAACAGATAAAAAAGATAAAAAAGATAAGTCATTTATTCAGTAAGTAGGCCGCACGGGCACTTATAAACGTCAATAATCTACCAGCTCAGCTGGATCAGCTGTCAGATGTCAAACGCGACACATAGTGTTCTCGATTTTTAAATAAACAAATCAGTTAGAAGTGCTTTCAGAGACGAAATTTCGATAAAATTGTGAAGTTTAGTGATTAGTATCCAACATGTTGTGAAATCTCGAACTGAAACTTGTTTTTAACAGTGCAAAACTAAAGTGAAATAAGTATAGAAGAACTAAATGACACTGTGATTTATACACCTACCCTCATTATTGTCATTATCTACCAACTGTCATTCTTCCATATTTCGCTCAGTGTTGCCATACAAATAAAATTTCCGTAATTATGGGGATATCTATAGACCAAAAATGAGTAATAAAAATTATATACAACAAGTATTCCATAAGGGCCTCTTTGTCCAAAAAGATGATCAGCCAGCTGGAATTACAAACAAGGATGGAGAGAGAGCTCAAAAAAGAATGCGGGCGTCAGGATCCCCGCCAAATGCTGACAACATAGTCATGCCAAATAGGTATGAAGGTTTGCCAACTGATGCAGCTGACGTGATAAAGTCGTCATTACCACCTTTGACACCCACCAGCAAAGCAAATACTGCAACAGTACCACCACCTATTCTTTTACATGGAATTGAAAATGTGAAGGACCTCTCTGAGCTTTTGCAATCGGTCATCAACAAAGACAGCTATGTTTTCAAAATCATAACAAAACAGCAAATGAGATTAAATTGTAAAGATATGGATTCCTACAAAAAAGTCATATCCTTAATTAGAGAAAAAGGTCTAATCGGTCACACATTTACTCCTAAATCAGAAAAAGCTTACAGATTTGTGATAAGGGACTTACACCCTTCCACTCCAGTGGAGGAAATTATATCAGAAATTGAGAAAACTGGTAATAAAGTGAAAGGAGAGATCATCAACGCCAGGTACGGCCCTAATAAGCTACCCCTACACACCTGGTTTGTGTGTTTGGAACCCGGACCCAATAATGATAATGTAAAGAATATCAAGCATATATATCACACAACTGTCAAAATAGAAGACCCACGAAGGCAACCGACCATGACACAATGTAAGAGATGCCAACAATATGGCCATTCAAAAAACAATTGTATGCGTCCATTCAGATGTGTCAAGTGTGCGGGGAGTCACGGAATGAGTGAATGCACCAAGAAAGATCGTTCTACGCCAGCCAAATGTGCCCTATGCCAAGGGGATCATCCAGCCAATTATAAGGGCTGTGAAGTATACCTGGAAATTTCTAAGAGAAAATCTACGAGAACCTTCCATAGACGCAAAAACGCTAGAGATGCGGAAACCCTCAATGAACATGGTCAATATCAAAATGAGTTGCGTGAACCCAGTCACATCGAGCTCGGTAACAAACAAGAAGATACGGAAGTAATACCAACCACCCCTTCCCTTCATACACCATTCAACAAACATCACTGGCCGCCCCTGCCCGGAACAGCAAACAATAATAACGATCAAGTAGTGAAAATTACTACTCAACCCAACTACGCACAGAAACTCGCTTCAGCCTCGGAAAGCACTATATTGCCAGCTCCGACAAGCTCCTCACTAAACACAGTCATAGAAGTGTTAATAAACCAAGCAAACAAGATTGATATTCTCATCCAACAGTTCAGCTCTATGATGAACTTAATTACCACGTTGCTTAGTAAGCTTAAGTAAAACTACATTAAAGGTTCTCAACAGAAAAAAAAAAAAAAAAAAAAAAAAACTAGTGAGAGAAAAACAACACAATCATAATATGCGCACCTTGAGAATTGCTACATGGAACATCAACGGACTACTACCAAACAAACAAGAAATTAATATATTCATTACAGAAAACAAGATTGATATTGTGTTAATTTCTGAAGCTCACCTTACTTTGAAATCAGTGTTTGATCTGAGGGGCTTCTCTACTTATTTTACTACACACCCTGATGGCACTGGACATGCTGGCACTGCAATTATCCTGAAATCGAGCTTGAAACACTATTGTCTACCCGAGTACAGACAGGAATATCTACAGGCTACTTCTGTTGTAATTGAAGCTAAGAATGGGCCCCTCACAATGTCGGCAGTATACTGTCCCCCAAAACATACAATCTTGGAAAATGCGTTCTCGATGTACTTTGCTACACTGGGCGGAAGGTTCATTGCAGGCGGGGACTGGAACGCCAAAAACACTCACTGGGGCTCTAGACTCACAAGCACAAGAGGACGCGAACTAAAAAAGTGCCTAGACACAAATGGCCTGAACCATCACTCAACCGGCCAACCTACATACTGGCCGACCGATAACAATAAAACTCCTGACTTACTGGATTTCTTTATATCCAATGGCATTTCGGACATATACTGTAGCGTGGAGAGCAGCTTAGATGGGAACAGCGACCACACCCCTGTTATTATGAACCTTAGTACAGTTGCAATTCTAACAGAACCCCCTCCATATCTGACTAACTCGAATACGGACTGGGACTATTTCGAGGAACTTATTGAAGAGAATCTTAATTTAAACATATCTTTAAAAACTGAAGAAGATGTAGAGGAAGCTGCTGTGCACATAACCACGACCATACAAAATGCAGCATGGAGGTCCACTTGCGCAAGTGTCAAATACAAGCAATATTCTGGTAATAGAACTCTAGAGATTAAAGAGCTAGTTAGGGAGAAACGAAGACTCCGAAGGATTTGGCACAGTTCCAGAAATCCAACAGATAAAACGATATTGAACAAAGCAGCGGCCTGTCTCAAAATATTTATCAAGGAAGCAGAGGATGACGCTACACAATTCAAAATACAGTCTCTGGCAGCGAGTAGTAACCGCGAATACTCCCTTTGGAAGTCTGTAAAGAGTACGACAAGACCACAAATTGCGGTACCTCCCATACGCTTGACTGATTGCACCTGGGCTAGGACTGAAATTGAAAAAGCCGAAGCTTTTGCAATACACCTGAAAAATGTTTTCACAATTAATCAAGCTAATAATGCAAATTGGGAAACAGAAGTCGCAGAATCTCTGGAAACACCATTCCAGCTAAGTCCACCGATTAAACTTTTTACACCTCGTGAAGTAGCAAGGCAAATTAGATACTTACAACCTAACAAAGCACCAGGTTACGACCTTATTACCCCATTTATACTAAAACGGCTACCAAAGAAAGGTGTGGTTTTTCTGACAATATTATTCAACAGCATCCTGAGGGTAGGACACTTTCCTAGAATCTGGCGAGTATCACAAATAATAATGATACATAAACCAGGAAAACCATCAAACGAACTAACCTCTTACCGGCCAATCAGTCTCTTGCCTGTAGTGTCTAAACTGTTTGAAAAGTTGTTCCTCCTTAGACTAAAACCTGTTATAGAAGAATGCAACCTTATACCTAATCATCAATTTGGCTTCAGGAACAGCCACGCCATGACAGAGCAAGTTCACAGACTGTCGGCAAAAATTAGACAAACCTTTGAAAACAAAGAATACTGCTCTGCCGTTTTCCTAGATATCCAACAAGCATTTGATAAGGTTTGGCATGATGGATTGCGCTGCAAACTGAAGAATTCACTACCACACCCATACTACATCCTATTGAGCTCATACCTGGGTGATAGGTTGTTTCGAGTACAATTTGGAGAAAAATACTCTAAAATTTACACTATTGAAGCAGGAGTACCCCAGGGGTCTGTCTTGGGACCGGTTTTGTACACTCTGTATACTGCTGATATGCCAGTCTCAGCTAACACAACGGTTGCCACATTTGCTGATGATACCGCCATCTTATCAAGCAACAAGGATCCCAATACAGCAACGAGTAGAGTCCAGAATGCAATTGATGAGCTGCAAATATGGTTAGATAAGTGGAAAATTAAGACCAGTGCTCAAAAGTCTAGCCATATTACCTTCACACTCAACAGAGATAACTGTCCGGCAGTTAAACTTGGAAATGATACCTTGCCCCATGTTGATACGGTTAAATACCTGGGAGTCAATCTTGACCGGAGATTAACATGGCGAAAACACATCCAAAATAAACGGGATATTCTCAACCACAAATTCAGGTCACTACTATGGCTTCTAGGAAGACAATCCAAACTGTCACTTGAAAACAAGCTACTGATATACAAAGTGATCCTAAGGCCAGTATGGACATACTCAATAGGGTATTTGCCTAGTTTGTGAAAAGTACTTATACTTAATTAGTGATCCATTTTATGATAGTAAAAAAAAACTCGCACGGATATTAACCCGATAACAATAATAAAACAATAAATAAATAATTGCCTTAACTCTTTACAGCCAAAACGACATCTTTCTGTATAATCTGTGTTATGACGTCATATTACACTTGTCAAATGTCATTCAACCCAACGGACAATTTAAAACTTCAAAAAGTGGGGTTATATTTGTGTTTACCTACTATGTATGCTATCCATTCAATGCAGTATTGTAAATTATGATATGATACATCAATATGAGTTTAAAATCTTATTACCAGTATTGTATAGTGCCTAGCACAGTGTACTTTTGTGAGGATCATTTTGATGTAAGTACTACATTACATACTGTTTAACAAAGTAGTTAACAACATTACATATTGTTTAACAACGGTTCAAAGTTTGACAAATTGACACTGTCTGCTTTGGTAAATGTGTTCACCAAAGACGCCATAGCTGGATCTTTGTTTATTGCAATGTATTTGCTAACGGCTAACCCAGTAGGTATGAGATAATGTAAGTTTTTTCGCCAGTAGACTCAAGTTCAAATCTTTGTTTACAGTAAACGCAGACAGAATGAATCTTGTCATGTCACAGTTGTCACCACAGATTATAGGATATGTCTAAAGCACAGATTATAAGAGTTGTCACTGTCTCGAGTTGATGACACAGATAGTATGATAAAAAAAAAACATTAAGTAAGATGACGTCACGCAATCTCATTGGTGTTTCAATATAGATTAAAAATCTTTATTTTATTATAAGATATATAATAAAATAACGACTTTATTAAATTAAATAAAAACTATAATCATAATCCTCGACATTAAAACTAGCTAGGTATATGCAAAGCATCTTTGTTTATTATAACCACAGGCAAGTACCCTATTGAGCTGTGGGGCTCGGCAAGTCACTCTAATGTAGAAATTCTTCAAAGATTTCAAAACAACGTCTTTCGAACAATATCAAATGCACCTTGGTTAACCAAAACAAATGAAATCCATGAGTATTTGCAAATGCCAACAATAAAACAAGAAGTTACTACAATAAGCATGAAGTACTACAAGAGGCTTGATAGACACTGCAATGAACTCGCTCAGGACCTGTTAAAGGACAAATGTATAAGTCGTCTCAAGAGGCGACCCCTTATGCTTGCTAGAGATTAATAATGAAGAATCTGCGGTCACTGGACTTCAGATCTCGAATGCCAACAAGTACTCAGATAAGATTTGCTTATAGTCCTTGGACTGATCGCAAATGAACCAGGAAAAAAAAAAAAAAAAAAAAAACTACCAGCGCTTCCCAAGAGGAGACCCCTGCTGAGAAGAAACGCCGCAAGAAACTCAGCAGTCAGTCATTTTTTTTACATATTTCATATTACAATGGTACTACTCGTACTTAATCTGAGCATCATATAAAGCTGTAGTTGTCACCTGATAGGGATTCCTCCGTAGACATAAATTAAACGTCCGAGTGTAAACAACTATGATTTATTGCACGAAACACAGCACAACGATTAGAAGGAGAAAGCTTATATTTTTGCCAGAGAGTTTAGAAACACCAAGAAGAAAGTCAGAAAAGCACAAGCACAATAGCCTTAAAATATAGCGAAAGCGTAAGCGTTACCGAAACTGTTTGCGTAGTCTTATCGAGCATACGAGCGGCGTGCGCATAGGAGCAAAGCGTAATACGTACTGGCGCGAGCGCATGGCAACAGCGCAGCCGCAGCTGCGCGCCACGCAGCGATAACGTGATACTCGATATCTAATACGAAAGTTGGGTTCGCTTGTCCGCTCAACATACAAAACATTAACATGACAAATAAAATATTTATTTTAGATTGGTATTAACATTAAGTACTAATATTATTTATTAATATCAAGTAATAATATTACGTATGAATATTCATATTCAGTATGAATATTCCATGCACAATCAGTTAATTAATTATATAATGATAACATGTTAGAGTTAGGTTTAGTTCTAAGTTTTAGACTATAATAACAATGTAACTAGGTACAAAGTACACTACATCACCCCCCCCCAGAGACCGTCAAGGGCGATAATAATCGGGAAATCGGACACGACGCCCCGATCTTGTTGTTTTGACTGTGTCATTCTTGGCCTTTGGCAATGCCTGGTGATTTTTGGGTGAACTTGTGTGATCTGTATGAGTGTTATGGTTTGAAGATGTATGATGTGAGGCGTCTGGGTCGCGCAGTATGAAGGCCGGCTTAATACGGTCCACTGATACTGTTACCTGCTTGCCGTTTAACATTATCTTGAAAACCTTGTCACCCCTCGCAATAACCTCGTAAGGTCCTGTGTACGCAGGTTTAAGAGATCCCCCTATAGTGTCATCCCGAAGAAAAACATGTGCTGATGTAGCCAGGTCCTTAAAGATAAAAGTATTCCGCTTGCCGTTGTGCCGTGCGGCTGGTGATGGATGCAATTCCCTTACGAGACTGCGTAGCCGTGACAAAAAATCCGTCACGTCAGTAGCCTCGTTGGCTTGGGAGAAGAAAAAATCGCCCGGCAAGCGCAAGGGTTGACCGTACAGAAGCTCAGCCGTGGATGCCTGAATGTCTTCTTTAAAGGCACTACGTATCCCTAATAAAACGAGCGGGAGTGCTTCCACCCAACTGCTACTTGCGTGGCAGGTTATGGCAGCCTTAAGTTGCCGATGGAACCGTTCCACGAGTCCATTGCATGCTGGATGATATGCCGTCGTTCTTCGGTGCTGGAAGCCTGCGATGGTGGATAACTGCTGGAATAGGGCCGACTCAAATTGACGTCCTCTATCCGTCACAATATCCGTTGGGCAACCGTAGCGGGATATCCAACCACTCAGCAATGCCCGTGCCACTGTTTCTGCCGTCATGTCTGGCAATGGTATTGCCTCTGGCCATCGAGTGAACCTATCTACGGCTGTAAGACAATATCTGAACCCTTGGCATAATGGTAAGGGACCAATCAGGTCTATATGCACAAATGCCAGCCTCGCCCTGGGTAATTTAAAGTTACCTATAGGAGCAGAGACGTGGCGAGTAACTTTGGAGCGTTGGCAAGCTAAGCAGGTACGTACCCATGCTCGACAGTCTTTTTTGACTCCAGGCCAAACGTAACGCTCTGCGACTAATTTAGCCGTGGCGTTGGCGCCAGGGTGGCTCAGGGAGTGGAGACTATTAAATACCGGCTTGCGTAGCTCCTTGGGGATGAACGGCCTCTGAGTGTTGTTACTGACGTCGCAGTACAGATAACTCTGAGAACCAGGGATTCTCACCTTATCCAGCTGCAGTGACGAGCCCGCTCCTCGTAGCTGATCCAGCTCTGGGTCAGTATGTTGAGCGGATGCTATTGTCTCGGCGCTGACAGGTTGCGATATCTCCTCGATGCGAGAAAGTGTATCCGCCACGACGTTATTTTTACCTGAGATATGCCTGATGTCTGAAGTAAACTGGGCTATCAGGTCTAGATGTCTGAACTGTCGTGGGGAGCAATTTTCTTTACGAGAGTGGAAAGCAAAGGTAAGTGGCTTGTGATCCGTGTATATCGTAAAGTCGCGAGCCTCCACCATGTGTCGAAAGTACTTCACACTCTCGTAAATCGCTAGAAGTTCGCGGTCATAGGGCGAGTATTTCACCTGCGCTGGAGTAAGTTTCCGCGAAAAGAAAGCCAACGGCTCCCATTCATCATGCTTCCACTGCTGGAGCACTGCGCCGATGGCCTTATCCGACGCGTCTGTTACTAAGGCGAGTTTTGCGTGACAGTCCGGGTGAGCTAGCATAGCTGCTCGGCAAAGACCGTCCTTGCATGCCTGGAACGCTTTCGTCTCTTGTCTGGAGAAGTGAACCGGATGGGAGCCCTTTACAGAGCCAGTCAGTAGAGCATTTAGGGGTGCCTGATCCTTGGCCGCACCTGGAATAAACCTGCGGTAAAAGTTTAGCATACCCAAGAAGCGACGCAACTCTTTGACTGTCTTCGGCGCAGGGAAGCTCTGGATAGCCTCGACCTTGGAGGGCAGTGGTGTGGTTCCTTCGGCAGTTATACGGTACCCGAGGAAAGCAACCTCAGATACTCCGAAGATGCACTTTGATGTGTTCACCACCATGCCGAAGTCCTTGAGCCTGCGGAAGAGTTGATGTAGGTGCTGTTCATGTGACTCTCGATCCTGCGAAAAAACCAAAAAATCGTCGAGGTAGGCGTATACAAAGTCTAGTCCCCTGAGCATTTCATCGACGAAGCGCTGAAACGTCTGTCCGGCGTTACGAAGCCCGAACGTCATGTAAGGGAATTCGAACAGCCCGAACGGCGTCGTGATAGCGGTCTTCGCGACATCCTCAGGATTCAGGGGAATTTGGTTATACGCCTTGACCAGGTCAATAGTTGAAAAAATCGTACAGCCGGATAGGCTATGCGCGAAGTCCTGAATGTGACGTATCGGATACATATCCGGAATGGTCCGGGCGTTAAGCATCCGGTAATCGCCACATGGACGCCATCCGTCATTTTTCTTCGGAGCCAGGTGGAGTGGGGAAGACCATGGGGATTCCGACGGCCGGCAGATGCCGCTATTTAACATTGCGTCAAATTCTGCCTTGGCAATTTTTAACTTGTCTGGTGCCAGACGACGGGGTGTACTTGATACTGGCGGCCCAGATGTAGTACGTATATGGTGTACTGTACTATGTGTTGGTTTGCGATGTATTCCTGGTGGATGTGTTATTTCGGGATAGTGTTCGAGTATGGTGTGATATGTAGAATCACCAGACATTACCTTCACCGAAGTGACGTCCTCCGATTTTCGCGCAAGCAACGCCGGGGTGGCGAGCGAAGTGGTACCGTCGATGAGGCGTTGATTCCTCACGTCCACAACAAGGCCATAATAGGATAAAAAATCGACCCCTATTATTGCCCTTGTCACATCTGCAACAATAAATCGCCAGGCATAGTCACGGCGCAACCCTAAGTTTAAAATAAAATTAACAAAACCGTAGGTGTTGATCGCGGTGCCGTTTGCCGCGCTTAAAACTAAATCAGTTTTTACACACTGTTTTTTTAAACTAGATTTTGGGAATACACATAAGTCACTGCCGGTGTCCACCAAAAATTGTGTTTTTGACCGCTGATCAGTTACGAAAAGGCGACCGGTACTCGGGCAGTCGTCGGCCGCCATTACTGATTGCCCTTGCCGTTTCCCGCAAAATCACACGGTTGTACGCAACGATTTGCATTCTCGCCGAATTTGTGGTGATACCAGCACGTTGGGAACTTCCGATAGTTGGAATTTGTCCTTCGTGCTGATGACGAACGCCCGCGTCCACGCTGTCCTCCAGGTGTTTTTGACCGGCTGCGCTGGCGTGACATCTGATCGATCTTCGACGACAGAGCCAACATCTGCCGGGACAGTGCTGCAACCTCCTGGCTCAAAGAATGTGGTGCTGATGCTGACGCTGATGCTGATGATGTCGATGCTACCGCTACTTGCGGGCGTGGAGGAACAACCTCATGAATCCGGTCAGCTAACTCGGCTACCTCGTCTAACGATAGCTTCGCCTGGGACGCGATGATGCTCTGCGTAGTTGCTGGTAGTCTGCTGGTCCATATTGACCGCAAAAACTCTTCAGGTACCCCGGGACCAGCCAAGCTTTTTAAATGCCGGTAAAACTGTGTTGGCTTCCTGTCTCCTAACTCCTCGTTAGTGAGTAGCTGGTTTATCCTCTTCTCCCGCGAATCTGACAACCGCTTAGTGAGCTCGGTTTTTAGCTGCTCGTACCTATTTGCCGACGCTGGAGCAGTAATAACGTCCTCTACGATAGATGCGGAGGCCGAATCCAGCTGAGCCAAAGCATAATGAAATTTTGTAGAGTCCGTTGTTATATTGGCCAACACAAACTGGCTCTCAAGCTGTACAAACCATAGCGCCGGTTTATCGGGGTAAAATGGCGGTACTCTTACACCAACTCGGTTTAACTCCAACTCTTTTTCCGGCATGATGTGTTCTTTCTCGGGGTCACCAATGTAGTTGTCACCTGATAGGGATTCCTCCGTAGACATAAATTAAACGTCCGAGTGTAAACAACTATGATTTATTGCACGAAACACAGCACAACGATTAGAAGGAGAAAGCTTATATTTTTGCCAGAGAGTTTAGAAACACCAAGAAGAAAGTCAGAAAAGCACAAGCACAATAGCCTTAAAATATAGCGAAAGCGTAAGCGTTACCGAAACTGTTTGCGTAGTCTTATCGAGCATACGAGCGGCGTGCGCATAGGAGCAAAGCGTAATACGTACTGGCGCGAGCGCATGGCAACAGCGCAGCCGCAGCTGCGCGCCACGCAGCGATAACGTGATACTCGATATCTAATACGAAAGTTGGGTTCGCTTGTCCGCTCAACATACAAAACATTAACATGACAAATAAAATATTTATTTTAGATTGGTATTAACATTAAGTACTAATATTATTTATTAATATCAAGTAATAATATTACGTATGAATATTCATATTCAGTATGAATATTCCATGCACAATCAGTTAATTAATTATATAATGATAACATGTTAGAGTTAGGTTTAGTTCTAAGTTTTAGACTATAATAACAATGTAACTAGGTACAAAGTACACTACAAAGCTATAAATATTAAATTAAATATAATATCAAATAACATGCGTAGTTCAGCAGGAAAACATGCCAAAAATCTTGGGAGAGAGTTAGAGGGAGAAAATAAACACCTACTTGTGTATATAAGACGGTGCAAGACGACCAAATAAACGTTTCGATATGTTTTCCTACATCAACGGTGTCCCCTAGACAAGATACGGTACAAGGTACGATCACGAACGTTAATTTTGTGAACCCATTTCAAAAATAACAGGCTTGAAGCACAAAACTATATTATGTGGCCTGAAATAGTCATTGTTATTAGAGATGCTAAATCCTTTTTAACTTATAGGAAACTCAACCTTATTGTTGTAGAATATCAGATTGACTTTGGACCTAAGGTGGGTCACTTTACCTTGAGCAGACGGTACTCGTGGTCGGGCAGCCGGCGGTTGACGGTGTAGCCAGCCAGCACCAGCCCGCCGGTGGCCGGGTCGCCGGTCAACAGCATCATGTACGTCATGGCGATCGCCAGCTCGAACACGTAGTACGAGTCCTGGATGTCACCGAAGTCGATGATGCCGGTTATACGGTAGTCCGTGTTGCTGTAGAAAAGGGAAGTTTTTGATTTGTGTGTAAATATGTAAACGTAACGCATAAATCCGACGATTTATGAGGTTTTTTTAATACACCTTAGTTATCCCTGCTAAAGGGTGATGGGCAATTTTGTATGGACCCCGTCCCCCCCCTCCAACAGTAACGGGCTGCAGGTCTATATGTTCATTAGGACCCAATAAAAGACAAAATACTTATCTTCGTAGCAAAATCAATGGGATTTTTTTAATGAAAACAAAGGGCCAGGCAAGGCAAATCATCTACATACGTGTTCATTTTCAAACAAATTCCATAGTTCCATACGATAAGATTATGATTTTTCAAGAAAACCCCATACATATGGTGATCGTCGCCATAGAAAAAATACATCATATTGCCAAGATCTATAAACTGGCACATGTTTCATCACTGTTGGTGGGTGGGGACATTTTTACCCATCGTCCTTTTATCTTAATTAGGCTAGTCTACAAAAGTGTAATTGTATAGACCGTTTTGGGTTGTGGTACATAAATGTTAATCAAAAGTATAGTAGAGCATAGACACAACGAATTCTGTTTTAATCTGTGAATAAAAAGTGATGTTATTAGGTGAGAACACAACAATACCTTTTTTAAAAGGGCTATTGTATTCACAAGAGGTTAAAACTATTTACAGTTTACAGAATCATGTCCAAATAAACTATCCCACTTCATGCACAAAACTGCAACCCAATCCGCGTTTACACGCGTCGCAATAGAAAATTGTAGGATTCTATTTATCGCACGGACAAGGCAAAAACAGCACACAGGCCTCCTGATGGTTAGTGGGACCTGTGACCCATACACAATTGCATTCTCAAGACTACAATCTAGACTGCAGTCTGAATACTTCTATGTTAGTAATTAACAATTAGTAGTAATGTCTACGTCAATTTTAGTACAACTTAATTAGTGGCATGTGCTTGTATAGGTTAGTGACATGTGAGGTAAGCCAAGGCCAGGAAGCCCCATCCCCTTGGCTTACCTCAGCATGATGCCTTCGAAGATCTGACAGCACACCTTCAATACTGACGCGTTCAAAGGCCTATAGTATACGCCACAAGATGAGTTAGGAGTGGGTCATGCTTGAGCTATGATAATTTAGCGAGAGTAATTGTAAAATGAAGTGTTTTTCTTAAAATAAGGCAAACGAGTACACAAGCTAATGGTAAATGGGCTCTGAAACATTTGCTATCTCGAGTCTGAAATCTTAAAAGTGAGAATGCGTTGCCACCTTTGATGAGTGAGGTGTAATGTCATAGATATTTCACAGGATAACTTCCCATTCCCAATAATTACTTACAGGGTGCAATAGCATTACGAGTATGCTGTGACCATTTTACCTAGGCAGTTATAAACTAATTTCGAATACAATGCCTGTTTAAGATGCATCTGAGTTTCTGAAATTTTTATACGTCTTGACTTTTGATTCGAAATATCTTCAAACACCATCTCTCGAAACATCAGTACATTAATTTAGCCCTTAGTAAGGTAACTATGGTGAATGGTCGTAGCATCGATCGACTCATCATATCATCAAGTCCTTGGTGCCCAACAGGCTGATCTAAGTACATGGTACCTGGCTCCGGGCTTGGGTCCCACGATGACGTTCATCTCGTTCACGTCTCCGTGCACCACGCCGCGTTCCAGCTCCTCAAGATGAGGGACAATGGCATACTTGAACTCCTCGATCACCTGCGAAGTAGGGTGGAGGTGTTACAATGAGACATCAGTGTAACACTAGTGGGGGTATAAGGAACTTATTAAGTGCTGTAAGCGCGTTTTTGCAAAGCATCTATCAAAAACTACGATCCAGTAATACGATAGTGAGTGCGCAGCCAGCGAACACCCTCAACTTCATCGGCACGTATCATCAGTAGGTCTAAACAAGATGCAGAACACTGCTAATTTTTTTCTGTTTTTTATCGATTCGAAATGTATGGATGGAGTTGATAATCTGTCGAAGTGATCTGTCATTAACTTAAGCCAATCCTTAACATTTTGTCGATCGCTTACTTAGCGGTTTGCATACTGACTAGGCCTGGTGAGATCGGATCAATCGCTGGTCCGACTTACATTTATAAAAGGAAAAAAGAAGTACCTCTTCAGCCAGATCCTGCTTCTCGGCATCCTTGAGCACGTACTTGAACTTCTCCAGGTCCGGCACCCTCGAGAGCATCCAGATGTGCTCCCGCGACGCTAGCCCTGAGTGGTTGAAGTTCTGAAGACAATCCAATAGTTTATCAATATCGTTTCGAATAGTTATGGTTGAAAATTGACACTGTAGGTAAATGTTGGTGCTTTAAGTTGTATTTTGTTATTGCTAACGAATTTTTCACGCTATGGAGAAGGCAAACAAATACAGGCCACCACACATAACTCTGAGGCCGGTAATCATTAGCTAATTACAATTCAAACATTTTGTCGCACCTAAAAGGTCTTTCTTGACATTATTGTCATAGCGACTAAAAGTGAACAAGTAGCGTCATCTATAAAAACATTATTATACTACATAGCAGCTTCATTTGGCTATGAGTACCATCTAGCGGCTATGTTTAAAACTATTCGAAGGACGCCACGATGCTACGACAACTCACAATACATATTTGATAGAACCGCCAATTTACCGCTAGATGGCGTTGTTATAAGAAATGTTGTGTTATGTCATTTAGTCAAGTATAATAGACTTGCGTGTACGGGTAATAATAATTACCTCTATAATATTAACAACAAAATGGTGTCGTTCAGCGGAACTAACAATGTAGTTAATGTATTGTCATTACATAACGTTTTCATTGTACCTACTCCTTCCATAAGTATTATCGCGTCTATTGTCTAAATTGATCCTAATAAAACATCGGGCGACAAATTGAGGTTTATTTAAAGCGAAGCTAAATAATATCCGTTTGTCTGAGGAAGAAAAGGGCGGTCGCAAAGGACCAATAAGATTAGGATGAACCGTTTTAGTTTATTTTCTATTAGGATGGCGGGCCAGCTGTTCTTCCGAAATGTCCGACTTCTTGATTGGTTACAATTCGACATGCACCGTGTCGTTGATTTGTCTAGAATATGGATAGTAAAATCAGTTATAAATAATGAATAGTTTTCTATAACTTTTTCCCCGATGTTACGTAGACCGATTATTGGCATTTAATAAGCCATGGATCGTAATCGAAAACGTAGGCGATATTTTTGAGTTCAAATTGTTACCGAATCGGTTGATTTTAAATTAAGTTAATCGTTATTTTATTTGTAATTAATTTAACCCCACATTATGCAAAAAAAAACTAAAATGCAGCCAAAGATAAAACTTTCATAAAATTTCCTCGCATAAAGTTTCTGCATTCGCTTAATTTTAAGGTAAGAAGCTGTAAGAAAAAAGTTTGTGGGCATTAATAAGTTGTTCAAGTAGTAGCCCATCCAAGAAGAAGAAGACCAATAACTGTCGCTCAACCACAAAAATAAAAGTGTCTTTTTTTCATTCGCTATTTTTATACGTTAACTAAGTATTCGTTTTATTCAATAAAAAACTAAAAAAAAAAATAAGTCGAGAACTGTCAAAATGTCGATACTCGCCATAAATATTCTTCACTAAAAGAGGTACTCATAAAAAATACCAGAGCCCATTTGATGTTAGGGCCTAATTACAATAGAAACCCGACTATATGGCCTTCGGGAATCATTCTTCCCTCCATATCTCATTAAATAATGATCATAGAGAAAAAATGTATAAAAAATTGTAGAGAACATTTTTTCTATGGGCCTCTGTTTACGAGTTATTAACGAAAAATTCAAAAAGGGACCTTTACACCTTTTAGTATGTGGTTTAAAACAGTATTCCCGACAACTATGCCAAAATTCGCTTATACACGAGTTTTTTCCTCTGATTTCCTTCGTTGCTCAGGCTCAGGTTAGTATTCTAATAAATGTCATATTTTTATGTCATAGAGATGGCAAACCAGCACACAGGCCACCTGATGGTAAGTGGAAACTGTGACCCATAGACATTCGCATTCACAAGACTGCAAGCCTAGGACTGCGAATGCGTTGCCAACCCTGAGGACTAAGATGGAATGCCTCTATGCTAGTCATTACACCGGCTGTCTTATCCCCAAACCGGAACACAGCAATGCGAACACTGCTGTTTGGCGGTAGGTTAATGGATAAGATGGTGGTAGCGATCCGGACGGACCCTGCACAAGGTCCTACCACCCGCAAACTATAACTTGGCCTCATAAGAAAATGTAAGGATCATCGACATAGCTAACCTTGTTGAGACAGTGCGCAACGTTATCGGCAAGGTGTCGAAAAAATAAGATATCAATAAATCTGTAAACTGGAGAGGTCGGCGACTTGTTCACGGAGTCGTCTCACGGCTGCATCGCGGCGATCAAATCAATAACTCGGTCAATGATCGGCTTCAACTAAGTCAATTGCAAATAATAGGATACGCTTAATATTCTGTAATAGCAGGAAGTACTGTCTACAGTATTTTAAACTGTTAATAACAATAATTTATAGTAACTTTAATTTTTCAAAATGTTAAAACATTTAGAAAAATCTACGTCTCGCAATCGAGGAATCTACCGACTTGCCGAATTTTCCCTATAGTTACTTAACAGCTCAATAAAAATAAATTTCTTCAGAATATGTAGGAAGAATATTTTTTCGTCTAATTGAATAGTCAAAAAATTGGAAAAGAAAGTAAAGTGACAATGATGAATGAGCATACAAAAAAAGGGCTTAATTTTTTCAATTTTTTTTGCCTTTTATTTACATAGTCCATTTTTCAGATCATTTCTATCCTCATTTTTATGATTAGCAATACTGCTAATTGTGGACGATTCTAGGCATATATTTTTTGAGTAGTGTTGAGGTAAACTAAGTTTTATTTATCTTATCCATTCCGCAAGATATATTTATCTGATACTATGAAATTCACACCCTAGAAACTCATGACGTTTACAATAAATATGTCATATCAAAAAATAACACATCCCAAGTACAGCCACAAAAGCGAGATTCCAAATTCCCACGTCCTTAGTCAAATCTGACCTTTCAACACTTTTCGCTTTATATTAAGAATAGTTTTCCGCAGTCAGACCGATCTGGATCGTTTTATTCGTTTTTGTTACATTTCATTGTGGTTCCTGTTTTCTCACTTCACATAAGACTTATTCTCCTCAATTCCGCAACTTCCCGCGACCTCGACCAAGATTCAGCGACCGTCCGCGTCGCGACAACAATGCGCGAGCAAGGCTGTCCATTGTGTTGTCTCGCTTCGTTAACATGTGGGTTTCACTGTAACTGCATACTCCATGTTTATCGTTATGACTAGGATAAATATTCTCAGTTGACGGGTAATCTTCAGTAATTAATAAAGATATCAATAATAATGACTTGAGATCTCTAATGTATCCTCTAAGTTATCAATTGGAAACAACGCATATTATGACTAAGAACTGTGATCTACCAAGACTTTTCTCCTGATTTACTAAGAATATAAATACCCATTTATACTTTTACATAAATAATCGAATAGCCATGTGCGTGTCCTCCTCGCGCACCCATTATAGTCAAAATGCAGAGTTTTATTCAAATGTTGCTTCGAATTAATTAGACAGTCAAAATAAAGAACCACAATGACGCAGTGGTAGGTAGCAACAACCACATTCATTCAGTCCCCGATAAGAGCAAATATTTGTATAATTAATTTTTTATCAAGTGTAACAATGAGCATCTGTTTCTGAATTTTGGATGTTTTTCTGTTAATGCAGGTAGGTGGACCCAATAATCAAATAGTTAAGGATCATGATGGACACTTGATTCTTATACACAGAAGATTGTTATTCATTTGTCATTATGCCATTAGCCGGCAAAATACGATGTATTTTGTTTATTCACTTCCTCTTTACACGCATAGTTTGGGACCATGTCAATTTGTGTGAGATGCTCTCTTGACACTAATGTAATCACCACATGTCTCAGCCAATCCTCACCTGCAGCTTGTTGTCCAGGTTGGCCACGAACTCCCCGACCTGGTACATGAGCGCCTCGCTCTTAGGCACGTCCTTCAGCAGCGCCCCGGGGACGAACTCCAGCAGGCGCACAGCGTGCTGCTTGCCCGCCAGCGTCTCCACGGAGTGGAAGTGGCCATAGACGTTACGGACTGGCTTGGGGCAGGTCACATTGCGGGTTACTGTGGACAAGGAGAACCATTATCATCGGTTTATATTAGAAACTAAAAAGTTAAGTTCTAAAAAAAATGGTCCGCTGTTTCGTTTGTCCGAATTTTCATTTGAATCTGAATCCGTTTCACTTTCCCGGATTGTTATAAAACCAACCTAACCTAAGTAAACCTAACCTAAAGGTTCTGTAGGTATATCTCTTGTAGGTATATCACAAGTTAAAAAGTTAATGGGTTCAGAGAAAAATAATTATCGGTCAAATTAAAATACGGACAAGCAAAACAGCGGACTAAAGTTTTCGAAACATCGACAGGTTACCGCTAAAACGCTAATATCAGACTGGTTGCTCACTTTGGACTACTGTTTCTGACGATGTTTTAGAAAATATACTATTATTAACAATTCTAAGCTGTAGATCTATGTACTACCCGCTCTTAAAAGGAAAAACGCATACCAAACGTACTCGTACTTGCTAAAAAAAACATGTCAATTGTTAATCTGTTTCTGTCTAGAAAGTCACAGGCTTCGCCTAGTTTTGAAGCCTCTGTAATGTTATCTCTATAACTCGAACTATGCGTGTCTACTTTTTTAAGTTGGCACCTACCAAATAATTTCTCAACCTATATTGTCATGGTGTACACATGAAAATAAACTATGTATTTATTTCAATAAGGCCTCATTAATCTCATTATAGAGCTAATGCCAGCTACTCCGGATGTGTGGTAAGTAATCTTATATCGCTCGGGAACTGTCAGGTTTCTTGGAATAGAATGTACCATTTGTCCCTCTCCGGGATATACATTATCCTTGATTCAATTTAATATTGATCGGTTGAGCTATTAAACCGTGAAGACGATTAGAATGAATAGTAGTTAACTGATATGATAAATAGGATCAAAAATTAGTAAAACTGCATAAGTATCCAGTTATTGTACGCGTAACAAACGACGGAACGTGTTTGTTCTTGTCAAGCCTATAATGGTTATATTTAATGTGTTTATTTACAAGCTGTCAATGGGTACAAGCTGAACAAGTATAACTTTAATATTTAAAGCAAATGTTGCCTTCTGTCTTGCTGGATATGTAATAATCATACAACGCATATAGGTTAAAGTAAGATAATTGTTTACGCTTTTACAAATAAAGAAACATTGTAAAACATAGTAATAATTATACATATTTGAGTAGTTATAATGTGCAAAAATATATGTCAAACGTAAATAAAGGTAGATATGAGATTCATTAGGTATATAGCTCTTTGAATACGAATAACAGTTTTATTCCACATTGTCTTGCACCATAAATTATGGTTCCAATTGTTATCTTATTGCTTTGGCATGACATGTTCGATTTACCTTTATTGGCAAGCAAGAGTTGTATGAAACATAATAAATCGGTCGGAAATAGTACTAAAATGTTGGTGCTGAAGAATGAACATCACTTTCTTCATGTTAAAAAAGAACCACCAATAAATATCAAGTATTTATTAGAAATTGATGAATCTTACGCGGTATATAAAACCCCGAAGAAAATGATAAACACTTAAGTGCCTGGTAACAATAAAGTCCAAACTAAATACGTTCAGTTTTTTATGATTGATAATTAGTTTGCTGTTGAGTTGACTAACTCTTGCCATTGGAGGAATCGAGAAGATAATGTATGTCAGTATATGACAAGAACGATTTAGTCAACGACATTTAAAATGTCAAGGTTCTTCAATTCTGCCGATACTAAAGACCTTAGTTAATCAAAGTGTACTCACTCAAAAAGTTCATAATCTCATTCTGCGCCTCAACAACATCCAGGTTCTCCGTGTCCATCGAGTTCATGATCTTCAGCACGTAGCCATGCTCGCTGTGGCTGGTGATGAGCGGGTTCTTCACGTTCGGGTCTTCCAGGATCTTGTAGTTCTTGTCGTCGTAGCCGTTCAGCTCCTTAAGCTCCAGGACGGAGATGCCGTAGAGCCGCTCGGCTAACAGCTTCACTTCGTCATGGGAGATAATTGGCTTGATTACTTTGCCTGGTTCTAGAATGTTTGACGCCATTTTGTTTGGTTCTGGAAGAAGGAGTTTTAGTGAGAATATGTATGTGAAGAGAGGTTACATTATGTCTAAAGTAGAGGCGTTTGTTTTGCCTGATATTAATTCGAGAGTTTCATGTATCTGGTTTATAATATGTGTTATACTACGTGCAAGTTATGTTTTTTATAAATTCGTGAAATATGTTTACCACCATTAATTTTAATCAAATATTTACTGTCTGTTATAACCACCTTAAAATCTGTGGGACTTAAATATAGTAAATATAAAGTAAGGATACTACCTACTAACCAACCTTTGCTCATAATTACGAAACGATTAGAAAACGTCCAAATGATAAACACAATTAGTAACCGGCGACTCCTTGTCCGAGATTCTTGAGAAGTCTATTTATAGCAAATACCATTATCTAAATCTATTAATTATATTATAGTGTTCCGACACAGATAAAACAATTGCTAGAGAGAACTGGGGCGAAATTATTATATTTTTATAGCGCGTTAAAAAACCCCTTTCGTTAGAAATTAATGAACAGCCTAATATTTCACTTTTTTTATGAATTTTCATGTAACATTGATTATTTTGCAACTTAAGAATTCATGTGGAATTACAATAATAAAGACCAAAAGTAATGTAATAGGTGAAAAATAAAACATAATAAAATAAATGGAATGGGAATCTCTCTAGGAGCTCGATTAATTTCCACGAAATCTAAATACCAAACAATAATTTGATTCACGCTACATTTTCTTAAAATTTTAAATTCCAATTTAGCTTTTGTTTAAAATAATAATTGGCCCATGATTCGTAATTATGTACAGTCACGCTTGCATCCCAGAGTGATTCGCAGAGCTACAGGTTTACCAACAACTTTAACAACTTGTTGTTCATTCTATGACCACATTTTGCATATACAGGCCAACAGGGTGTCATGATCTTGTCAGTCAAAAAAACACATTGAATGTTGGATGACCTCTCCATAAAGCAATCAAATGTTATTATCATTCAAAAATATCTATTTTATGACCTTGGCATTCCGTCTACTTTAGTTAAATATTGATTTATTTCAAATCGTAATAACTTATTTTGTTTGAAAGATTTAATGGTAAATTCATCAATGAATCTTCATAAAATCTGTCAGGGAAAATTTTGCTCTACGAAGAAGCTGACGCCATCTACCGGACGCGAAGTGAGTTTTGGCATCACATGACGCGCGAACGACATCTAGTGTCAAGGTTTAACTTTTATATAATTCGGAGGTAAAACTCATCGAAATTAGGCACAACAAAACAAAATTCTGTGGTTTGTAGCTATGATGATAAAAATGAGTTTAAAATAAAATTAAATAAATGTAATAAAAGTACTTAAATGGCTACATACCCTGAATTTCCCGAGTTTAGTAAAAAAATAATACTTATTAACGACTTTAAGTTAAACTTGGAATACAC
The DNA here is from genome assembly GCA_923062465.1 of Acleris sparsana. Classification (NCBI taxonomy): domain Eukaryota; kingdom Metazoa; phylum Arthropoda; class Insecta; order Lepidoptera; family Tortricidae; genus Acleris; species Acleris sparsana. The sequence goes on from OV281308.1 coordinate 12,873,034, forward strand.
TGACACTGCTACGCTTTTATTAACCATATTCATTTTCTTACTATATTTTTATTATTAACTTTTTGGTAATGACCATACACGTTATTGCATTAAACAAACCTATCCCTACCTTTGTTTAAAATTACGAAAACAAAACGCAATCATAAAGCAAAAAAAAACAAATGACAAACACTTCTAAATTACAGGTCGAAATTCAAAAAATTAAATGAATAAAGCTCACCACACACGAGTCCTGTCGCTTCGCAACTGATCTGCCTCCGTCGCTCGGTAAATACTTACGCAAGATGATAATAAATGGGATGTCGGCGATGGTTGTTTGCTATCGCTATTGTCTTGTTTGCCGGATAATTCGACGCTTGATTTGCGCATGTCTGCAAGTTAAATGGGGCGGTATTGACGCCGCCGGTAACATGTTTCACGGCGTTATGAAAATGTTTCTGCATTTTAGGAAAGTACGAAGTCATTTAAACAGAACGAATTATACAACATTCTGCTTTCGTATTACTCATTTTCATAAAATAATTCAAGAAAATCAACGGAACTAGTGTTAGTAACGAATAAATCAATAACCTTAATTGTAGATCCAGATATTTAAAACATAGAAAAAAAAACCATCTCACGTGTAATTAACATTATTAAATAGGAGATAGATCCAGATCCTAGAATTATTAGTTTTATACATTTTTGTCATATTGATAGCAATAACTCAAGTTAAAACAGTGCCCAATGTGGACCATTTACTTATAACACTCCTCTTTTTGAGTCGGGGGTTAAATTTATGTTAAAGAAATATCACATGCAAGTAAAACTGTCACGTGATAAAGGTTGCCATAGCGATTAATCAGCCCTCCGACACGTAATAAGGCACGATGCTGGCGTGACTGCACACTTGACAGATTGTGGTGAACAAACATGTTTTGGAAATGTTCTCACCATAATTTTATTAGAAGTTAGGTAACTTTAGTCAAATTAGTTCATTGTTTTAGATTTATAATAAAGTGGTTTAGTTTAGGTGTTATTGCACACTCTAGAGCTCGCAGGAGAATCTACGAAAAACAAATTGGCCTAGTCCCTAACTAAGCTCTAGGCTTGTACACGAGTACTAGGCAAAGATAAACATACTTATGTAGAGAAATAAATACGTATACATAGGAAACACCCAAGTCTCAGAAACAAAAACTCGTGCTCATCACTATTATTTGCCCTGACGGGGTATCGAACCCAGTACTCCTAGCTTCCTAGGCAGGGTCACTACCAACTAGGTTAACGTATCGTTAAAATAATGTATGTATGAATCGTCGTCATTATCAGCCAAAACACGACCGACGCTGGACTTACGCATTCCCCAAGAATCTCAAACTTGTGCTATTCATCCATCGGTCTTCATCAGACAAAAGACCTGCCACAACTTTGCTTTCCGGTCCGCGATGGGCACTCTAGAACTTTCTCGCAATGTCTGATATCGGTTCTACAATCAATAATGTCATGATACGATTTTTTTACGTCTTATTTTATAAAAGTGGATTTTTAGTATTCTATTTTTCAATATTGCATGCCTAAGATAGGTAAAACATACTAAGAACCGCCCAATTACTGTTCTGGCAATATTCTTTGTCATTCCCCCTTATTCATAAACGCACTATAACGCTATTTTAGTTCAAGTTGCTTTGTCACTTCCTGTCAGATGCACATGCCGCAATGACAAATGAAGACAAAGCATATTTTAATCCTATTTCAATAATTGTGAGTTAAAAAAACAAGGGCTGAGAGATCGATTAACGTACAACCATAACCACTGGCTCTGGGGCTAGAAATAATATGCATAACTAGAAACAATATTGTATTTGATATAGTTAATACACATTGACGAACTTATCCCTTAAGGCAGGGCCATAGAGCAAGTGAGAACAACGTAGGAAGACAAGGGAGTAAAAATAATAATAACAAAAACTATTTCAGTTCTGACCTCTAAATGTAAGGACACTGCTATCGGTCAATCTCAGTACCCGGGTAAACAGCCTGAGAGCGATAGCACAAGACGGATGGAGAGATAAGACTGCTGCGGCGCATCGGGGAAGGAAAACCCTCGTGTTGTGGTCGTCAATCGCCAAGGTTAAATGTGGTTCCTCTCACACTTAAAAAGTGGTCAGAGTGTCGCAGATTGTAACATGTAGGCTTTTGATTTTGATAAACATGCCCACAATACTGCAGTATCTCAAAATTAATAACCAAAGCAATTTTAGGTCTATTCAGTTCAGCTCAGCATTCAGAAATGAGGTTGATATTGCGACATGAATTTTAATAGGTGCCAACTGGCTGCATAGGAGACCATGTGTTGCGAAAAGGAAATGCTTCTTCTATTGCTTATCATCATTATTATCTGTTTAGTCGAAAGACGTAGACTGCTGGTATAGGCCTCCCATAAGGTTTGCCACAAAAACAGGTCCTGCGCCGCTTGCATCCTCCATTCATAGCCATGTCGTCAGTCTACCTTATTTGACCTATGCTGCGTCTTTCGGTACAGAACACCAGTCGAAAAATCAACGACTTCATCAGCCATTCGTTCTGCAAGCCTAGCAATTCTAAGGGCTATTTCGGTGGATTTGGTTGTCGAGCGGATCTCCTCGTTTCTAAATCGATTACTTACGCAGACATTCTTAGTATAGCCATTTCCATTTCCCTTTGAGTGACCCTGAACCAGAAGATATTGTGTAGCACCCCGAATGCTGTGCTGAGGTGACTCGAGCTCTATGTCGTATATAGCTGCCTAATTGAGAGTGCACGCGCCAAAATGTGTTTCGTGCCCTTTGACGGAATTACTTAAGCTCGTCGGGTAATATTAGCTGTATCGAGTTGAGTGATACGCTTAAGAGACATCACATCCCTGCCCAACCAAGTCGGATTCGCTGATTGATCTCTTTCTCTCTGGACCTACGTAACTGGACAAATAACTAATAGAAGGCAACCTTTAAAAATCTCGACTGCATGTTTTGTTATTGTCGTGAGCATTATGCCATTTTTTTAAAGTCATTATTCTCTTTATTCTCATCACTTTGATTAAAATATTTAGACTATGTCACTCCCCCAACCAAGATCTAACGAATATCAAAAAATTACGTGATTCTGAGAAAATAAGAAAGTGCTCGAACAACCATGACTATCAATGATAAGTGTACCGAGTTACGCGATCCTCGGTCAACGACTCTGACAAAGACAGATTTATTTGTTTTTATTTTTATCCCGTCTGCCGATACGTCAGTCATCTCACGATAGCTTACACCGCGCGGGAGTGCCACCGTCAAGTCTGCTAGGAAATTGAGATAACTTTGTTATTCATTATCCTTCTCTATCCTGCCACGTTAATCACTTTTGAACTCGACGAACGAATTAGTAACTTGAGGTGGAGCTGTATATCAAAAGCATTGTATTCAGCGTGTATTCTGAATTAGGTTTGCCCAAGAAATGACATGGTTCAGTTTACGCTGAGAGAAAAGGACAGAGGTATAACTGCAGTGCTATAGCATTGCCTTTTTCTTCCAGCGGAAACTGAACTGCATAGCTATTTCGTTATCTAATAACCCTGAGTCATAAGTTCAAGGGCCTTCGTGCATCGCATCCAGTTGCAGGTCGCCGTCACACTATGACCGGGTGTAATTAGTCTTTGATTTCAGACCGTTATCGTCGCCGCTCCGCACAGCATGCTTGTTTGAAGAGAATAGGAATTTATGTCGCTAAACATATCAAAATAGGCGTGTTAAGATGCTTGTCTACCGAAGCAAGGCAAGACGAGGCGGTGCTAGAATTTATTTTTTCATTAAAAATACATTTCCACCAAAGATGCTCGAGGAGGGAATTCATTTCTTTCTATACAAAATTCAACTATAATTTTATTCTTCTTCTTGACTTCACTGTTACTTAATTATGAATTTTATTAGTGTCTATGTTTATAACCAGCCATTTTTAGTTCTATCCACTGATGGCTAAGTTATTGTCTACGGCAATTTCTGAAGATTTTCTATATTAGCTTAATTTGACGAGTAATCTTATAACATAAGCAACTCGAAGCGAACCTTACCTATTAATTACAAATCCAGGAAATCGGAGTAAGAGTCAGGACTGAAGTTATGTTTGTCTATGATTGTGTCTTCTACATGTTAGATTAATACCACCGATGTTTATCAGAATGTTGTATAACTTGGCTGTTGTCTACATAACTAGAAATTTATTAAAGTAACAGCTAACGATGCTAGCGATAAGTGACGAGGCGATGGCAGGTTCAAAACAACTCGCTCAAATGATTATTCTCGAAAATAATCTATCCATAATCCAAAGGTAAAAATAATCTATAAGTAAAGAACTATATTCTGTTTATTTTTATTTTAGTTTCAGTGGTTTCGGAAACAAGAAGGGGCAAGTTAAAAAAAGATGCTTCTCTCGTATTTTAAATTCATACATTTCGTTACACGTCAGTTGGATTACAGAATTTCGGTCCTGTAGATTCGGAGCAATTTGGCTGTGAAAGCGGACCGTCTCACACATAAAACAATCCTATAAGTATAATTGCTCCATTTTTTCATTCTTATGCACGGAACACTAAAAAGACCAAACTACAGTCGACATTGCGCAAAAGGTTGATTTGATGAGTTAATACTTAATTATGTATAAATATAAGTTGTTGTTAAGGGCATTTTATGATAGGTAGTACTTTCATACAAAACACTTTGAGTCTTAGTAATAAAATGTATCGGGCCACAATCTTACAAAACCTGGGCTTGTAAATCATGCCAAAAAAAACGATAAACTAAAAAATAAAGGTAAGCGTTGTGTATATTTACGTGTAGAAAAAAGAATACCTACTTACTTGAAATATGTATTTATGGTACAAAATAGTAACTAAATGAAGATGGCGCCTTAATAAAGATTCTGAACAGAAATAAATGTTATGGGATTTAGAGCAGAATAGTATGTAGGTATCTGCTTCAATTTCCATAAATACGAAAACTACTTGAAACTTAGTACCAATATACTCCGCGAATCGTATTTTACAACTCTTATTCTAGTAAATTGAATCGGTCCGAGGAACATGAAAGATCATCCTGATAAAACCTAAATTAACAAGATTTTCAGATCCTTGTAAATGAAAGAAGAAATTCCTTCGAAAGCGCCATCTATTGTTATTATGAAAAACGAAAAAGTCAAACAGTCGTTAAATAGCGTCACTGTGTTTTGCTACTCGACACTAGATGTCGCTAGCAAAGTTTAAATCTATTCGAGTACAGATGGCGCTAAAGTCTACAATAGGGGGTTCCTTCTTTTGCCATAGTATCGTTTGTCCTAAAGTCATTTGCCATAACATTTTTGTCATAATGGATGTTAGCCATAATGTTCAGTACCCATAATGCTTAATTCCCATAATGTATCGATTGTCCTAAAACATTTTAGTCATAATGGTGGCCGCCATAGTGTTTAATATCCTAATTTTGTTAGTCATAAATTTGAATGTCATAAAAGTTAACAACGCTAATTTTATTAGTAAGATTGCGCTTTATTATGTGGAGTGATCGACAAACTGAAAAAATAAGCAAAAGTGAATAACGACAAACAAGAGAGTGCCTGGACCACAGAGCTCTGTAACCCACACTGACGGATCGTAAGTTGCTAATCTTAAGAGGATTGTGAAGCTAAAAAATTCCATACAAAATGCGAAAACGTTTCTCACCCCCTAAATCAAGTCCGATTTCCACGATTTTTTGAATACATTGTAGATATCATGAAAAACTATGTCTGTACGTTTTCCTTTCCAACAAAATATTTCTTAGAATGAAACAAATTTAAAAACAAAAAACAGAAACGTACAGACTTAGTTTCTTATAATAACTATAACATATTCAAAAATCATGGAAATTGGACTAGATTTAGGGGGTGGAAAACGTTTTCGCCCGGAGCTAAATTTGTATTAATTAATTAATAAATAAATAATACACACTTGGATAATTTACAAAACAGAATTATGTCATTTGTGTAATGCAAAATGAAAATTAGTACATTTGTTTTTACACAAAATATTACACACTCATAATATATTTATAATAAAAATTCCATCAATTAATCTTTTAATCACCGTTTTCATAACACAAATGTACCGTCAATTGGTAGGTAGAAGATTAACATAGTTTTAAATTAGCGCTGATTGCCTTTAAAAAATCGCAGTGTGTGTATTCTGACTGTTTTTGTAACAGTTTCTCAATTCGATTTTTTTTATCCACATATTTCTTTTTTTTAGCCGGTGGTGAGCCGCCATTCAAAAGTTTTTCAATTTCGGAAATCGTGTATTTTATTTCAATCAATAGATGATTAGACAGGCTATAGAAACCCATATGTGGTTTGCATATTATACCGTTGATTCTGTTATGCCAAGACTCGGCGGCATTTTGTGTCCTTGGTATTTCAAGATTAATTAATTCTTTTGTGGACCAAAATTTTGGGTCATATTTTGGCGGTGAAGTATTGGTTCCCCATAAATAATTGTCACTAAACCATTCGGCAATGGTTGCGGCTTCGCTAGAAATACTTTCCTTCAATTTTTCAAAATAAATTGGAATCTCTTCCCATGATAAATACGATAATGCAAGTAGACATTTAACTTCGGTAGCGAAATGTTCATTATTCCCATACAATTTTTGGAACCCTTTTGCTTGAACCTGGCGATAAATAATTTGGCCCAAATGAAAATTGCAGCCTTTGATTATAATGTCATCAAAAAACTTTCTTATACTATTCTGCGAAGCTTTTTCAAAATCCATTAAGACGTATCGCGGAGTCAATGTTATTTCGTTGGATTCGCAACATTCAAGTAACATTTCAAACAATGTATCATAGGTGTTTTTATCTTTATTGGTACAGAGTGCGAAAACCAATGGGTAAGTCTTATCAGCATCAATGGACCCATGAATTGTATAAAGTTGTTGAAATAATCTTGGAGCCATTTTGAATGTTCCGTCCATCAGCCAGAATTTTGATTTGCTTAAGGATGATAGTAGTTTCTTTGTTGTGTAAATGATTACACGTTTTCCATTGAACATTTTATCCTTGACAATTAAATCATCATCCCCGTCATACAGCAGGTCATTCTGATTTATTTCAAAATTAATATTTTCAGGTTCAACTATTTTAACGAGAGTGCTCTTTTGTTTTCTATAAATAATTTGTTTTATATTAACTGTCGATGGCAAGTGTGGCAAAACTGAAGAAGAGGTCGAAGCTACGACCTCATTTATAATTTGACTGGGTTTTACATGTAAACTTGAACTAGCTTTCTCTTTTATTTCATTTATAGCATTAGCTACCTTTGCCCTCAAGGCATCAGGTTCGTGATTGTGTTCCAATAAAGAATCATTTAAGCGCATGTGCATTCCAGTTTCCGCATTTAACTTAGTTATTACTCTCGTGTTACAGTTATATTTCTTGTTTTTTCTTAGCTCACAGACCCAGTAATATTTTTCATCGTGTATTCGGTTCTTTTCATAGGTGAAACCGTCAATATTTAATTTAATACCACCTCTTATGGTTTTGAACACTCTAAACAAATTGTTTTCTGTCATTTTTTATTAGATTCATTTGCCACAATTTGATATGTAGAAAGAACACTTTTCATTCGGTGTGGAAGATATATTTCTGATACAGCACTACAGCGGTCAATTAACTTCTTCTCTTTATATTTTTTCACCCTACCCTCACTGATACGCATTAAAAAATAAAGTTCGACAAATCTTAATCTGAAATCTAATTTGAAACATTTTTGGATTTATACTGGTCAATAATTGAGGAAACCTCCCTTTTGTATTAAAAGCATTTTTTTTAATTTTCGCGGCACCATTGTTAAAATCGTACAATTACAATTTTCTCAAGTGGTAGCCACATTAAGAGGATTGTGAAGCGACTCTTAAATGTCAAATATTTACTAATTATTTATTGATTTAATACAAATTTAGCTCCTCGAGAAAACGGTTCTCACACACGTCAGGTCCGATTTTCACGATTTTTGAATATGATATTGTAATGAATATGAAAAACTAGGCTTGTAAGTTTCTGTTTTTAAAATTTGTTTCGTACTTAAAAAATATATTCTTCTGAAAGGAAAACCTACAAACATAGTTTTTCATAATATCTACGACATATTCAAAAATTGTAAAAATCGGACTAGGTTTCAAGGGAGAGACACGTTATCGCAATCATCTTAAGCGTTAGCTGTCGAAAGATAATCGGCCATGTGAAATTACAAGTATTAATTATAATTTTAATATATTATTAACCATTAATTTCCAGAATACTCTACATAATATAATGTACCCTTTTTTTTATTGAATTGTGTTTTTATTTTTTTGCTGATTCAAAATCAAAAGGGGATTGAATTCCCGACTTATTTTATTTTTGCCAAATTAAGGGTCGGTCACAGAACAGAATCTGCCAACCCCGATTCCACGTGGTCCTACGTCTGCCCTACCCCTAGAGTGTATATAAAAAGCCGGAGGCGCGGAGGGAGGGCAGCCCCCGCCCGCTGTAACCAAACGCAGACATCGAGTGAGCCGTAGCGGCTGAGGCTGGTCGCCGGAGGCGACCAACAAGCCGAAGCTGCGGTGGCGAGCACAGGTGTCTGCGTTTGGGTACGCAAGGGCGGAGGGGATGCATTTCCCGCAGTGCCGGAGCAGTCGCATATTGTAAGCTTTTATTATAATTAACTCAAATTATGAACTTTACCGAAAAAAAATGCATTGAAAAGGGAGGGTTTATTCCACTTTTCCCTTTTATGGGGAGCCTTCTTTCCCCTCTCATGTCGCTAGATGCTAAAACCAAACTATAATGAGTTAAGACTACAAAAATATATGGCTAATGATAAAAAAAAATCAATAATATTCGGGCACGTAATATTAAGTACATAAATATTATGTCACGTTACCATTAGGATAAATGATAATTAGGAGCAAGAACGTTATTGCAAGTGAAATTAGGATTAAAAAGGTTATGGCAAAAATAAAAGGTCAAGTTAATCATTAGGACAAACGATTATTAGGAACAAAAACATTATGTCAAGAGAAAATAGGTCGATAAACATTATGTCAAGTAATCATTAGGATAAACGATTATTATTACCACAAACATTATGGCAAGTGACAGTAGGATTACTAACGTTATGGGAAAACATAGGGAGCCCTACAATAGTTGATTATTAACATAGATACATAAACTCACGCCTTCATTCCCAGAGTGGGGTAGGCAGAGCTACAGAATTTCCAACAACCCTAAAAACTTGTTGATAATTCTGTAACCACATTTTGCACAATCAGGCTAAGATGTTTACCAGTGTATTAGTGACAGGTTATTAACATAACTAATTAATATACATATATTTAAAAAAATTACAACTTAAAAATATGCAAATTAAATTCCTATAACTTTTTGTAAACAGAAACACGATAGCTAAATGTAAAAACGATTATTGTCAATTGTTTAAGATCTGTTCTCCCGGTTAGCCTTAAGCACAATCCTGTTAGCACTTCATCATCACGGCGCTCAAGAGCATAATCTACCCCTCGTCGAGCATGCGTGCGGCACCAGGTCGGTGGCAGCGGGGAAGTACGCTGTGCCGAGGGTCGCTAACTACTATGGTGACAGATGCCTGCAGAAACGTCTACCCTTCATTCTTAATAGCTTGCCCACAGATATTAGGTTAGAGGCCAATAAGGCAAAGTTTAAAAGAAGACTGTACTATTTAGTTAGTATTGTATAATTTTAAAATTATTATTAAGTAAAGTTATATATTATTAATATTAATTAGGAGATTCAATGATCCCGCAGTCAAACTGTGTAAACAGTTTTGTGGGACAATTTTCTATTGCAATATTGTAACCAATTGCTTTGTTAATAAATTTTAATAAATAAAATAAAATTAAAATAAGTAATTTGATTTAGGTCAATTATAATACACAGTTGTACGTATGATGGAATGTAATAATGAGAAATTAATAATAATATACATAAATTAACAGTCCTCTGTATGGTTATCTGATTCACCGTACATTGTAAAAATAAGCAGGTAGACTAGATAAATATGTTATAAAATTTTCAGTCGGTTTTCCATATCGTTTGGTTTTGTCTTAAATCTGACTTTGCCTGAAATAAAGGTTGTTAGACATCTCAAGATGGGTATATTATAATTTAATACGGCTCTTGGAGACGATGTTGAGATAAACAATAGGTACCTACAACACACTACAAGGTTCCAGAAGTGTAGGTACTTCTCACCTCTCTGAAAGAACATCAAACCAAAAAAGGAAAATAAATATTAGTGATACAAATTTAAACAAAAATAAAATTTTAAACCCGACTTTAAAACCCGACGCATGTTTTTATTTTGTCGTCTATAATTATGTAAGCATTAACATTGGTTAAATGTAGCCTTTTTCCTTTTTTTAATGATAATAGACGTACAATATTTATTGATTAATAAATTAAATTGGATCATAAACTGAATTACATTAAGGTGGTCAGAATCACTAATAAAAACAAAAAAACAACGGACAGAAGTGATGGGTATCCCTTCATTATACATAATTTAATTTGCCATAATGGTCACTGGCTATAATCTTCATTTTCCGTAATATCACATACCATAATTTTTGAATGCCATGATAGTCTAGTGTCATAATGTTCAAAGTCCCTAATATCAGATATCATAATAACATTTTCCATAATATTTACTTTCTATAACGTTCATAATCCCTAATACTATATGCCATTACACTTTTTTGCCATAATTTCGGAATAAGCAGTCCCATACTGTATCAGTGTGTTTCGGTGGGTAATAATGAAGTACTGGTACAATCTGGATTACGTACTACTATTATAATAACTTACCTATTCTGTAAGGAAGGCCTCCGTCAGGTAGGACGACGAACGTAGCGGGAGGAGTGTTAGGTAAAACTGCGATCTTGCAGCGCGCGAGCCGAGCGAGCGAAGCGAGCATGCCGCGGTAGCGGCCGGCGAAACGACAGACCCGATTTTTTTATAGTACTATACTTACACAACAAAAAATACAAGAAAAAGCACAATAATTATTTATGAACAATAATAATTATGAAGTTTAAAATTTATAGCATACCATTTTATAACATTTGATAACAGTTAAAATGAAAAGTATGGCATACGTATCGTTATGGCACCTAAAAATTATGTCAAGTGAAAATATACCAAATGATCACTATGGCACATGATTCGTCATAGCGTATAAAATTATGTCATATGAAATTCGGCCAAATGAAATTATTGCATATGAAATTCGGTCAAACAATAGAGAACCGAAATGATGTAGTCATGTAGTAACCTAGGTATATATACCACTCACGGACCTAATTAACCAGTCATTTTCCTCTGGAATATTCCCGGATAAATTAAAAATCTCTCTCATAAAGCCGATCCCAAAAAAAGGCGACCCGACAGACCCCGAGTTTTACCGCCCAATCGCCCTACTTAGCACGTTCTCAAAGATCTTCGAAACAATAATGGCCAAGCGACTTACTTCATTCTGTGATAAATTCGATGTGTTTGACGAAAGGCAATACGGGTTTAGGAAGCAAAAATCTACAACTCTAACGGTTTATAAATTTATTCAAGAAATCTTAGGAATAATTGAAAGTAAAAAATATGCGTTCGGTTTGCTTCTGGATATGAGCAAAGCTTACGACAGAGTCCAGCACGATATCCTCTTAAAAAAACTGTATGGCATAGGTGTTCGCGGCACCGCTCATGAATGGTTCGTTTCTTATCTTAAGAACCGCCAACAAATTGTCGAAATTGAGTTCTTTGATGAGAAAACTAAAATATTAAGAAAAGTTCGATCGTCCACAGTACACACTGCATGTTCTATCCCACAAGGAAGCGTATTAGGATGTATTTTATTTATTTTATATATAAACGACTTGCCAAAAATACTAAATCAAAACAAAATTAAATCCTTACTTTACGCAGACGACATCTCTATCATCTTTCCCGGCGACAGCAGTAATCAAATTATAAATTCCCTAGATACTATCTTTAATAACGTATTGTCCTGGCTAGAAGACCACAATTTAAACATAAATTTGCAAAAAACTAATTTAATTCAATTTAGACCGTATCAGAAATCTGCCTTAGAAATTAACTATTACTACAAAAATAATAAACTAGATCTTACGAGCGTTTGCCCATTACTTGGCCTGAACATCGATGAGCACATAAACTGGAAAGCCCACGTTGAAAAAATATCCGTTAAACTCTCTAGATTTGCCTATGCCCTCCGACAAATAAAAATTAATACTGATCTTAAAACGGCGATAGGCGCTTACCATGCTTTTGCTCAGGCGTGGCTCCAGTATGGCATTATATTATGGGGTAATAGTGTAAATGCCAAAGACCTATTTTTACTACAGAAAAGGTGTATTAGAGTACTTACTAATATAAGAAATGATGAGAGCTGTAGACCATACTTCTCAAAATTAAAAATATTAACCCTGACATCATTATATATTTTGGAAGCGTGTAAATTTGTTCGTAAACATAAACACTTATATAGTAGACCTGTAAACGTCTACTCGGAGACGCACAACCTACGGCACCGGAACAGATTAGCTCTTGCCATTCCCGTTAGGCTTCAAATGTCAAGTAAAGGTCCCCACGCGATGTGCATCAAAATTTTTAATAAAATCCCTGCCCATATATCTCAAGAAGAGAAGTACACCAATTTTGTAAATAAACTTAAATCCTACCTTATACAAAAATGTCCATACTCTCTTGAGGAGCACATGCAATAATTAAGATAAGTAATAAATATGTTTTTATTAGGTTAAGTAGTTAAGTTCATATAATTATAATTCCCCTTTTTTATATAAAGTTAACATTTTTAATTAAAAGTAAAATAGAGCTTTATAAATGTATATAGTTATACCTACTCATAAGTTTCCTCTGCTACACCCTAGTAGGGTCCATGTTTGTACTGGTTATTTAAGATACTAACACCTTGTAAATACCATGGTTGCACAGAATAAATGATTATGATTATGATTATGATTATCCAGTTAGTAGTTACAGTTGACGTCAAAACTATGTTTTTTTTTACCTTATTCCATTGAAATAAGGTAAGGTGTAAACATATATTTGACGTCGACTGCATCTAGTGAAATTCACAACGCTAAGACGAAACCTCATTAATTTGTCGAAATTGGGGCATCTGTTCATCTTCTACGAGGGTACAAAGAACCACACAGACATACACACACACATTACAGGGCAAAAAAATATTCTCCTTCGCTAACTTTACCGATAATTTAAAAATCGATTATCGAAATTAAAACAAATGAGGCAACACAATAAAAGCGTGAAGTAATTCCGTGACCTTAGCCATTTAAAATCCAATTAAGAAGTACCCTCAAGCCGGCGGGCCCGGCACGCGGCGGAGATATGCGGCAGAGGGTGACAAACACACATTCGGTTTTTAATTAATCTGTATTTAAAGTTACCCCTTTTATTAAAAGTGGCGCGTGTTATTGGAGTGTTTCGGAATTGGAACAAGATTCGTGTTGAATTTAATAAAGTATTCATACTTATTTTATTCGCACAAACAGCGTCGCCAGGGATTATTTCTTTGCCGACATTGGGGTGAAGAATATCTAAAATTCTAAACAGCGGCACAGTTATAATATAACAGTCCCTCGACTGATTGGCCTGTTAGTTTGTCGTATTACACTCAGGAGCAAAAATACCTAATAATATAAAAATTAATAATAATATAAAAAAAAACATACTAAAGAGGCTATTTCGAAGCCTTGGTTCCTCGCCAGGGAATGCTTTTAGTGAAATCTGATGATGAATACCCCGAGCATCGATACAGGACTTTCAGAGTGCCTAGGATACCCAACTGAATGAATCTGCGGTTAACGCCGGAATAGTGGATTTAATTCTTGTAGCTTTATATAATGCTAGACTAAGTTGTACCATTGTAATATGAAATATGAAATATGTTTAAAAAATGACTGACTGCTGAGTTTCTTGCGGCGTTTCTTCTCAGCAGTAGTCTCCTCTTGGGAAGCGCTGGTAGTATCTTGACGTGTAAAAGTGCCCGAGCGGCCTACTTACTGAATAAATTTCTTTTATCTTTTAGTGCCTGTTCAGAAAAACATCTAAAATGGCAATAAAATGTAAGGAAGGGGAAATCCAAATGTTGACCCAAACTCTCCGGCTGTGGTGTTAACTGATTGTGCGCTCAGTTAGGTATCTTAAGAACTTTTGACCTCCTCTATTGAACCTTGGACTCTACCATTAAACCTCACTCAAAACAACCCCTGGCGAGGAACCAAGGCTTCGAATTAGTCTCGTTTGTATGAAAAAAGCACTATTTATGACCCGGTATTATTGCTCCTGAGAGTTTCTCTGAAGGTTTTTTACATTTCTCCTCAGATTTTGTCACTGTCAGGCCTGACAGTCTTGAGGCTGCAGTTCTGTGGTCTGTGGAAGTCTTTCGTGTGTCTTGATGACTAGAATGTTTATCATCATTTTGTTGTACATACCGACCAATATTAAGCGAAAGTTAAAGACAAAACACGCAACAGATTTGAGATAGCTTGAACCCTGGATAATGGCAAGTGGGTCACCTGATGGCAAGTGATCACCGCGACTCATAAACACGCGCAACGGTCGCGTCGAGGGCCGGAGTCATTTCCATACATTTTGTCAGTTTTCGAAAATCGTAAACGTTAGCATACTAAACTCCTGTAACTTTGCTCTCTTCTATTTATCGGTAACGAAACTAATAAAGTACAAACTTAAACTTGATTTTAACTTCAATCAACTCAATTATCAAAAGACACAGAAATTACTCAGCGTTACAAAATACGGGCCAACAAACTAATCCCACTTGACCCTCCACCAGCTACAAAAGCGTCCAAACTGGAGTTCAATCTTAACTGGGAGAATATAACACTTTGCCAAAACCTTGTTTCACGCATCGTGTACGTTCACAAAGTCTCTTACAATTTACCAACATAACGCATCCTCCTTACAAATACAAAATAGATCATTTGGAATCGTAGTCCCTTCTCTTAAAGTGCAAGATGGTTTTTCGTGACGGTAAAAGCAAGTTGGCGTTAGAGTCCTCAGGCAAAACACCGAGATGAAATCTTGTAAAAGGAAACGTCTTTCCCAGCCTCCATTGTCTACAATTACTTGCTTTGTGCAACCGTCTCTTTCCCACTCATGTAGGACATGTAAAGCTGTCTCAAAAAGAAATCACATTCGGAATCCAATTTGCGAGTCCCGTGGTTTTTTTTGTCAAAGGAAAAGTTTGTTCCAGTGAAGTTGTTTTTAATATTCGCTTTAGTATTTCAAAGCTTAACAGTGCTTTTAATTTGGTGGAAAGTTTCGTAATGACGATAGGAAGTCGTGCAAGGCCGGCTAAACATGCGCGTAGCGTGGCGTGATATAGCGGAGAAAATCTGTGAACATTTACAGTCAGCATAAATACCCATTTTGTCGTTTTTTATAATTATGTTTAAACTTCTCATGCTCTTAACATGTTACTTTAATGCTAATTAATCCCTTGGGACCTAAAAAAAATTGTAAGAAACTTTGATATATTGTAATTTCATTCAATTATATTATATTTAGGTTAAGTTTTATTTTATTATTTTAGTATGATGGTGATGGATTTTTTTTACCTCGCTTTCAAAGTGAAAAGTAGCGTGTTTAACGCGAGACTAAACGACCATAATGACACTCGAACTATAGTCACCCTCGCTCAGCTCGCGAGGCTAAACGTCTCGTGTCATTATGGTTTGTTTTAATCTCTTGTTAAACCGTCGGCTTAGTGCAAGAAGTCATTAAAGGCATAAAGTTACTAAGTACAGGTACAAACACAGGCGGATTCGCCACGACTTACTCTTTCTAACGCACTGACCCATTTCTTTTTACGTTAAGTAATTTCGATGTTACAGCAATGACATTAAGTCATTAATTTCAATTTTTGCTTTATTGATTTGACGGAAATGGTTTATGACCATTAGTTACTTTAATCAAAACATCTTTTTTTATTTTTACACATTTTATTACGTTTGAATATTCACTAATGTTACTTATTAACTTTAAAAAATAAAATAATATGAATATCGCTCTGAAAGTATTTGAGCTAGAATTCATTATATGCATATAGTTACTTTTAGCAAACAGTAAAACGAAAAAAAAATGTTATTATAACGCTTTAATGATTTTTAACAAAATAAGCATTTGGATGCATATTACTATTTTTACTTAAGTATAAAATAACTAAAGTACATTATACAGTTTAAAAAAAATAGGAAACAGCATTAATGGCAGCCAGAATGATTTTTTAAAGTAATCAATGATAGTTATCGATTTTAGTTGTGTCCAAAGATACGTAATTCAAGTGATTAAATTATGGTTAATGACTTTTGTCAAATAAGTTGTTTCAATTTGAACACCTTTAGTGAAATTATTCTTGCTCTGATAAGTTCATATTTCAACTCTTTTATGCCTACCTACGAGTACGTCTTGCTCTCGCGGTAACCCGCCACTCGTTCGGTCATCGCGATCGAAGTCATACCGTTCAGCTGCGACCAGGGATGGACGTTATGCGAGATGGTAGTGACTTCTTACAAAATGAAGCGAAATAATATTAACATTAAGGCAGGACGAGGATCTTTGATGCTAGAAAATATTCTAAATAAAGCGAATGAAGAGCGTTTGTACCTATTGTCATTAAATTATAATAAGATACGTTCAAATTGCTTATGCTGTTAAGTTATAGTGTAGGTAAGTAAGTACTTAGTTAAGTATTTCATTAGCAAAAGACTGATTTTACACGATGGGCGAGATTTTGTATAGGTACCTAGGTTTTGTTTTGACCATCACCTGAGGCGATTAGTGTTTATTTATATCTCATAATAAAGATCACAAATGCGGATTTAATTACTTAAAAAATATGTCCTCTAAATGTCGTCCCCCTACACGTGCACATTCATCAAAACGGAGCCTCGCGTTTTGTACCACTCGCAGCATATTCTGCGTAATGTTGTTGATTTCGATAGCAATATTTTTTTGGAAATCACCTATATTTAGACCGTGGGTTGTTATTAAAAGCTCTGGTTTTGAGATACCCCATCGAAACAAATCCATAGGGGTCAAACCGGGCAATCTCAGCGGCCACGGATTTCTCCAAAGCGGTTTATCAATTTTCGAGGGAAATGTTCGCGAAGCACGTTCATCGACACTGTTGCCATGTGTGGTGTAGCACCATGCTGATGAAGCCAGGCGTGTGATGAATAGGACGGATGTACTATCGAACCAACGGAACCCTGACCCACCATGGAACCTTGTCACAATGATTGACGTACGATTGTCGTATAGCTTCGTATGACAGTCCTAACGTCAATCACTGTGACAAGGTTCTATGGTGGGTCAGGGTTCCGTTGGTTCGATAGTACAAGCAATTTAGGCAAAAATTAATCAGCTATCATTTTCCTATAGTTTTCACTACCTATTTACATTTTACTGCTAGGCATTTTCAAAAAAATAACCCCCAATAATTCTATTCAAGGATGAGGTAGACCAAACAGTAACTGTTAGACAATGCAAAGGTCTTTGGTGTTTTAACCGTGGATTAGACGATCGCGGGCCCCAGTAGCGGCAATTTTGCTTTACTACATGCTTGTTGACATGAGTACTCATGTGAAAATGGGCCTTGTCACTACGAAAAATGCAATTTATGGTACGAAATCTGTGCAACATTGTGTCACAAAAAACTTTGTGTTTGGTTAAATCACTTTCATTAATTTCTTGAACCAGTTGAATCCTATAGAGATGAAACTTCAATTATTTTTTCAATATTTCATGCACTGAGAACTTTAGGAGTCTTAAAGAGAGCTGCTCTCTTCCGCAATGAAAGTCGTGGATTTTCCTGTAAACTCCGTTGCACACTCAATATGTGTTCCGGCGTCCGTGTGTGCTGGGGCCTGATCTCGGTATATTATATGCCGAAGAAGTTTTTCGGAACCTTTGCACCCATGACCGAATAAATTTTACACTCGGCCCGCCTCTTTACGAAATTATATAGCGTGCAAACGCTTCAACTGCATGAATGACGGCGTTCTGACCATTGAAACAAGATGAAAATAAAATTCGCAATATTGAACCGTGTAATCCCGCCAAATGTCAAAGCCCATTTTTTTTAATTATAAAAATGACTTTTTGAAAATATAAAAAATCTGGCACCGGCCACCCTGTGTAAAATGTATTTTACTTTTGATCTTAATGGGTGACAATCAGAATGCTGATTTGAAACTACAGTCTTTGTCGGATATTAAAAATGGCTTAGAGTCACCTATTAGACACATTCAAGCACAGAAAGATACGCCGCCAGTCCTTCTAACGAATTTTAAGGAAGTAGAACAGTTTACGGTTTGCTAAAAATGTGCAATGAAAAAATAATACTCGCGGAACTTCACCACTGGTACCGGAACTTGCCAGCCAAAGAGTGTCGTGATTATGTCCCTGAAGAAATGTCTTCTAACTCAGAAGACGTAAAGTAAAAACGATGGACGTCAAGGGTTTTTTTTTACTCTTTTTCGTACCTACTGTATTAGTTCAATCAAAAGCTGATGTCTTTATTTAAATTTTTAGAAGTTTTCACGTTTTACCTATACTAATGGTGCTTGCTGTTGTCTAGAATTATTATAATATTAAGTTCGTCTATCAACAATGAATATTTCATTATTATTTTAGTTTGAAGTTAAAAATAACGTCATTACGAGAATTTCGTGTTATTTTTGTGGTCTTGCAGACTTTATAATCTGTGAAGTAGAATTAAATAAATCTGTTTATTCGTCGTTGATTACTAAGTAATATTTATAATGCTTCTAAGTTAATAATTACGACTGGTTAAACCAATTTTGTTATAGAAAACTATGTTACCCGATTTATTTGTAATGAAAATAAAAAATAACTAATTGTAAGTTCCCTTAAGAGCGAGAAAGACCAAAAGTCACTAACTACATATTTAGGCTTTTAAAAAAGTTATTTGACTTTATTGTACAAAGTTTTTAATTGGATTTAATAGTAAATACATTTAGCTAACCATTGATGTTTAATTTTTAAATCTAGAACCGAACCTATTACAATTATGGTCATTTGACTGTGTCAAAACTTTGAGCCCGTTTTTCTCCGACTTGACTTTTTGTTAGTTAATGACTTCTTGCACTAAGCCGACGAAACAATCTACTGTTAAACTGATAAGTGAAATCTCACGTCAATTAAAAAATATATTTAAAAGACAAAATACCGCAAAATACTGTTATCGAGTCCCACTTCTCAATTGGGATAGTCCAAATAAAATAACTCTCGGCTTTTACATTCTGAATCGAGAGAATATGTAATTTTAACAGACCAATTTCATTAATTTTGTATTTGACCGTGTAGTTTTGTTTTAATATCTTCATTTATTTAGCAGACGTTATACGGACGACATTATTATATTAAATTTTGGTTGGCATTTTCTAATAAATTACAACAATTAAATTATATCTAATCATAAAAAAATATTGTAATAGTGTATTCAAACATACTATTTCAACGGTTTTCGCCTCACCCGTAAGATACACTTAGGAGGGCTTCAAGCCGAAAACGAAAGTCAAACAAAGGTTAAATATACTTTTGTCGAAATATCCCAAATAGATAAACATTTCAAAAACTTAATAATGTAGAACGGCTTTTAAACCCTATTTCTCGAAATGGTTTTCGAATGAGAGCAATTGTAAAAATATGAACAATCCCAATGAACAAGATACTAGATAAGGAAGGGTTAGGATTTTGGTGGCATATTGTGGTTCTAGAATCCATGGAGTCGCTATTTCCTAATTATTTTGACACTTGATTTTGACATTCAGTGAGGTCATATTTCAAAATGAATTAAATACATTTTTAGTTCGGTTATTCCATACCTAACTAATATTTGTTTTTTTGTAACGCTTCCGCAGCAGCGATATCCTCCATACCATAATTCATTTAAATTGATTTAGCATTTATCTATTGATATAATGGATAAATGAAATTGGAAATATCAAAATCAAAGTGGTATGTATAATGATAAATAGAAAATAGCGACTCTATGGATTCTAGAACCACAATTTGCCACCAAGAGTCCTAACTCTAGTCATCATAGTCGTACCTATGTAATGTATACCATTGACATGTGGTCTGTCGTAGTCGCTCAACCTTGTCACCACCCTTGGACACACAGTGAGTCAATAGACAATTTTTTATTTTCTTTAAATTCGTGTTTGTTAATTTTCACTACAATCTTGACCAGATAATGTCATAAGACGCCGTGACCGGTAGACAAGTGCTATAATGACGATATTAGTCAACTCGGCTAGGGTTGTAACCTGCTTCTGGCATATCGCATCTTCGAGAGTTAGGGTTGCCTCAATTCACACACTTAAATATTTTTTTACAGCATAAATTAAAGGAAGAAATCAAGAGGAAAACATGCACGATATCTTAACAATATATTTTGACGTAACAGTAGCCTAGTTGTTAGTGAAGCTACGAAGTTAACGGTCGCAGATTCGTTTCCCGGGTAGGGTAATTATTTGTGTAATGAGTTCCTTAGTCTCAGATACATACATTTTAATTTTAGTATGTGTAGATACACATAATTATGATTATCGCGGTATACATATACATACACCGAGAGCTTAGTTTTTTCTTCTTGAAGAAAAGAAGAGAGAAATTGCAAAAGAGAGAACTGCATATAAACTCATTTCACCAGGCAAAGTATAGTCTAATATGTTCCTAATAATTATTAATTTAATAAATTGGTATTAATTTTACTTGAAACATTTTAATCTTAATTTAAAACCCAAAACACACAAAATAAGTGCAGTTAAAAAAAACTTGACAAACACCGATTGGCAACCCTACGTGTATCAATAACTGACCCTTAAGAAATAAAAAAGTAATAAAACGCACCCGCGGAAGGGTTCTAATTCGATATCCCGAGCAGCAACATTTGCATTTTTATTGGCGGACTGTTTTCTATTACCTCTGGCTACCATGTTTCCGTCTTTAGAAAAATCTGGAAGAATTTAACATTCGGGGAAAGAATAAGGGTAAATGATAGAGTCATAACTCATTACTCTTACGCAAAGGGGAATGAAGACACATTAGTGTCTCCCAACACAGGCATTTGTTTTGCTTACATCCCTGTATTCTTTCCCCGAATGTTAAATTCTTCCAGATTTTTCTACAGACGTGGAAACATGGTAGCCAGAGGTAATAGAAAACAGTGGAGGCTCCATCCCTTAGATCATACTTTACGTGTTTTTGTTGAATACATATTTTGTATTTTTTTATTTTTCATTAGTTTAGTTGGTATTGTCCCCGCCTACGAAGCTAGCGGTCCTTGGTTCTAATCCTGGTCCTGAGTCTTGGATGTTTTCTATTTATTTAAGTATGTATTTCTCTATATAGTTTATCGTTTTGCAGTGCCCGTAGTACAACCCTAGTTTTCTACTAGGTCAATTGTGTGACATTGTCCTCTGATATTTATTATTACTTTTTATGAAAAGTATTCGAAGTTATCTATTTGCTACTTTTATCGAACAACATCTGACAAATGCCTAGTTTTTAGTTTTATTGATCCTCGATAGATCCTAGATAAATACAATTTAATGATTTTGCCAATTTGATGTTGTATAATGTAAAATGTAATTAATTGTAAATTAAAGTATTAAACTTAATGTAAGATAGTTTTAAGTAATACAATTTTTGCATGCTGAACACAGCAAAGTGTGCGATCTACTACAATTTAAACAACATCTTAATGTACCACATTTACAGCAAATAAATAAATTTCATTTCATTTCAATTTCATTTCATTTCATTTCCCGACTGTGCCAATGCTGTTGATGATTGTATTGATCTGCTTTAGGAATTAGCGCCCTGCACACGTAAAGTTCGGACCACGGGAAAATCCACGCGCCGTTCCAATCTTCGTTCCAAACCGTACGTTTAAATGAAACTGTAATAGTAAAATAGTAAAAAAAAATCCGTTCGAAGCGAAGATTGGAACGGCGTGTGGCGTTTCCCGCGGTCCGAATCCGAAGTGTACATGTAAAGGCCGCTTTGAATCTGAGATACGTTAGGCTTAGGAGGGCCGAAGTCTGTTTGTTACGCTTTCACAGCTGAGACGATTCTAATGAAATTTGGTATGAAGGTGAACTAAACCCCGGGGCAGCTCAGGCACTAGGCCAGCTCTGACATTGAATCCAAAGTATAACGATATTGTTGCGCAAAGGTGAGGAACCGCTGAGTCACGCGGGCTGTGTCGCGGGCTGCGGCGGTGCGGCTGCTGTGTGCCGAGCGGCCGCTCAGAGCGAGTGGACACCGGGCGCGGACTTAGGTTATACTTTATATCCTTTCTCTCATAAAACCAAACCAAAAACACGTTGGTAAACGATATACATTTGCAACTCGTCAAACCGTATAAGAGCCAATTTCGCGAAAACACCATATGTCACTGAGTTAACGATGAAGCCCCATGCACAAAAATACTCGTCTCCATTTAAGGTATCCAAAGCGAGGTAAGATAATACTTCTGTAATATTATGATATTGCAAAAAAAACTTGAATATTGAAGTTATTTATTTGCGTCAAACGTAAATACAGTCTTAAGATAAATATGTTTAACATTATTCACGCGCAGTAAACAATGCGCAAAATAAATAAATAAATATCAGGGGACAAATATTTAGTCACTTAAAAATACAATTGTACTACCTAATCTCCCTCCCTGGTCGTTCCCTCATGACTGAGGATCGTGGTCATCAGACACTTGCGGCGTATGATCTGCCTCCAGCGATTCCTGTCCATTGCGTCCCTTCATCATCATCATCATCATATCAGCCGAAAGACGTCCACTGTTGGACATAGGCCTCACCCAAGGCTTTTCACTCAGACCGGTCTTATGCTTTTCGCATCCACCGCGGTCCCGCGATCCTGACGAGGTCGTCACTCCAACCCCCTTTGACTCCCTTTTTGATTGCGTCCCTTACAACTGAATAAAACTTAGAGGAAGATGAATTCTTTAGTTGATCGGTCCATCTGGTAGGAGATCGACCTCGTGCTCGTATGCCCCCTGTGCTCCCAACTACGGTCAACTTTATCAGGCTGTCATCAGCAATTCAATTTGCATAATGCATTAAAATAATCGTTGAAGCACGTCCACTGTGGATAGGCTGTGGCATACAAAATCTCAGTTTTATTTCGTGCCGTTTAAAAGAAAACCTACCGAAAGTTGCTGGAGATTAAATCTGGCAAAGTAATAATGCGTTATTATCATTGGCATCGTCTCAATCATTTTTAACATGCGCTCCGACGTGTTGCTTCGCTAACCTTCGTCACAGTGCCAAAATGGGGATAATCTAATCGGGATACATCAAAAAAAATACTTTCGGCTGTTACATGCTATTTCGAACGAATAGGTAATTTTAAGAGTCAAATTTCATTAATTTTGTGTTTGACCCAATAGTTTGGTTTAATATATTTATTTATATGGCAGACATTTTATGGATGACAACATTATTTTAAATGTGAGTTGCCAATTTCTAATAAATTACAGCAGTTAAATGATACCTAATAATAAAAAGTGATTGTAATAGTGTATTAAAACGTACTATTTCATGCGGCTTCACGCCGAAAACGAAAGTCAAACAAAGGTTAAATAAATATACTTATGTCAAAATATCCGAAATAGATAAATATTTCAACAACTTACTAATGTAGATCGGCTTTAAAGCCCTGTTCCTCGAAATGGTATTCGAAATAGAGTAATTATAAAAATATGTACAACTATAGCCAGCAATGCCAGCATCCACTGTAGAGTGCAAGAAATTGCAAAATATCTTTTTTAACACACATAAAAAGTATAACTGGTACACGGGTAAGGCAGCCACTGGGATCGAACCCGATACTTGCTATAACGAGTCGAGACATCAAACTACTAGGTCACCTGCGTTTATCATCATTCTGAAAACCAACAAAGGCAGATAGTCTGGTGACTTTTTTTAAATAAAACCCATTGACGTAATATCCTGGAGTCCGTCCCTGAATTGCCACCATGCCAGTGTTTTGTTAGTCGGCAGCTTTGTCGCGACTCGCGCGCATGTCCCGCCGCCCCTCTCCCTCCCACGCGCGCTCTTAGACAAGGACAGCCGTCACGGGACACCGAGAGAGACAATATTTGGTCACTCATTGGCTACAATGCTCTCGGCTTATTTGTACACTTAAATTTTTAAGTTATTTTTGGATTCTTTGTTTGACTTGCTTTTTAAAGTAAGTTTTAAGCAAAAAGGGTAAAGAGTCAAGTCGTTGGGTCGTTCCTATCGTTTACATTGTACCCTTTTTATCGACTACAGCAAAATATAAACGAGGGTCATTAAATGTTACACTATATTTTTGCGGTTTGTTAAATCATTTTCCCAAACTCATTATTTCTTTGTATTAAATTTTCCGTTCGCATTTTTCCCCGAACGCGATATAAACTAATTTTATTTTTCACCATTCGATTTTATTACAGTCGCTTTTTTTGTTGTTCGACTTTTTTCGTTCGATTTCTATCTCAGTCGCACTTTTCCCAAAAGTATTTACATCGTAATTCATAGGTAGGTTTAGGTTATGTTAGTTTTGCATCAGGCCCGGAGGGCCAAACCACCCAGAAATAGGAGCTCCGCGGTAGCGGAGCTCCGTCGACTCTGTATCTTCGACAAATTGGAAAGGGAAAAACACGACCGTGAAAATATGGTGGTAGGAAAAGAAGCGACTGGATAAAACTCGCAAGCGGAAAAACACGACTGTGAATATAAACTGCCGCAGGAAAAAAGGCGACTGTTAATATCGCGTTCGGGGAAAAATGCGAATGGAAAAATGACTACGAAGAAATAATGAGTTCGGGAGAATGATCTAACAAATGATTTTTGCGTCATGTCAGAACCCACTTGGCAGCATTGGCCCTAGAGAGACAAGATACGATCGCAGAACAATGCAGGTGCTTAAATATAACCCCAATCCAGTCAGGCTCGACAGCTGGTTTTAGCTTGGCTATCACTAAAACTTCGATGAAAATTAAGCACATTCATATGAAATTAAAGATAACTTCTTTTTTTATATGGCAAACGAGCACAGGCCACCTGATGGTAAGTGGAAACTTTGACCCATAGACATTCGCATTCACAAGACTGCAAGCCTAAGACTGCAAATGCGTTGCCGACCCTGAGGACTAAGAGGGAATACCTCTATGCTAGTCATTACACCGGCTGTCTTATCCCCAAATCGGAACACAACAATGCGAACACTGCTGTTTGGCGGTAGGTTAATAGATAAGATGGTGGTAGCGATCCGGACGGACCCTGCACAAGGCTCTTTGATTTTTACCTAATCCCGGTCTAGATCACGCTCCCGCCAATCTCTGATAAAGTTCTAGTTCATTCCACCATCATCTGGGTCTTCGATACGATGTCTATTAGTAGGTACCTTATCAAATTAAAATAGTTATACATAGGTATGAAATTGTAAGCTACCTCCTAAACCATAGCAGCTTACCGAATTGTCTCAGTACCTCTTGTTGTTTTAAATGATTTACGTTTTTTCTGCAAATGCCTCGAGACTGTAAGGTTAATTAATATGAAATCTCGATTGAGCAAGTGTTTGCCGATTCTTGCTCACGGTGCGCAGAAAAATATAAATTTTAACATTAAAAGATGCGAAAAATGCCAAATAATTATATGGCTCTGTTTCACAATCGTCAAGTAAAGCTCATTTGACTAAAAAATATATCTCTTACCCATTCACTTGAAAATAAATAGAAGGAGAAGGCAAACTTTAAGTGGCAAATAAATAAACTTGTCGATTGTAAAACAGGCTTCGTAGTTAATTCAATGTTGCACTTTTTCAAATCTGATCAAGAGCGCTGTCTAAGAGACCGTAGTTAAGAAAAGTCCTGCGAGAAACTCAACGACTTTTGAGACTGGACAAGTGGCTTAACGCTTACGCAAACGATTATCGAAAACGGACAAAATGTATGGAATTGTGGCAGGCGCTCGACGCGGCCGTCTGACAGCTTACGTCATACATTTTTGATAACGATAACGAACGCCGAATACATCTTAAGTAGGGCCACAGATTATTTTATT
This sequence comes from Acleris sparsana, assembly GCA_923062465.1. Taxonomy (NCBI): domain Eukaryota; kingdom Metazoa; phylum Arthropoda; class Insecta; order Lepidoptera; family Tortricidae; genus Acleris; species Acleris sparsana. The sequence goes on from OV281308.1 coordinate 12,899,319, forward strand.
TATAGGTAAAAAAAACAAACATCTTTTACGATCAGGTCAATACAAATTAATTGAAATGAATAAACTCTTTGGTCTTGAGTAGGATTTTAAATTACATTTTAAGTAATTAAGCAGTTGTTTTTGCTTTAAATAAAGGTTATTTTCGTGGCTAAAATTAATTTATATTAGCGGACAGTTTTTAGGATATATTTCCAGCCTGTTAAATATTTTCGAAAAGAAGTCTTGTTTCTTGAAAAAGCCTTACTCTTACCTCGTGTCGGAATACCAAACACTAGTTCCCTTTCAAGTTTATATTCGAGTAAGTCTATCTCCGATGTTACGGTAGCTCTTTCTGTCAAGTGAATAAAAGCTATCATAACGTCAACAGCATGCGCACGATATATTTTTTTGGTATAGAGAAGGCAAACGAGCGCACAGGCCCTACCCAGCCTGAGGACTAAGATGGAATGCCTCTATGCTAGTTATTACACCGGCTGGCTTATCCCCAAACCGGAACACAACAATGCGAACACTGCTGTTTGGCGGTAGGTTAATGGATAAGATGGTGGTAGCGATCCCGTCGAACCCTGCACAAGGTCCAACCACCCGCAAAGGATATAAAAGCAAGTTGGGTGGATCAAAGTGGAATGCTTCTGCTGTCGGTACTTAGTCGATAGACCGGGTACGGTCGGCGGTCTAATCCTGCGTTTGCTTAATTCGACTGTTTGCCCACAATTAACCGACGCACTGTGCGGACTGGTGGGCACAGAAGTGCTTACTTCATTATTTGTACTTTTTATTTTATTTGAAGGACCTTTAAAGTAATATTATATTTTAAATATTTTGCACTCGGGAAACGTTAAAATCATTAATTAATCATTAAACGCTTCTCGATTTTAAACAAAGCGTTGTAATCAAAATCATAAATTCGATTCTCGTTTAAAAGAATAAAGTTACGTAATATATTTGTTTCAAAGAAAACGATTACATCAAATAACATATTTTATTCATACTTAATGTCTAATTAAAAACAATGAAGTGAGACTTATAACAACCAAAAAAACACTGGCACAGATTAAATAAGAGGTACCTACTACGATACTGGCAGCACTGCCTCTTCAAATAGCTATGCTTAGTCGCTGAGAGAGGAAGCTGCCAGCTCTTCGGTCGCCTCCGCGACGTCAGCAAGGCGCTTGATAATTTCGATAACTAAACTGAAAAATATTGACGATTCTAAATCCTATATTTACACAGTTTTAACTTGTATCTTCGTAAACCCTTGCCCAAATATTAAAACAATATTTTCTATATCGTCTTTTCTTTTGTTTCAAAATGAGATTTACCTACACAATTATCTGGTAGCTTAAGGTTCCATTTTGATCATAGCAACGGCTGGGGTTCAAACTCAGTACCTTACAATCACGAGTCGACTTCACCCCTACGCCACTCGACCGCTTTCTCGTCTTTCATTCTTCTTCTACGACTGTCGAGTTTCTTGAAGTACTTCTTCCCAGAAATTATCTCCCCTTATGAGAAGCGCTAGTTATAACAAGTTTTAATACAACTAAGTATCGAAGTTGTCCGCTTCGAAGTTTGCTGGTCAATTTTAACATATTATCCATTAACCTACCGCCAAACAGCAGTGTTCGTATTGTTGTGTTCCGGTTTGGGGATAAGACAGCCGGTGTAATGACTAGCATAGAGGCATTCCATCTTAGTCCTCAGGGTTGGCAACGCATTTGCAGTCTTAGGCTTGCAGTCTTATGAATGCGAATGTCTATGGGTCACAGTTTCCACTTACCATCAGGTGGCCTGTGTGCTCGTTTGGCTGCTCTATGCAATAAAAAAAAACCCTTTTGATGGAATTAGTTAAAATTTAGACCACATGTAAACCAATAGCAATGCAATGTTGTGGTAATACAGTTGATTTGGGCCTCTATTCCCGACGGTAAAAAACATATCGTATTTGATCTGTTATGGTATTGTTCTGACGTCATCCGCCATTACTGTCAAGGAAATAAGAGTTATCAAAACGGTGACAATACCATAACAGATCAAACACGATATTGTTTTTACCGTGTGGAATAGAGCCGCTCATGGTGGAATCGTAGACCCACCTTGCAGGAGTCCTTAGTTTGGTCTTGATAAGCCGACAAGGGCATGGCAAAAATGAAAATTTTCTTAGAAACTTATGTTTCGTGCATCTAATTTTCTGAATACATTTAATAGAGATGTTGTTCTCGTTCTGCGCCGGAGTGTCCGCAGCGGTAACATGATCTGTTCTCGCATGACCACCTGACGCTGTTTGCGCCGGGTGTTTGCGCCCGCGCTGCCTCTATTTGGACATTTTTAGAAACTTGAATTTCCATTTATACTAAGCACGTATGATCGACAAATTTATGAGACTTCTCAATTAACCAGAATTGAACTTTATTATGTTATTGTTAAAGCGTTGTAAAGTGTATAGATATGTTGGTTACGGTAATGAAATAAATAGTAATGTGACTAAAAGGTTATTAGGCTCTTGTTGGTTTTTCTCAAGTTTCTTGATGATTCTTGCTTGTTTAATTTGCTTCGGTTTAAGTCTGGTTTCGTAATGTTTCTTAGTAGCTGAGTGGTTTGGTGCGTCTTCTATAGCAGTCGTGGGTTCAAACTTCAAGTATACAATAATGTATTCATTTAAAACCAATTTTTCGGTAAAGTAATTTCTTCTTCCCTTTTTAGCGTAAATGTGTCTCTGTCTAACGCATTTGCAGTCTTAACTCGCTATTCATAAACGCACTATAAACTTAGCTATTGTACGATTATGAATAAGAACGTCAGTCTCACAGCTACACTAGTGTTAGATAATGACGTATCAATTTTTCATAGAGAAGTTTGAAATAGCAACGAGTTAATTTACTTTAAAATATCTCTGAGTACGGAGGTTAGTCTGCAGTCTGGACATTGTAGTCTAAAGATTGAAAATGTCACCATCAGGGGCACGTGTGCTTTGGCTTTATTCCATAAGAAATGTAAATGAGACGAGAAACGCAAAGATCTGAGATGGAATGTTCCTTCGCAAGTCATTTACACTGCTGCTTGGCGGCATGCGTGCATGCATGCATGCTTGCATTGTTTTGGATCCGTCCGGATCGCTTCCACCATCTTATACATTAACCTACCGCCAAACAGCAGTATTCGCATTTGTGCGTTCCGGTTTGGGGATAATACAGCCGGTGCAATGACTAGCATAGAGGCATTCCACCTTAGTCCTCAGGGTTGGCAACGCATTTGCAGTCTTCGGCTTGCAGTCTTGTGAATGCGAATGTCTATGGGTCGCAGTTTCCACTTACCATCAGGTGGCCTGAGTGCTCGTTCGCCTGCTCTATGCCATGAAAAAAAATGTTAGGAGGTCAGGGGCAGTAGCCAACATGCAAACGATACTAAAAAAAAAGTTCTTCTCAAAATGTCACACACACACACACACAGTGAAGACAGTTGACAACGTGGTTTATCATTACGCACGAGGATGTCATCCCATACGTGTTGAGTGATAGAAAAGATGAACGTTAGTAGCCGTTAGTTGCCGGCGTAGAATACTCCCACTCCATGCCTTCCTGTGGAAGTCGTAAGAGGCGACTAAGGGATTAAAGGCTTGTAGTATTGTTAGGCGATGGGCTTGCAACCTGTCACTAATATACACTGGTAAACATCTTAGCCTGTATGTAAAAAATGTTGTTATAGATTTAACAACAAGTTGTTAGAGTTGTTGGTAATTCTGTAGCTCTGCCTACCCCCCTGGGATGAAGGCGTGACGGTGGCTACGGCCTTAGATAATGGTAGCAATACGTACATACCAGTGCGAAGTCTTTTTTTTCTTATCATAAAACGTCCATGCCACAGTTAAGTAGTTTTAAGTTGACGACTCGTTAGCAGATGTTTGTGTGATGAGCGCGAATATTTGTTCCTGAGTCGAGGACGTCTTCTATGTATTTTAGGTGTATAATTATCTATGTAAGTATTTATATCGCTGTCTAGTAGATAGTACAAGCCTAGAGCTTAGTTTGGGACTAGCTCAATCGGTGTGGCATTGAATAGAACAGAATAGAATAGAAAATATTTATTCAACACACATAAGAAAAACAATGGAAAAAATTAAAGGAGAAAGGAAGACAATAATAATATGTTGAATAGGATCCCTCTCAGCGCTGTGCCGCAGTTAAACTGCGGCGCTGATTTTCAGAGGGACCCTGACTTAAAACTAACCTAAATTAGACATAAAAACGGGTAACAGTAAACAGGTAACAGGTAACATTACAAACACTAGCGACAATTTTATACAGTATACATAGATGAATAAATAAAAATATAATAAATTAATATTTGTTTTAAGCTTAAAACCTTTAAAAAATACTAATAAACTTATTGTGTGACAACATCAGAACAACACAACCATTTCCTGTTGGATCGTTGCAAGTGACGGCCATTGTCCCCTGATATTTTTGTAGAGTTTTTGTAGCTTTTATAAGGACTGGGATAAAGCGATAAATTTTAAGAGAACTAAACGTTCTGATTTCCATCTTTCCATTTCTTATGCTGTGACTTATTTGATTAAATAGTTCCTAGCGGTCAAAATGTTAAATATGTTTTCATAAAATTTAAAACGTAGTTGTTTTTACCCACGCCTGTTCACATTTCCCAACGACCACATGACTGTTCGTTATAATTGAACAAAAAAAGGAATTATTCTCCACTAGATATGAATTCAAAAAACCATTCTAACAATCGTTCAACGTTGTAAAGGAACTCGATACGTGGCCGAGTGAAAACCGATATTGTACCATTGTTTATTCCTTATTGTACTACTTGTACGCGTTTTGTACTTTTTTGTACTAATGCTTTTATAATATGATAATATTTAGCAAATAGGACGCAGCAGTGCGTTTGGTGTTGTGATGGATTTTCGCGCATGGTTGTACTCACGTAAGTGATGTAACTTTGTGCATTTAGTTGTTTAGACATTATATCCGGTAAAAAAAATATTGCAAAAAGGCTAAAGCATAAGAATAGATAAAGTAATGGTATAATAAAACTTTATTTAAAGATAAAGATAAAGATAAAAGAAATGTATGCAGTAAGTAGGCCGCTCAGGCACTTATACACGTCAAGAATCTACCAGCGCTTCCCAAGGAACTCAGCAGTCAGTCATTTTTTAAACATATTTCATATTACAATGGTACTACTTAGTCTAGCATTATATAAAGCTACGAGTATTCAATTAAATATAATATCAAATAACATGTGTACTTCAGCAGGAAAACTTTTGCATGTAGAGCCTGTATGCACTTTAACAATCTGAGACTGACAGTTTATTTTCATCTATGTTGTTGCTGGTAAGTACTATGTCCTTACCTGGATGTTATCATGCCTATGAAAACTATGAATAAAGAGGTTCTTGGTACGACTCCAGGTAAATAAACGATCTTAAAGATGTTTATTTAGGTACCAGTTAGCGGCAGGACACTTTTACACGCCTCAATCTACCAGCTCTTCCACCACCGCTACCTTCTAAAAATGGTGAGAAGAAACGCCGCAAAAAAACTTATTATAATAATAATACTTAACCTAGCATTGAACAATAAATATAACAACCACCAAATATTTGACGGGGGCACGACAACCACATTATATAAAGTTCCGATACGTTCACCTATAGAAACCGTGACTACTTGACAATTACAATGTTCCATGATGTTTCCATGTTTTTATGGCTAAGTTATTATTGAGTTAGGTAATTAGTTATTATTTTTTAACCTCGTGCCGCCCAATGTACAGCACATTGTACAAAGTGACACTTAATAGCATAACCATAAGCCATAATAAATCCTGGCCGAGTATTTCATTTAAAAAAATACGCTTGGGCAGTTTGGACATAAAAATGTTTTGGCTTATAGGTACATTGCACACCACTGGGCGTTTAGCAGATCCCGAGGGTTTTTTATTTAATAAATAAAGTGTATACATACTTATATTCATAGAAAAAGTTCAAGACTAAGGAGCAAACTGAGCTAATACCCCGAAAAAAACGGAAAAATGAACCCAGGACCCCTAGTTCATACGCAGAATCTTTAGGTTTTACGTACAGACTAGGCTGCCCCGCTGTCAGTATAAAAAATATCATTTATCCAATGTACTCACAACCAACAACTGCCACAAATCCGAGGTTAATTATCTAAGATGATTTGTATAACACCCAAATGTAAAAACTTTAAATTCTCATTCATAAATCGCTTAAAAGCTCACTATTCAAAATCATAACCCCACAAATAGAAACACAATTACAAAATCGCATGGTTGTTTAAACTGTCATTATTCTTCGCAATCTTGGTAAACTAATAGGATCCTGCGAACCCAATCGTTTTTGTATCCTTTGAGCAACAACAACACGGTTAAACCTGCCCGTCCGTCCGTCCGTGCGTGTAATCTCTAATGATGCAAACTGCCCACTTTGCACAATGTATTTTTTGCGGAATTAGAGATAATGTGTCAAGATTTAGAGGAATTATGGTTAAGTGTATTGCAAAAAAAGGTTTTTTTTTTTATATCTATCACAGATATTTTGATGCTTCTATTAAGGATGCGGTGTGGATCGGTAACATGTTGTTAAAGAAAATATAATGCCCACTAATATGTTTGACTTAATCTTTCCGTCAGTTGGTTATACTTTCGTTATGAGAAAGCTTGAGCCCTTGATAAAGAAGTCCGAATAATTTTATCCCAAAAAAACATGTTAATTCTACGTAGACGAGTCGCTAGATTTTGGAGGCTGAAAGTGATAACTAAAAATCGACCCAGGTCCCATAAATAAAAAATAACACGACAATATGAAACAAATTGGTACCACACTAGGCTAAGGCAATTGAGAAATAATAAACCAGTTATGTATAGAAAACATCCGAGACTGGAAGTCATCAGACAAATATCTGCCCAAACCAGGAATCGACCCTGGGCTACTGCCAACAAGGCTACACGCGTCGTCAAATATATAAATAAATAAATAAAACTGATTTCTAGTAATATTATTATGTCTAATGGGGGGCGTCTTATCTATAGTCTACAGTCTTTAAGTAGATACAGGAGGAGAGCAGTGAAGTCAAGAAACATCGTTTGCATAAACTTGCCTTTTTTATTTAAATATTGTGTTTTCATTCTTTATAGACAAAAAATACAAAGAGATTATTCAAATAATCGAGATTGCGTACGTTAGTCAAGCCTTTGCCATAACAATATCCAAAATTAAAAAAAAAACAAACAAAACCTTTTTGAACATCTCTATCTCCCACGCAAAAAATCAGTAAAAGCTGTATACAACTTTATGTTAGACGAATAAGGTTGTAAGTGAAGTTATTGAGAAAACAATATTTTATTTCTGAGTACAAAGGTTATAATACAACGTTTTTATTCGGTCGATTCCGCAATTATTCCGAACAATAAGTAATTGATATCCAATGAATGGTTTCGAATGGCAAAGCGGCCAGTATCACCTGCACCCCTCCACCCCCCAAATTTGTCTAAGTTACGATGATTACGGGGTAAATGTAAGAGATTTGGCAGGTCTTAATAAATTGGTAGGAGGTTTTACCTGCTATTATGTTCGTATTTTCATTGAGTTGTCGTTTTTTTTAGTTTTTTTGTACAATTAAAATTATATTGCGGTTTAGAAGCTCCCAGCTGAGCGCTGGAGTATTGGATGACAGTATCTTTGTTTGGTTGGCAACCCGTTGTCATGAACGTATTTAGATTCTTGTTTGATGTACAATACCATAGAGTTTTTACTAAAACAACTCTTTTGTAGTAAAATCTCGGCAGGTTTTAGATTCATTTGTAGATTGTCTTGTGGTAAAAGTTTTACAAGCTAAGGAAATCCTGTCATTTTAAGACAAGACAAGGCAAAGGCGTTTATTGCAAGAACACAGTAGATACAGACAGTTCTTAGTGTTACAGGATGTGCTTATGTTCTACCTATTTTAGGCAATATTGAAAACAATAAGTACTATAATATTCACTATTATAATATTAGTCATTCAAAGAAACGAATTATCATACACCTTAATAACAAGACTGCCGCGTATATGTATTTAGGATTAAATACAATCTTCATATAGGGCTGTAACCATCAAAGTGGTAATGGAACCCGAATGTAAATATAAATTAAGATTTACAAGTGTAAATAAAATAAGTTTAACAAAAGCGATCTTTAGATGGTTTTATCCCACGAGATCCATTACTTTTGTACCTGTAACGATGTCTTTACTAACGTCAAGAGTACATTCTATGCCAGCAAATTTGTTTTTTAAATTTCGAATTCGATAGTCCAACGTTGTTAATTCCAACTCTACTTGTACCAGCAAACTTTATTGCATCCATTACCATTTATTTATTTATTTGCATTTATTTTTAAGTTCATTTGTTTTTTACATTATTTTTGTATTTTTTGTTGATTTCCCGCTTTTCATTTGTTTCACATAACGTAACAGTTTTTAATAATACTCTCACGCCTCCTACCTACACAACTTTAACAGTCGACTACTGCAAAAAGATGACTTATGCTCCTTATCACAAATATCACAATGCAACAGCAGTGTTCGCATTGTTGTGTTCCGGTTTGGGGATAAGACAGCCGGTGTAATGACTAGCATAGAGGCATTCCGTCTTAGTCCTCAGGGTTGGCAACGCATTTGCAGTCTTAGGCTTGCAGTTTTGTGAATGCGAATGTCTATGGGTCACAGTTTCCACTAACCATCAGGTGGCCTGTGTGCTCGTTTGCCTTCTGTGTCATAAAAATAAATAAATGCAATACGGTGAAAAGAGGAAACTTCTCTTTGTAGTCGACTGCACATAACTTGCATTATAGGGAACGACATGACGGAATACACCAAGTCAGTTTAATAAATTTTCAAAATTTGCTTAAGTTAGCATGGTGACCCAGGTGTCTTCTAGCGTTCAGACAATTCAAACCAATGGCGTCGCGGTAGACGACGTGATACGAACAGTCACGTGATCTACCAGCGACGCGATTGGTTTAAAAACGAAACGAATAGAGTCGCTAGACCTTGAAAGAAGTGCCTTGAAAAGTGTAGCTTAATATTACAGGCGGATAAAGTAGTAAATAAATAGGACTAAATTATAATTATTTAAAAAAACACGTTTCACAAAACCACTTCTATCCAATCATACTAATTAAGGAAACGGCCCACCGTTTCATTTCAGAGGTACACATGTATAATCAAATGCTCTATTTGCCAACCACTTCTACTAAACACAGTTTAAACTGCCACGCCTCTAACAACAACACAAAAGACCACTAACAACCAACTCTAACAACAATAGAACAATCCCAAATACTCAAATATATTTAATTGACTTTCTATATCAAATCGAGGACTTATTAATAATATAAAGGATATATTAAACAATTGCTGAGCGTACAAAGTTCTCGTTCGGAGTCAATAGATGTCGTGTGGCGCCTTTGTTCCGTGTTCCACTTTGTTCCGCGCTTTGTTCCGCGTTTGGAACAAAGGGGTTATGTTTGAAACACGGCTGGAAGCGAGCGCTACTTCGCTTGAGCACATTAACTTACGTTTCCTTGTGGCTTTCTTTTGTTTTAATTAATCTTGTGGATTCGTGCAATGAGCTGCAATGAGAAATTTTAAGATGTTATATAGTAGCTAGTAACCTCGAAGATCCATACGAACGTATCCAGTGCGTAGAATTTTATTTTTTAATTGTGTAATTAGACCTTTATTTGCGTTAAGTATTTATTTGTGTCAAATACGATCCAGGGCATGGAGTGTGTGCTAGATTTCACGTTCATTCATGTGATTGAAACCCCGTAGCTATTCATGGTAATTTTTCGCTAAACAGCAGTTGATCAACGTTGATGATGAGTTACGAAAATGTTCATTATAAAGTAGTTTATTCAGTATTTACACCAATCCTAAGACAAATGCGCCAACCCTGAGGACTTAGATGGAATGTCTTTAACCTAACCTACGTGTGGTTAATGCAAAAGATATTCTGAAAACATCATGGTCCTGCTGAAAATAGCATTCATTGAAATTAATTCATTGAAAGGTACAATCGATAAAGTAAATTTCGATAAAAATGATGGTTACCGTCATCTCAAGATGGTGGTAGCGATCCGGACGGACCCTGCACAAGGTGCTACCACCGCTGGCTCATTAAATTATTTGGATTGTGCGAGCTACTTTGTTTGACTTCATTATTTTACCCGTTGAGCCAGTTTTCACGATTAGCTGCCATTTATTTTTTCTCAGCGTATTATCGACGTCTATTCCTCCATTTCTCAGCGATCATTCACACAGCGTGTTGTTCCAACCCATTCCGCGATGTCAAAGATAACAAACACGACAGCGATAGCACTCCGCCACAAAAGCCTCCGCAGCCGTGGGCGGGTTCGCGTGGGAGACTGGAGAACGCAAAAAACAGTAGAAAAACATACCACGCGCCCTTTGGTCTGTGCAGTGGCATGATTTAGGGACGTAACTTAGTTCAGCGGTGGCGCTTTGCTGAAAAACGAACATTTTTGTGAACTCTGATAAGGAATAGCTGGTAAAAAAGAGAGCACGTCGAGCAGTTATACATGTGAACAGATTTTCTTTAAGTTGGCCACTGTTTAACAAACTTCCTGATGATAGTAAATTGGATTGAATAAAGACGCCCATTCACAACATTTCTTTTCTTTTCTTCAGGGTGGTGACAGGCAAAACTACATTATTCTCAAGCGCCAACGACCAGACTAGCCTGATCTAGCAGTAAGGGGTGAAAATTGGATCAAATTGCCGATTGAACTCCGAACAGCGCCGTTTTTGTTTACAAGAACTATTTTTTGCTTATCTGAAGTTCCACTTTATCGTTCATTACGCCGCCCAATTAAACTTATTATATATGAGGCTCCGTGTATTTTAGTAAGTGTAGTGTATGCTTATGCCAAAACAGAAACTCTCATTCTATCGTTTGAAGAACCATAAATTAGTCAAATCAAAAGTGTCTACGATTATATCAAGTATTGGTGTTTTTTTTTTATTTATTTAAAATACCTCATTTTGCTCATAACTTTGTCCGAGTAAAACTCGATTAACGCTTTTATCTGGAAAATTGTAACACATACACAGAGCTACTTTTGCATCTAAGTGGATCGTACTTTTATAAATGACGGTTGAAACTAATTGAGCTGTTTTACCACCAACCGAACTCTCTGCCTACTCTGTGCTCCAGAACCCTTCTGTAAAGTAGCTGTTTCCCTATCTCCCATCTACCACCGATCTGTCCAAACACGCCCCCGGCCTCGTCGAGTCGTCAGGTGGTTACTTTTATCGCTGGATCTCCACAAGTGGGTTGAGGCTGCGTGGGAACGTTTATTTTGCTAAAAGGCTTTGTAAACGATACTTAGTAAGCTGTGGTTCTTTTGATGTTTTTTCTTAGAAAGTATTTTAAAGTTCACCTGTGGATACGTGATAGGATGGCGAGCTGGTAACGATATCAAACATAAAATTATTTGAGTCTGCTTTTGATGCCGTCTAAAATCAAATATCCGATCCGATCCTAATATTCTAACCCCGAAATGTTAGGTTACTATGGGTGAAAATCTAAATTTTTCCTCTAACTTAGTATGAAATCTATTCTCGGTTTAAAAAATGGGATCGGGCATAACATCGATGGTTATAGAAAGGAAAACCCTAGGTAGAAAATGAATTTTACAGTGTCGAGGTCGTTAAAATATGCACGTCTATTTATGAATTCCTTACTGCACTAGAAGAATACACTTAATTTACAAAAGCTACTTAAGGATCTTCAAGAGACAGGGAGGGAGACGTGAAGTCGCTGCTTGAAGGTTGTTTGCTGCATCTACGTCGTACTGGCTGAACATTACGTCAGCAATATTTAAAAAAAAAACGTTATCTACAATAAGGGTTTTAATGTGTTATGTTGTGGAAATATAAACATTATAGATCCAAGCATTGATCTTGTTATTGATAGAAGAGAAGAGAACCGGTACGAGAGCTCCGACATAGCCGACATTCATCTCGAAGGCCAGCGATGCAGATGCATTGCATTGAACGCAGATGCGTTCCCTTGTTCTGGCGGGTGTCCACAGGCGGCGGTGATCACATGCCATGCCGCGTGCCATCATGCCGGCGGGCCACCTAATGGAATACTAATATTCCATTAGGTGGCCCGCCGGCATGTTTCACTTGTCTAGAATAGAAAATTAAAGCAACTTTAATAAGATTTCGTAATGGACACCTTCACTCTTAACTCAAATTTCATACGGCGCTTAATTGACGGTTGCGAAACAAATTAATATAACCCTTTACGAGTATCTTCTGTAAAATAAGAATCAAGTGTGCATCATTGGTCTTTGTCCATTACTGGTTCCGTCACCCTATGATTTTTTTAACTTCTATTTGTTATGTTTTTGCAAACTAACACTACAATAAAATAAAAACTAACCTAGGTACCTAAGATTAAAACTGAACTAATACCATTGGCTTAGGTAAATTACTGTAACTAAACACGTTAGCGACACTCTTAAGTAAACAACATGGGCTAAAACATTGCTAAGAATGCTACGGAGAACGCTGGCAGCTTTGCCTCTTAAAATCGCAAGGTTTAATTTGCCCAAAGTAGCTGCCAGCCCTCTGGTCTCTCGAAAACTCGTTGAGACGCGAGGAACTCTCCTTAAAGACTTCCCTCGCGCCAAACCCCCAACGCCCAAGATTCCACAAACACGTGCTTACTTACCTATTGGTGATTGTGGCTTCACAAACAAACTAAAGAGAAGAAGCGGATAAACTTCAGAGACATTGATACCGATTGATTACAGAACCGTAAACGAACAGTACAAAAAGCGAGCAGTATTCATTCCTTTAAATGTTTAAAGAATGATGGGCAAAAATGTATGGAACGCAGCCCAATCGTCAATATACTTACAACGTATGTAGGCTTATTGATCCAACTATTTGCTGTAGTTGTTGTAAATAGTAAAATCGGTCAAACGTGAGTCGGATATACGGGAAATAGCATTACAACGCATGCGGGGCAAGCTAGTGTAGTAATAAACGTAGAGTTCCTCGTGGTTTTTGTTATTTGTCTCCATATTAGAAAATGAAGCTTATGCAACTAGCTTTCACGTGGTATACATGAGATTTGTATTGGTTTTTTGGGCCAATTTGCCCATCAGTCTTTAGTTTTTTTAATTCTAGCATGCTATTTTTTCCGCAATGTGTTTAATAAATGTAATTTAAACCCTTTTTTTTAATATTTCACATTATTGTAAGAATGCAATTAGTTATTATAGGGTAAAGTCACCAGTGGTCAGCCAGAGACCAGTAGTCGATCTTATATGAGTGTAAAGAGGGGGAAATATATATTTCGTACTCTTCCCACTCATACAAAGTATAGGCAGAGGTTGACTACAGGTGTCTGGCTGACCACTGGTGACTTTACCCTACCTATTCAATAGTTGTTTTAGCTTTTGGTGTCAGTCCCTAAATATACCGTATGACTGCTGGCGCGTGCCTGTTATTGGCGCATAAACTTTAATTTTCTCTGTCTATATAGGTATATACCAATTTCAATTTGTAATGTTTAAGCCTGTCTGCATTGCTACGCTTTCATTTGATAGATAAATCATTGAAGTTAATCAAATTAAAATAGTAAGGAGAAAAGGTACCTACACTTTGTATCGCGGAAAATTTGCTGATTCCAGAGGAAAAAACCATTGCCTAGTTCCACGCGGAGGAAATGAATTGCTCAAAATATTGAGCCTCAGCACCGAGCGTGGTGAGCCGGTGAATAACGACAGTGGGCAAAAACACAAGTCGCCGAGATGTGAAATATGACGAGCCGATGCCGCGGCGTCAGCTCGGCCGCCGCACGGAGAGTTGTGGACAAGCCTTTATTCCGTTTAAGTTTTATTTCTCTTCTAAATGCGTTGTATTAAAATCAGCTGCTGAATCAAATGCTGAGTTTCTTGCGGCGTTTCTTCTCAGCAGTGGTCTCCTCTTGGGAAGCGCTGGTAGTATCTTGACGTGTAAAAGTGCCCGAGCGGCCTACTTACTAAATAAATTTCTTTTATCTTTTTATCTTTATCAGCCAATATATTGTCTTAAATTAATCGTGGTTATTAATAGGGTAAGCCGCTCAGTACTCAGAAACCTGTAGTCGACCTCTGCCTATACTTTGTATGAGTGGGAAGAGTACAAAAGAAATATTTCACAGTCTTTGCACTCACATAGTTTAGTTTAGTTTAGTTATATTACAATATTAGTTGCATTGCATGTCAAAAAATACAAAATTACATTGAGATCGTCAAAACATAAATAATAATAATCAAAGAATAGAATACAATAATAATTCATAAATTAAAACAATGAAAGTTAAACATCTAATAATAGTCATTCGTCCGATGTCAAAATATGTACAATGAGTAATAAATGTCAGCAAAATAATAAATTTACATTTCCATTTTCATATATTCATCCACGGAGTGTAACGGATTATTCAACAAAAGGTTTCTCAGCTGATGTTTAAATACTTCGTCGGATCGTAAATAAGGTCGACTACTGGTTTATGGCTGACCATTGGGTATTTTTTATTGTAAAATTTAGCGTGGGAATTAATACCTCATTACCATCCGCAATATTTTAATTCAACCCAGTGACAAATTTAAGTTCCTTCTTTGGCAATTTGTAACAAAATCTATCCATATTTAATAAAAATAAAAATAAAGAATCTGAATAAAAATTAGGGAACAATCTTACACACATCATCCTTGTCCCAAAATTAACTCTAGGCTTGGAGAGATGGAAGTACCTACTAGGCCAGTAATTCAACTATTAGGAATATATTCTTAAATACATCACAAAATATCAAAGACACAGGTTCAAATAGGTACCTACCTACATTCGTTCATTACACAATTAGGCGTTTGCCCTTATTAGGAATTGAACCCGGGACTACTAGCTTCGTAGTAAAGTCCAACTGTGCTAAGCGCCGTTGGGACCTTGGGACCTTGGGACTTGTTGAAGGGAATATCCCTTAGATATCCTAGGGGTGGAAGGGATTTTTGGAAATTCATTGCCTATAGGTACTGTTAAAAATAGGAAATTCTACGCGAACAAAGTCACAGGCGTCCTCTAGTACCTAGCTATTATAATGAAGTAGGGTACACTAAATAATTCCGAAGAGTCCTATTTCCGAGTTGATCAATATCTCAAATTCTCATAATTCCTAATGCAATGTTGATCGAAGACTATTTTTTTGATATGGCTGATAAATCAAACCTAACTGACCAACGTATACATTAAATTATGCATTTAATCTATATCTGAAAGTTTACAAAGAAGAACATACGGAAAAAAAACAATTTTTTTAGGTGTTCCCCAGCAAAGTGTACCCCGTATCGCTAGCCGCTTGCCCACGTCAGCGCTGACCGCGCGGCTGCGGAAGACGGGCACAAATCAAACTAACGCCGCCATAGCCCGCAGACCGCGGCACCATACGTCTTGGAACCGGTCTGTTGACCGGCCCGTTCCCAAACAATGGGATATTGCTTTAGTAGTCAAGTCATTTTGGCTTTGCATTTCGAAAAACTGTTTATTTTTAAAGGTGGAAATAACAATTGAGATGTTAAATTTACTGAGAGTTAGCAATGAGATTTCCACTCGTATGCTTATGGAAGAATGTGCTCAAGAACTAGGTTTTTGATGTGACTTCACCAGATTATTAGTTTGAACAACAATGGAAAGTAATGATGATGACCAAATAAAATAATGCTTACTTACAACATAATTAGTTCATTACCATCCACGAAACTTTACATTTTTTTTTCACTTTTACAATTTATTGAGGCTTTTAGATAATTTCCAACACGATGCCAGCGTAACACGACACTTTATATTCTTATGTAACTTATGAAATAATTACTTTCCGCATGATAAAGTTTACTCAAATGTAACATGACGTATTATGTAAAGTTAAATTGAAAGTCTTAAAACAGTTAAAGCATCTGTGGGGACGTCTATATCTTCATTTATTTTTATTTTTCAGTAGGCACCCACTTCATTGGAGCTATAAAGCCTCGTTCCCAATTCGTTACTGTCGTTGTGGTTGTATACAATTAGTGTTTCAGCCAATGGGGGCGCGAGCAACTGTATCCAGCGACGCCATTGGCGGAAACTGTAGCAGATGTGTGGGAGGGCGCGGCTTGCTACAATTGTTTCAGTATAAGGGGTGGTTTTATTTCTATGTTGCTTTATTTCTTGTTTACATAAATTTTGTCTGGCGTTTGCTGGTTGGTGTTCAAATACCTACGTGAAATTCTAATTAATAGCTCATTTACTGAAAATATTTAAATATTTATGAAGGGCATCGGGTTGTACCTAACGTATATAGAATTAATTGCATGAAACTAATATGGGTGGCGGAATATGGTTAAATGTCAATGAGAATAATCGATTTGCTCAAAGTTTAAACAGAAATTGACTACTTATGTCATGGAGGAATAGAATGTTGATTAAAATTAATCTTTATTAAAATTCCAGACACAAAACGAGCATTAATGTTTGTAAAAGTAATACCCTAGCGTAAAACCGTTAAACCGATTTAGCAACAATAATAAGTTACAGCCATTTAACAGATTTCAAGTCTGTTTCTGCGTTAAATTTCGCAATCGAAAACCATTTGCAGGCGATTTTTAGCAAAACCTTTCGCAGCATTCGCAGCAGTAACAAATATTTTCCTAGTCTACTTAAACTGACAACGTTGGTTATTCTTCAGAACTCTACAATTAGCTAAGAAATATCCCACAATCAAGAAAAGGCCTCCCCTCAACAACTCAAACCATTCGAGTCTTAAACGTGATAATAATCAACATCTTCAACGTAAGCCATTTCAAACATAAAACCGTCTCAACCCTACAAAACACTAGCTCAGAACATAAAACACATCAGACGACAAATATCATTGTTCGACTCAAAGGCACACGTATGAGCACGACGTGTGTGTGTGTGTGTGTGTGGGTACTCACACATGTCTGCCAAATTACTTCTACAACACAATATCCGGAGCGTCTACCTTGGGGGAAGATCGATGCGGGGTTTGTGAGGATACAGGGTTTTGCATACGACTTTGCTCAATCAATAAGACATTTATATTGTAAAGGGTGTTTAATTATTTGTAACATGTATTATGATAAAGTCTTGCAGATGTTATGGAAAGAATCACGTCTAAACGGTGCACGTTTTGATTGCCATAGGTAATAATTATTACTTATGTAAGCAAAATTTGGTCTAATAATTATGTAAAGTTGTCTGAGCCTAAAGCTCTAAGGCGAAACTATTTAGCTAGCTTCAGCAAGACATTTGTAAAAGCCAAAAAATAAACATAGCAATATAGCAACTGATTAATTATAAATAAATGTTACAATATCGCAAACACACCGCATGACCGCACATCTAAAAAGACAAAGGATTAAAAAAAACTTAAAGTATTAAAAATCATGGCTTAAAACATTAAAATACTCTCACCAATCAAAGTTAAAACTGTCAAAAAAATATGATTTACCAGTTAAGTTGAACAATAAGTTAAACGGTTACCCCTAAGTCGCCCGCCCCCCGCGCGGTAGAGAGGGGGGTATTCAAATTGCGAACATTTCATTTTAACGCTTGCGAAGATATTCGCCCGCTCCCACGCTTACGAGGGGTGAGGGTATCTAGAGCAATGTCGATATCGATACATTTTTTTAAGAAAAATTACATGAATTATTATAATTATTAATTACATACTTCAAGGAGCATTGATGCTGACTCGAAAAAAACAGGAGCTATATGCAAATAGGTACACTAGAACTTTAAAGGAGGGAGGAGCAAACATTTTGCTATATGAATTGCATTAACCATCGGGAAACTGAAAAACGGATTCTTTGTCGAATGTTAAAAGGTTGAAATAACATATTATAAGATTTATAAGCTCTTTACAAAAAAAAAACAAAAAAAGCGGAAAGTCTTAAGCGATGGCGATCTACCATACCTACTGCTAAACGTTAACTGTTGTTCTGAACGGGCATTATCTACTAATTATTTATTCTTTTCAAACATAAGGAAGGAACTGGATTCACACTGACTTAATACTTTACATTACTTTTAACTGAGTCATAGGTGGACGATTTATTCTAAATTGAAAAAATATATATCCTGACTACCTATTTGAAAGCCTATTTGAGGCCGGAAAGACCGGTGATATTTTCTCACTGTGAGTGATATTTAAATTGTCTAATATACCTACTTGTTTAGCCAGTTTTTGTGTTTCACAACTGGACAAGTACGCTTCTGTCTCTACACTCGTCCCGGTGTCCTCGTAGAGCGCACTCCTATCAGTCGCTTGCAAACGCGTCCAGGATTTCCCACCATCTTTTTTTGGCTCTCCCTCTGCTGATGTCGTGGATGTGGAAATAAGACGTATTTTTGGCCCGTCTGTCATCGCACATGCGACAGACGGGTCCGCTGTCCAGCACAGCAACGTTGGCAATTCCAGATCTAAAACTGCTTCATGTTGCTGACCAAATTGGATATTTGGACGTCCATTACCTATGTTGCGCTCCTTTGCTGTTCCACAAAGCTTGGCACCGGAATTCAAACCTTGGTCGAAATAAAATTAAAGCATTAATCAAGTTCACGATACCGACATTTCTATATCTAGCCCTTTTTCCCACCCTATGACCAAGTTGAGACGTTTGCGAAATGTGGATATTTCACGAATTGATCGTTCCGCTGTGGAATTCTCATTTGCGCCTCCCCGCCCCCCGCGCTCTCCGCTCACCACCTGGCTACTGATACAGGGAGTTTGAAAATTTACCCTTTGTATGTTTTGAGGTGAATTGGATGGTGAAAACGAGGGAATGTGAAAACGAGGGATCATTGCTAGCTGCAGTTTTTAAGAGGCAACATTATTTAGTATTTTCTTAACTTACTCTCATTTACCTACCGCTCAGCACTTTATGATTAAAAGTGGTTTTCTAAGTAGTTATAGTGTGGTCATGTCAACATAACTAGTTTTTAAGGTTTAGATCAATTTAAGCTATCATATACCTATAGGTACCTATTTTGATAAGTTATAAAACATTATTCAAACATTGAAATAGAAACAGGAACATGAGACATGAAAAAGGACAAACAATTATCTAAGTACCTATGCTACTGGCAGATTCTAAATAGAAATAAACTTAAACACCCTGTACGCGATCGGCTTACAATCGCGCAGATATTCAATTCGTTTTATACATTAATAATTATACCACCTCCCCTCCCGCCCTCCCCGCCTCATTGTAATTTAAATCGAATTCCCGCCGACAAGTAAATTGAAATATTTCAATTTGGAACGCACCTCTGACATTCGGTTTGAATTTGAATTAGGAATTGAAGATCTGTTACTTCCACTTTCTCTTTAATTTAAATAAATTATATATGTACTTAAATTGTAAATAGAGTTTTAAATATAGAGACAAGTTTATTTAATAAAACATCCATGTTATTAAAATAGCACTGATAGATGACAAATAATAATGTTCAGTGCTATACGGAAATCAGGCGACGGTATTTTTCTCATGCCAAACTAGGTTAATTAGGGTGGCTAGTTTTGAATAATAAATAGAGATATAATACGTGCATGTCAGTTTATGTCACGATGCGTTACGAAGATAGTGAAGCAGAACTAGCGAACAACAGTATCGTAAGTTCCATCTCGTAACGCTCTCGAGCCGTCTGCCGGCCCCATTCAACGCATTAAACCGCACTGTCTAAACAATTAAACAAAAACCTCTACAATAAATATTAAAAAGGAGCGGAATCCTCGACGCGAATAACAAACATAATTGTTTTTTTGTGCCTCATTCAATAGAGCTTTGTCCGGTAATACAAAAACTGGTTCTCAAAAAAGTCACCTTTATAAATTAAGTTTCAGCATTCGCGAACACCAATCAGCAGCGAGCGGAACCCCGCCTCTGAGCGCTGATTGGCGCTCCCGGCGCACTCATCTGTCTACATTTTATATAACCGGATGATACAACATATACAGTTAACACTATAGTGGGAGCGGGACGGAGCTACAGTGGAGACAGTGTGTCGCTCCGCTCGCGCCGTCTCTCTCGCGCGATACTGTCAGTTTGTTCGCCGAAAATGAAGCAACAGTGTTGGCAACACTCGCCGCGGAGAGCGCGCCTTAACTGTTGCGCGTTCCAAATTTTAAAATCGAACGGGATTTGAATTTTGAACTTGGAACTAACTAACGTATTGGACTATTTGGTTTTTTAAAAGTGTTGCAATGTTCTGGATGGTAGCGTTTTAAGTGTTGGATAGTCTTGTGTGTTTATTTGTCTATTTGTGATGGAGATGTCGCTCCCGAACGGCGTGGACGTGTCCCAGCTGGTACAGCATCCAGTCTTGGCAGCCCTTCCTCCCTTCTTCCTTAGAGCTTCCGAGAGATATCAGGTAAATTTATTTGTTCATATATTTTAAAGTAAAAACGTCAGATATGTCACAACTGTGTCAATAATTTGCAATGGTTACGGCTTGCTCGTTTTTTGTAATTTTTCCAAGAGACAAATTATTAAACTGTCGTTTTTTATCGGTTTTCTTATGAAATTTAAAGTTATGTTTAGATTTTGCAAAATTGCAGAAAAAACAAGGGGTTTGATAAACATAATGTGATAATTCTATTCGGTATTGAACTTTTTTATTATTTAAGGAATATTTTGGAAACAGTAGGTACTATTATTTGTGTGGTATTGTCATGTTTGTTGCTAAAAAAAACATTTTATTTAGTTAAGATTTGGCTATAAAAAAAAAACAAAAATAATATAATACCTAAGGGTTTTTTAAATTCCTATTCCAAACATTTTTATTTTTTTAAAGTGAGATTTAGTACATAATAAACAAATTAGGTTAGGTATTGTGCAAATTAATAAAAAAGGACGGTGCTAATGCATTGGTAGGTATCTGATAAAAAGTCTTGATAATCTGATTAGGATAAAATATAGATATGAAACTTATGTTTGTGTTTGTAATCTTCATTTCTGTAAACAATGGATACCAGATTTATTTGTCCATTATTATTTAAACAAGTATTTATTTCCAATCGTAAATTGACATGCCTATGCCTACCTACTTCGCGTGACCTAGCCGACGGCAAAATGGCGTCGGCGTGGACAGGTTCGGGGGACTGAATAAAAAGATAATAAATCTAACCAATTTGTTAAATTGATTTAAATATTTCCAGTATAAACTGACACTCACGAAGGACGCGAGTGCATACTTTAGTGCTTAGTGCAGTTTATATTGGACATTATTCGTCGTTGAAATCTTGATCTTTCCTTTCGTGATTTCTTGATCTTTCGTGATCTTTCCTTGTTACCGTATTCTGGCAAATACGGAAATGTTGTTTTTTGTTTTTTAGTTATTTTGAATGTAGGTACTTATACCTAAATATGCTTAAGAGCCTAAAGATTATTAGTCGTAAACGTACCTAACTGTTTAGCGCTCTATATTAATAAAACGAATAATTAGAAACTTTAACAGCCCTTCTATAAAATCTACTTCATTTTTATCACAATACTAATCTCTATTAAAAATTTCACACCTTTCACAACCACCCTGTAATTACCCTTACACAAGTATCATTAACAAACTAACAGTTCAAGTAACACTTCCGGGACAAACGTCGTTCATAATACATTGTAATTGATAACAATATTTACAGTTGCATTGTAAACTAGAGGGTGTAGGTAATTGGACACGGAGGGGAATGAAATGAAACGCGGAAGGTAATGAAGTGTTATAACACGGTAATTATGTTGTTAGGTTACTGTTAAATGTAACTCATGTTAAAGGTATCGGATTACTTTAAGTATCCTTTAGCTTTTGTTATAAATTTGATGGTGACTTTCGTTACAAGGTTGCCCTAATTTTTATTTTCTTTGTTAAATTACGGCAATTTGATTTTTCGGTTGCAGTTCGATTTTATTATAAAAAACGTTGCTTATCGCGAATAATAAATAACTAACCAAAAAATATTATTTTTCCAAAATATCAGAATGTCCCAATCATATGTAGGTGGATACAAGGCTCATCGCCAAGTCGATTTTGGAATCTCATTGATAATAGTACCAAAGTAGGGGTGGAGGGGGTAACACCGGATAGTTAAGAAAAAAAAAACAATTATTTATAACACGAAGATATTTGGGTGGTAGGACCTTGTGCAGGGTCCGTCTGGATCGCTACCACCATCTTATCCGCTAAACTACCGCCAAACAGCAGTGTTCGCATTGTTGTGTTCCGGTTTGGGGAAAAGACAGCCGGTGTAATGACTAGCATAGAGGTATTCCATCTTAGTCCTCAGGGTCGGCAACGCATTTTCAGTCTTGTGAATGCGAATGTCTATGGGTCACAGTTTCCACTTACCATCAGGAGGCCTGTGTGCCCGCTTGCCTTCTCAATGTCATTAAAAAAAATACAAAAAAAAATCTAATATCAAAATCAAGTAGTAATTGAGTATCATTTGGCACGAACTTATCGAGATCAAGTTATTAGTTAAAAGATCAATCAACATTTGCTTACATTTAGTAAATCCGATTTCACCCCTAAGAATGAAAATAAATGTATTTGGTATCATAGACGTAAAATATTTTAGAGTTAGAGCTTAGTTTGGGACTAGGTCAATGAGTGAGACACTGTCCGCAGATATTAGTCACCGGAGATATTCGAAACTAATGACATAGTCCCAAACGTCTCTAACATTTTACAATACTTGAAAACGATGTAGGTACCTACGTTCATATAGGCATTTAGGCATAGACTCAGAAACCAGTAATTGTACTGATTCATTAAATATTTGCTCGCACCGGAGTACCTACCCACCTAGGACAGCTAGGTTTGCAGGCAGTCTGTGCCAACTGGGCTAAATACATTGTCAAATATGTCAAACAATGCGATCGCTGCTTGGCGGTGGCCGCTGGGTTAAGGCGATGGTGGTAGCGATCCTACCACCAGTGGTTACCTGGTTATGTTTGACGAGTTTGTCTAGTGGAAAAAGCTAGCTGTCCTAGGTACATAGTATCACTATCAAAGTATATTTTTTGACCACATTTTTGTATTTCTGAATGTTTGTTGTATTTAATAAGTTAAGGTACTTTTATCGTTTTAATGTGTTTTAAAAAGGTTGTACTCTTTTTTAACTTTTAATAGTATTTATCTATATCCATATCATAACTTCCCTATTATATGTTTAGAAACGATAAGCAAACAGCCTATATTAAGAAACCTGTATCTGTGGTTGCACTTTAATGTTAACATTAAAGTATTACATGTCATTAAAGTATCGGTTATTGATGTAGTTGCATCTTAATGTTCACTTTAAAGTTTCGGTCACCGAAACTTTAAAGTGAACATTAAGATGCAGGTTCTTTAAGACACAAGGCAACATGGTACAATTTTCTCACATATTGTAGAAAACTTATGATATGCATGTAGATAAAGTTATGTATGCGACTGTACGCATAATTAGGCATTAAAACACTCGTGTGATCTTATTATGAAACTCACCTATCGGCTCGTTTCATAAAACCACACTCGTGTATTAATGCCTCTCATTAATTAATGCCTCTCATTATGCACCAGTCACATAACTATTATCTGCTGTTGCAGTGATCATCGAATATTACGTGATTAAGACTATTAAAAGTAGTTTAGCTAAACTTTAACTGGCAACACCGCATTCTTTTCTTTTTCAGGATTTTTGCTATTATTAAACATATCTAACCTAACCTACAGGTTCTATAGATGTATGTTTGTAAATACAGAAACATACTTTAGTTCACCAAGCATCTGCGATTTAAAAAGTCCGATTTAGACTAGATTAAATTAGATCAATTCATAAAATTAAACCCACACTAAGGCCTGTGTGTAGGTACAACATAAGATAACTTTTTATCGCAATACGGCTTGTGTTTTATGCAACGCAGTTCTCTTGTCCGCAGCGGACGCCGAAGTGCGCGCGCTGCCGCAACCACGGCGTGGTGTCGGCGCTGAAGGGGCACAAGCGCTACTGCCGCTGGCGGGACTGCGTGTGCGCCAAGTGCACGCTCATCGCCGAGCGACAGCGCGTCATGGCCGCCCAGGTACGTCACAGTGTCACACTAGTCGCAGCCACGGCGTGGTGTCGGCGCTGAAGGGGCACAAGCGCTACTGCCGCTGGCGGGACTGCGTGTGCGCCAAGTGCACGCTCATCGCCGAGCGACAGCGCGTCATGGCCGCCCAGGTACGTCACAGTGACACACTTGCCGCAACCACGGCGTGGTGTCGGCGCTGAAGGGGCACAAGCGCTACTGCCGCTGGCGGGACTGCGTGTGCGCCAAGTGCACGCTCATCGCCGAGCGACAGCGCGTCATGGCCGCCCAGGTACGTCACAGTGTCACACTAGTCGCAGCCACGGCGTGGTGTCGGCGCTGAAGGGGCACAAGCGCTACTGCCGCTGGCGGGACTGCGTGTGCGCCAAGTGCACGCTCATCGCCGAGCGACAGCGCGTCATGGCCGCCCAGGTACGTCACAGTGACACACTTGTCGCAGCCACGGCGTGGTGTCGGCGCTGAAGGGGCACAAGCGCTACTGCCGCTGGCGGGACTGCGTGTGCGCCAAGTGCACGCTCATCGCCGAGCGACAGCGCGTCATGGCCGCCCAGGTACGTCACAGTGACACACTTGTCGCAGCCACGGCGTGGTGTCGGCGCTGAAGGGGCACAAGCGCTACTGCCGCTGGCGGGACTGCGTGTGCGCCAAGTGCACGCTCATCGCCGAGCGACAGCGCGTCATGGCCGCCCAGGTACGTCACAGTGACACACTTGCCGCAACCACGGCGTGGTGTCGGCGCTGAAGGGGCACAAGCGCTACTGCCGCTGGCGGGACTGCGTGTGCGCCAAGTGCACGCTCATCGCCGAGCGACAGCGCGTCATGGCCGTCCAGGTACGTCACAGTGACACACATTTTTATGCCAAACAATAGGATAAACCTCAAAAGAACAGCTATAAACGCCTTTTGCGCAGACTAAGGCAGCATACCTAAGTGTGGTAGCAGTTGGAAATAACCGCTTGCCCAGCCAGCCATCTTAATGAACCAACTATGAAAGTGTCCTTGTTGGCACCAGGTGGCGCTCCGACGGCAGCAGGCGCAGGAGGAGAACGAGGCGCGGGAGCTGAACCTGCTGTACACCGGCCAGCCCACCGCGCCGCACCACTACGACATGCCCGACGACTCGCCCGGTAAGTCCTCAACAGACATACATTCAGCCGGTAGAAACCCTAATTATAACTGTTATGTTGACAGAATTGAAAAGGTACAAAAAAGTTTTATAGATTTCTATCACTGTACAAGCGGCGCAAGATTGCTTACCTAACATTTTTAGCTTCCAGCGGCCTCGCTGCTCTTTAAACCACTAATTTTAATACGCTTATCGTCGACTGACTATCGGCAGAACTCCTTCTTATTACGGGCAGGTAACATCCTTAATAATAGTGCTAAGGATACGAGTAGGACTAGAGGACGCCCGCGACTTCGCACGCGTAGAATTAGTCTCCCGCCACTCCTCCTAGTTCTTCCCGTTGGGGGTCGATTTTTGAGATTACCTTTCTTACTGCACCCCTAGACTTCACAAGGAACCTATGTACCAAATTTTTAATCTTTTATGTGAGTTCAACATTTTTCGAATAAAATCGGATTGAGTTTTTAAACATGTCAAAATAAACTGTAGGTATGATATAAAATAACTTTCTTCCCACTTTCCACCCGATTATGGGATGAATTTCAATAAAATACGAAACATGTCTTCCATCAATTCTGTTAAAAAATGTTTATGCAAAATTTGAAGTAAATTGGACCAAGGAATCACGTTGTCCCATACAAACTTCGCCCTCCTTTTTCACCCCCTTAGGAGTACAATTTCGGAAAATCGTTTATTGTCCAATTTTCAGGTCACTACGATAAGCGGTTTGCGTGGATCCGTCAGTCAGTCAGTCAGTCAGTCATTCAGGATAAAGCATTTTATATGTATGTATAGATGTATTTAACGCACCTATACGTCTACACTTATGCGGTTACTCAGTCAGAATTTCTTTACATTATTCACTTTTTATTTTCTTTCCATTTTGTGAAATAGTTTGCTCTTGCGTATGTCGTTATTCTCTTGTTTTAAGAATAAAAGAATAAGAATAAGAATAAGAAGTATTTATTGTCACCCAAAAAACCAGTAAAATACTAAATAACAAAATTTTATACATAAAAAAAGGTGAGACAAAAGGCACAGACTCAGCATGTGCTGCGAGCGCGGGCGAGTGCTCGAGTCTTCGCAGCGCTGGTTTTCAGTCTGCCCCTATTCCGCACTCAGTCTAGCTTAACACAAATTTAGCAAGTAGATCAGATAGCATACAATTTATTTATACAGTTTAGGTAGACAAAATAATTAAAATTAAAAAAAAATGCGCGCGTTATTATGTTTTCTTGTAGCGCGGCGCGTGTGCCAGCGTTGGCTGGTTTTCTGTTACTTCTGTTACTTTGTCTCTATCGGTGAGAACCTTAACTGATTTTTTGTTATTAAAGTTTTAATTTTCATCTATTTTTGTAAGCTGTTGGATCTCCAATAAATTATAAATTAATTACTTTCTGCCACAATTGCTTCCTGCTACAGTGCAGTTTTGGGCACTGCCCTTCTGATTCGACAATCGTGGCTTTTAAAATGTTACCGAATAACAATTTTTAAGAGCCACTAATGTCTATAATTAAATTCAACTATATCTATAAATGATATCCGCAGTAGAACTAAGGTTACCGACATAGCCCGAAGAATAGCTAAACTGAAGTGGCAGTGGGCGGGGCACATTGCTCGCAGGACTGATGGCCGATGGGGTCAGAAGGTTCTGGAGTGGCGTCCGCGGACCGGAAGACGAGCTGTAGGTAGGCCTCCAACAAGATGAAGTGACGAACTCGTCAGGATCGCGGGACCGCGGTGGATGCGAAAAGCACAAGACCGGTCTGAGTGGAAAGCCTTGGGGGAAGCCTATATACAGCAGTGGACATCTTTCGGCTGACATGATGATGATGATGATGATATCTATAAATCATAAATATGGACTTGGTTTGTAGTTACGAAAAAAAATCTTGATGAACGACGATATAACCCTACAGGATTAGAGACCTAAATCAAAATGCCTGTATAAGGAATTAATAAAGCCGACTTAAGTTCGCATCTTATTAAAACACAGACAAATACTTTACTAATGAAATAAGTACACTCTATACACTACCTGCTCATAAAAGACGGATACATATTTTCCAGAAAACTTATTTAAATCTGACAAAAACATCCTTTTGAATGCGAAACGAAACCTTCCCTAATCGCCTCTGCCTATCGCAAGCTTTCCCCAATTATAATAATAACTGACTTTGGCAAACATAAAACTACTTACGAAGTTCACCATAACCCTCGTATTACATTGTCAACGTAAATGGGTTTATATCAGACGGTGGACGTGTTATTAGGTGTTCAGAAATCCCGCGCAGGCCGGTTTCCGGCCCGTGATGGGCTGGCTTCCGGTCTGGAGTGAAGTTCTGCAAGTGAAGATACTGACTTTGAACTGACTTTGTTAGGTTTCTTGGTAAATAATGTATCTGGAAGCTATTAACGTGTATGCGATTCTCCATTCTGCGTTGTTAAGGGACTATGCTGACAAAAGGATTTACTGTCATTAGGAACAAATGGAAAATTGACGACTCTAAATTTAAACGAAAAATCAGACAAATGCCAATTTGAAATTGTCCATCCTGTACATCGTCGAAAAAGGAACGAATGCATGGATGCATAATCATAATTGTTTTGAGCCTAAATATCACATTTTGGTCTTATTTCATACTCGTATGAGACTACATGCACTTTATGCATATTTAATTTACTCCTAATTTATAATGACAAAATTCATATCGGGCTTAATTACACAACGAAAATAAATTTGGTTATTAACATTTATCAGCACAATTGTGACGAAATACACTTTGAATGGTATTTTTTTGGTCCAAATTCAAAATGGCAATTCAAGTGAACGATTTTCCATTTGTACATACATACATACCGTCACGCCTTCATCCCAGAGTGGGGCAGGCAGAGCTACAGAATTACCAACAGCTCTAACAACTTGTTGTTAATTCTATAACGACATTTTTCACAAACAGACCAAGATGTTTGACAGGTTGCAAGTAGGGCATGCAATATCGGACGGTTCTCAATTCCGGAATTGATTTTCGAGATTAGCCTTTAATTCCGGAATTCCGGAACTAGTTCCGGAATTAAGGATTTCATTACTTTTTTTGCGATTCTTTCAATGTAGGGCAAAATAAAACAAAAAATTGTAATCAACATTTATGTACTTATAATTAACAGACGTAATTAGTCGTTTTTTCCTTAAACCAAATTAATAATCACAGTAAACATTATTACTCAAACAAAACATATGGTTATTATAATAATTTACAAAAGTGTTAATATTTGGCAAAAGTAATCGACATAATTAAGATTACATATTAAATAAAATACACACTAAACATTTTAAAAATCACAACAAAATGATACAAAATTCAATTAATAGGTAAACTCAGAGTCTTAGCAATAACCAAAAAAACTAATAATCCTAAACCTTTTTTGTCATGTGCATTTGGCAGAACGGGTCAAACCATATTTTGAGCTAAAAAATGTTTGGTTATTATGAATAAGGTATCGATACTCTAAGTTAACATAAAATACACACTTAAAAAATCCCAGAGATCATATGCTTTAAAAAATCAACATTGTAAAAATAAAAGAATAAATGGTTAAACACAATTTTAGCAATCGTGTTGCCCGATTTAGGTAGATCGTGTCCACTCTTTTTAAATAATTTTCGTAGATCTTGACTTTCACTAAAAAGTCTAAAAGTAACACCATCTAAGGCCGTCATTCTGGACACGATCGTTTCCAAGGATTCATTCCCAGCCGACTTGTAAAAATCTGTCACAAGTTTTCGTTTTTTGCCTTGTTTTGTCGGCTGGTCATATTCTGTTGACATAGGTGTCGAAGCAGAAATACCTGTAGATGTTCCAGGCGTTTCACTATTCACTTCGAGATTTGTAGGGAAGGCGATATCTGGATGTTTAGAGCGTAGGTGTGTGTGTAAGCCAGTTGTGGCCCCGCCTGCAGTTTTGAGTATTTTGTGACATGTCTTGCACTGAGCCGACTGTCCGTCACTGGCACGCAGATAGTGTTTCCATTTTTTTAATGTGCTCTTTGAAAATTCCACGTAGGTACATCACCTTTTTTCCTGTAGAAGACCTGAAATATAATAGACATTTAATATACCTAACTTGATTTGTAATCTTTTTAGTACGGTTTTTTAAACATGCAAAAAACAAAACTTAACATGACTGCTATACTTTAAAAAAAAATCATTCAATAACAAACATGGGTGTTCATGTTAATGGTTTGTTCTTTTCATGTATACAGAGTGTGTGCAACACATTCAATTCAACTTAGATTGACCACAGAAATTGTCAGTTAAGAAATCTTTTAAATGCCATATCATACCTCACGTGCTTTACATACCCCTGGGTGAGCCAGCTCGATTGCTGTGTTTTATGTTACACAGTGTTTTAAATTCTTAGGTTTATTTTGTGCTTGTGTTAGTGAGATTAAATTATGTATCACGGGGCTGACATAGTCGCCAAGCGACTCAAAGACCCTAAATCTTGTAAACGAGAATTAAAAAAACATTTAGGTTTGGAAATAATCAAGGTAAATAATACTTACATTGTTCTTTGATGCCGCACGCATGTCACACACACTTAAAATAAGGAATACTCTCGCAACGGTCACGAAGCCACAAGTCACAACACAACGTTCATCAACAGGTTTGCAATAGGAACATTAGGAACTGATTGTATTTATTATTGTTTAGGTGAAAGTACAATGTAAAAAAAGATAAAGATAAAGATAAAGAGAAATTTATTCACAACAATACAAAAAATTACATTACATAGATACAAAAAGAACAAGACACAGAGAAATTGTTGCGAAATGGACCCAACTCAGCATGTGCTGGCTGTAAAGCCAACGCTGGTCTTCCGTTGGGACCGCTCGGTGAAAACACGGAAGGTGATACAGACATTACAACATGAATGTGAGACAGACATAGGATTTTAACGGGTTTTTGTCTCGCTCTGACGCTCGGTCGCAAACCCTTAGGGTCATAAAACATTACCTGAACATTACCTGCGGAGCCGAAGGTAACATTGATTGCAATTGAACTAATTTTTGCCGTGGTTATTTCGTAATATAATAATTTTAAATAAACATCTAATACAATTAAAACTGTATTTGTTCAATTTCGGAATTTCGATATTGAGTGAACCTCAATTCCGGAATTGAAATATCGGAAAAAGCTCCGAAATTCCGGAATTTCGAAATTGCTGATTCCGGAATTCAAGCCCTAGTTGCAAGCCCATCGGCTAACAATACTACAAGCCTTTAATCCCTTAGTCGTCTCTTACGACTTCCACAGGAAGCCATGGAGTGGCACTATTCTAAGCCGGCAACCACACGGCACACGGGCCACGGGATTTGTACTTAATGAGAGTAAATCAATAAAATACTGAATTTATTTATAAAGAACCATTGTTATAATACTAAAAATTTCAAACATGCTCTTAATATTTAAAAAAAAAGTGTTTATATAGTGTTATTAAATGTAATAAAATAGGAACCATGAACTTATAAATATCCTAGTCATGTTTGAATTTAAAGTATTCAATGACATATTTTACGGCATTTTTTACAACTCTGAATCTACCGGTGCTTTTGAAACACAAGAGCTTAAAGAGCTACAAACCACTTATTAAAAAATAACATACGTAGGCAATTACAGAAAAAAACCGAGTTATATCTACTCCAGATTTATGGAGAAAGATATTAGTATGATCAACATATTTTCTGCCGACTGTACGTAGAGTTGCCAATAACCCTTAACATAAAACATTTTACTTGTCCAATTAGGGTAATGTTTTTGACACGTCTATTCTGGCCGCCCGGATCACCCGATTTCTCCAACCTAGGTGTCAAATGAAAAAGTATCATAAGTTGATAAAACTCGTATTTTCTGCAATTTCAAATTACTTGCAAGAAAATATATTAGTTGTGTGGCCTTGTCAAACTTACCTAACTAGAGTCGCTGTTGTTAAAACCTGGTTTTGACAGCGCATAATACAACACGATTAAATTAATACTAATAGAACGCGAAAAACTTTTCCTTTTTTCAAACATTAACGAGCTACAGCGCTGAAAGCGTAATTCTCAATTAGCGAACCGTCAATTAGTGATAAAAGAGTGTTGCCACTTTTCCGCCGGAGAAAAGGTGAAAGAGTCGAAAAGGGCACGCGGAGAAAGTGTACGTGGATATTGTAGCGCGGACAGCGCGCGGCGAGGAGTCGACATTGTTTGGTTTTAAGAATCAAACAATTATTTAATTGGTTGCTTCTTTCTTGCACGATTGTTGTTGTCAATAGGCGTCTTCATTCTAAATGTATATTTGTCAAAGCATATTTGAACAAAACAACACACTAAACATGCTTCCTGTTACACGTTGTGTGTTTTGTTTAGAAATGCAACAGTGATGATTAATAATTCTCGTAACGTTTTGTACAATCCCAGAAATCATAATATTTTCAAGAAGTCGATCGATACCATAATGTCTAAAGTTTTCCAGGATTTTGCCTTGAACTTTAGGTAAATATCTGGCCGAATTTCCAATCCCTAATAATAATTTACAAACGTAACACAATACTACATTATTGCCTAGGCGCGGAAAGTAAGACATTTCCTTACAAGGTGGTTAGCAGGCCGAGCAATAGCGAAGACTGCTAAAATACGAGTTAGGAAATCCTCAATGCGAGGAAATGATACAAATACATGATTATAAGTATTTTAAAAAACCTTTGACAAATTTGGAGAGAATGCTTGTTTGAAAGCTACAAGTATTAGTTAAGATTCACGCACAACGAGCCGCCGCCGCCGCCACCACGGCAGAAGCAAAATGAGGCACTTAGCGTCTTCGTTTTTCAAAAGAAAGACCATCCTTTCAGCGCATGTTTGAGAAAAAATATTAATTGAGTTGAGAGACTCCACCGCCTCCCTGTGCTGTTCGTGACTCGATACTGTGCCGCGACTCGCTGCAGTTTCTAATTAAACACGCCTTACACACGTGTGCTGGAAGGGATCGCTTTACGCCCTTCACGGAATTTACTGACACAAGAAAATAGACTTAATAATAATGTAGAAAACTAAATTAGAAAGTGATAAAAAAAATATGGACACAAAGATGAAGCGATTACCAATACATTCATGCTAAATATTAATATATATTGAAATTTGATTGTTTTTCGGAAATAGATTTTCCCAAAATACCCAAAATACTCCTTTTTTCATGAGATTTATTTCATATGCAACAAGGTCCGTTTTGACTAACCTAAATTTTAATACAGATTTTCAAAGTTTTAGATGTTCAAAAACTGTACAATGTATAATGAACACTTCATTTTATTTTTCCCTTAAAATATAAGTAATTTTCTATACGTCAGGATTTTTTCAGAATTTTTGATTCATGAACTTCGAAGATAAGAGGGGGGGAACGGACATTTTTTGTAATTTTTTGACTCTAAATCAAAAAGTACATCACTGGAAGAGCCCTTTCACACGACACCCCATTGGCTATAATCAAAAATCTTTCATTTTTCAATTCCCCATTGTAGACCCCTTTTCAATTACTTACTTATAAAATTAATTTCATATTTTTTTACTAAAAACAGATGCGGGCAAGCAAGTTGTATAACTATGCCAAATTTCAAGTGGATAGCATTTGTAGTTGCTAAGAAAAGCTGCTGTGACATACAGACAGACAGACAACGAGGTCTCACCATAAGGGTTCCTTTTTTACCATTTTGATATGTAAACCTAAAAAACAGCCTGAAGCCGTCAATGTCATTAGAGATTCAAAGTCATTCGTAAGTTATGGGAAGCCCAACCTTAATGCTGTAGAATGTGAGATTGACTTTGGACCCAAGATGGTTCACAAAAAGACTTTTTTTTATGGCCTAGAGAAGGCAAACGAGCACACAGGCCATCTGATGGTAAGTGGAAACTGTGACCCATAGACATTCGCATTCACAAGACTGCAAGCCTAAGACTGCAAATGCGTTGCCAACCCTAAGGACAAAGATGGAATGCCTCCATGCTAGCCATTACACCGGCTGTCTTATCCCCAAACCGGAACACAACAATGCGAACACTGCTGTTTGGCGGTAGGTTAATGAATAAGATGGTGGTAGCGATCCGGACGGACCCTGCACAAGGTCCTACCACCCGCAAAACTTTGACTGCTTTGACAAATGAGTATAATATTCCCCCTGAGTCGAAATGCCGTCGCTTGTTAATCTAATTCCGCGTCGTCAAGGTTTCAGTTAATTGCTGTAGCCTCTCGGAGTTTCTTTAATGTTATGTTGCCAACGCTGCCAAGGATAGCGAAGCTAAACCAGTGCTAGCAAATGTTCTTCTTAAAGTGCCTCTCCAACTTAGTGGTTGGGTATCAGCTGCTGGAATCTGTCCCTATCTTTGGAATAACTCGAATGTTGGCAAAGGCTTCCTTCCTTGATTTCAACACCTCTCTCTCTCTGAGGCAACCTTCGGCCAGTCCTTCAGAAAAGCGTTCGTCATCCCGCCATATCATATCTTAAGTAGCATATCCGAAATTAAATTTTAAAATGCTCACAACTTTTAAAGCTTCGCTATAGCTTAAAGCTGTGCTTCTGTCCTAATTGCCGGGCTGTTGAGTCGCGACTTGCAAAGCTTAATTCGTGCTTATGAGCTTCTGTGTCAATGAAATAACACGTTTCAAACGTTTGGGGTGAAAACCTCAGGTTGGAGTAAGTGTGGTGAATAAGAGAGAGTCAAAGTTATATTAACATTTTGTGGTTTTTATTATTTTTTAAATTTGGTTCTTTTACGTTAAAAAATGTACTTTTTAAATCACACTAACCTCTGCTTATTTCGTGGCTTGAAAATTCTGCTACATTTACTTTCCATACTGGGAAAAATATAATTGTCTCTAACAAGATTGGAATTGCTAAATAAGCGTCTCATTCCATACTAGACTCGTATCAAGCACGTACGTTAGATACATCAACTAGTTTATAGAGATAATTATTTTAAGTACCTATTGTTATCTAGACATAAATTAGTTATTATATAAATATAGCTAGCCCTCTCGTGTTGCTGCGCCCTTGCAGGGTGTCACATGTATGCCTATTCCTGTTTGTTCCACCTTGAATTGTAATGTGATATGCAATAAACTATTGAATTTGAATTTGAATTTGTAACTTTAATTATAAATGATATGGCTATTGAATTTACGTCACTCAAGAAAGAGCCTCTCTTTTACTATGATTTAGTCTGCCTTCAGTCGCAGTCGGTTTCTGCGATGTTACTCCAGAACCTCTATTCAACACCGTTAAACAATATTGCCTTTGACATGTTATCGTATCGTCAACGTTACTATAGCCCTTATTAACAAGACAGTAATGGCGGCCGAGTCAAAAACAATACCTAGGTCAAAGACGGGTGTTTACCGGATGGAACAGAGGCCCATCTCTACTGAAGTTAATAACTAGAAGTACCAAGCCAAAGAGGTTTGTGAAGCGCCGCTTACATCGCGTGGCTGTCAAATAAATACATACAAATTGAGCTCCGGGCGATAACTTTTGTCACCCCCTAAATCAAGTACGATTTCCACGATTTTTGAATATATTTTAGTTATTATAGGCCTCCAACAAGATAGAGTGACGACCTCGTCAGGATCGCGGGACCGCGGTGGATGCGAAAAGCACAAGACCGGTCTGAGTGGAAAGCCTTGGGGGAGGCCTATGTCCAGCAGTGGACGTCTTTCGGCTGACATGATGATGATGATGATTATAAAGAACTAGGTCTGTTTTTTGTTTTTTACATTTGTTTAATTTTAAGAAATATTTTCATGTAAAGGATCGTGCAGACTTTGTTTTTCATGATGTCTACAACATATTCAAAAATGGTAAAAATCAGATCAGGCTTAAGGGGAGACAAACGTTATAGCATTTTGTATAAAAATTAAAAGCTTCACAATTCTCTTAGTTGCTACACTCGGGAGCAAAAATAACGGGCCAGAGTGCGTTTTTCATACTAAAGAGGCTATTTCGAAGCCTTGGTACCTCGCCTTTTAGTGAAATCTGATGATGAATACCTCGAGCATCGATACAGGACTTCCAGAGTGCCTAGGATGGCATCCCTTCATCTGGCATAACTTTTTTTGGCACAATTCATCATTTCGCACAATCATCATTTGGCATAGTCTTTTTTTCTGAAACCGTGTACTTTTCAGGATTATTTAAAATACCATTGCATAGAACCCAATAGGTTAGGTTTGGTTTATTTTATGTCAATCCTGAAAAGTACACGGTTTCAGAAAAAAAGACTTTATGCCAAATGATGATTGTGCGAAATGATGATTTATGCCAAAAAAAATTGTGCAAGACATTAGTAACCCGCCTAGGATACCCAACTGAATGAATCTGCGGTTAACGCCGGAAGTGCAGTTCAGAAAAACATCTAAATTAGCAATAAAATGTAAGGAAATCCAACTGCTGACCCAAATTCTCCCGCTGTGGTGTTAACTGGTTGTGTGATCAGTTAGGTATCTGAAGAACTTTTGACCTCCTCTATTGTACCTAACAGTATCCACCATTAAAACTCCCTCAAAATAACCCCTGGCGAGGAACTAAGGCTTCGAAATAGTCTCGTTTGTATGAAAAACGCACTCTGACCCAATATTTTTGCTCCTGAGTGTATATTTGACACCACGTCATCCAAGTAAACCTCTTAAATCTTTTTCCCGCGGTAACTATTTCGTAAAATGTATAAAGTAGGTAAAAATGATGAGAATACCAATATGTTTTCTCTTCTCAACGTACGTTATATTAACAGTAAACAGCTCGCAACGCTCGTTCTTTCACGAGCTCCCGCCGCGCCTCCAAATTAATCTCTCAAAGAGACATCGCTCCTTCATTGCTTTGCAGTAACTGTACAAAATGTAATCTTGAAAATAAATCTACGCCAGTACAAAATAGGGTGCACATTTGGAAATAAGAGTTAGATCTTACTACGCTGTTATATTGAGTGGCAGATATTGGAGTGTATGGGTTTAACATTTATTAGATCAAATTAAAATGTGTTTGGATGTGCAATTCGATAGGGTGGATATTGTTGATCGTATTAGAAAAGGTAATTTTGTTCATATTAAAAGTGAACAAAGGATAATAAGTGTTGACGTACGGGGATTATCTTTCAAAAGACTGACTGGTGATAAAAATATTCGCAAGGTGTAAATAAAACGAGACATGTATGCAGACGTCCTGGCCCTAGTGTGAGATTTAGTTAAGACCAGTAGCTCGAGAACATTTCGATCGTACGTCACATTTTCGAATCGTGTTTAGTATTCGAAAACTTGTTCTGCGTGCGTGTCTACGCATTCATATATTATTTTACGTAAACTTGACCTTCACTAGTTTTACTACCCGATGAAGAAATAAAAGTCAAAGTCAATGCCAATTTGCTATCAAATTAAATAATATAAATACGGTCACGTCGCCGTAATATCGAAGAAGGCAGCTAACTGCAAAGTAATAGCTAGATAAAGATAAATAGACATTATTCGCAACAATACAAAACTACATTCCATAGATACAAATAAACAAGACAGAGAAATTGTTGCGAAACGGTCCCAAGTCGGCATTCGCTAGCCGTTTTATAAAGCCATAAGTAACAATTCTACAGGTCTAAACTGCTCAAATGGCTGGTCGTCATTGGTCCAGGTTGTGTCTAATGGAAACTTTTAACCTGTTAATTGTATTTTGTAGCTAAATACGAGTAAAAACTATATAAAACAGGCCACTGGTCTTCCGTTGGAACCGCTTGGTGAACAGACGGAAAGCGACACACTTAACACTAAACAACGTTAAAATAAAGACAACATGTAAATAAGCATTCTAAATGTTATTTGGTTACCAATAAAGTATACTTAATATAGTATATGTAGAATACTTTTTTTATGGTATAGAGAAGGCAAACGACCACACAGGCTACATGATATTAAGTGGAAACTGTCAACCATAGTCATTCGAATTCACAAGACTGCAAGCGTAAGACTGCAAATGCGTTGCCAACCCTGAGGACTAAGATAGAATGCCTCTATGCTAGTCATTACACCGGCTGTCTTATCCCCAAACCGAAACACAACAATGCGAACACTGCTGTTTGGCGGTAGGTTAATGGATAAGATGGTGGTAGCGATCCGGACGGACCCTGCACAAGGTACCACCTAACACTACAGTCACTTTTCAGTACCTACTTTGGAGGTCAATTTCTCCAACAGGTTGAGATAGGGCCGCTAAAAAAAAATACGTGTCTGTTATTTTAAACTACTCTCTAAGATAGTTAACTTTGTAAGCATGACCTTCTAATAAAAATCCTAAGTAATACCAATGCTTCGAACCTCACTTCATCCGATCGGTTCGATTCGTATGGAAATTAATCAGCTTTTTGTAGATCATTTACAAAACATAGCAAAGTTGCAATGAGAGCGATCTAGCAGACCGCATCTACTCGTATATTATGTGACCATCCCCGGCGGCCAGCGTAGAGCACATTCCCAGATAGAGAAATACGGCCCGACTTACAAGCGGTTGTGGACAGATAAAAGTAATATTATAGTAGTTTATGTAACAGATACGTAATGAGAGTTCATAAAACACGAGTGTGGTTTTATAATATTCTTAAGATCACAAGAGTCTTTCAAGCCTGAATTATGTACGGTTGCATACATTACTTTATGTACGCACATATTATACGTACTCTAACGGCTGAACCCTATATTTAAACTGGGGATAGATGAGGCTTACTACAGATTAAAATTTGTCTTTTGCCCATAAATAAATAACTAACTGTCCTTTTGGGACGCGCTGGTAGTCAGACATGTTGCAGGGCTTACAGAATAATCACAATATCTAAAACAAAATGCATTTAAGAAATATAACCTACCGCACGCCAGCAAAGTCATGTTCCTACGCTAGTGTTATAAAGGTTATTTAAATGTGGATTCCCGCGCGCGCGAAGGCATGCGGTATTGCGGTTACTATTGCACCCGCTTATGGCTCCTATAGCGCTGCGCTGTTATGGCGCTATATATGTGGCATTCCGCTCTTATTGAGGTGGCGATATTAAATTGTGGGGCGTTTATTGTTAATGTGTTATGTACTGGGGATAGTGTGGCGATACATTTAAAACGTGGATTCTATCTGATGTTATAAATGCTCAAAATACATAATTTAAAATCTATTTGAAAGTGTATCTTACGTTGCCAATATCTTTCGAAATTATACGTCAATTTGAAATACGACCAAAAGGAAAATTGACCATCCTGAATAAAGAATATGTCCATTTGTATTTACGTACGTACACTCTGAAGTATGACCATTGTAACTACGTCCTATCCTATCTGAATTATCCGACCCGGAGGACTTAGTACCGTCTCAGAATCTTTAATTTGTATTTTTTTTCTGATCTTTTAACAGTTACCTATTCTGCTATTTGGGGCCGAGACAAATCAAACACGTTAAGGATCATATAAATAGGTCGAGTCATTGTTGAGTTATAAACGGTCTTATTTAACATTAGACTACATTCACTTTGTGCGTATTTAATTTTCTCACAATTATAAATGGACAAAATTCCATTCGGCCTAAATTAATTCACAACGAAAATAAGTTTATTTGTAAATATTTTTTACCACTATTACATTTTGACTAAATTCACTTTTGATCCAACTTCCAAATGGTCATTTCAAGTGGACGATTTTCCTAATGACAGTGAATCAACCTAATCAACTTTAAACTAAGTGTCGTACATCTACATTAACTCAAAGAAACTATTAAATAAAAAAACAGCTGTGACAGTAAAGAATGATGGGCAAAAATGTATGGAACCCAGCCCAATCGTCAATATAATTATAACTTAGGTAGGCTTATTGATCCCACTGTTTG
Organism: Acleris sparsana; assembly: GCA_923062465.1. Classification (NCBI taxonomy): domain Eukaryota; kingdom Metazoa; phylum Arthropoda; class Insecta; order Lepidoptera; family Tortricidae; genus Acleris; species Acleris sparsana. Next base: position 12,938,599 of record OV281308.1, read on the forward strand.
CTGTAATTGTTGTAAATAGTAAAATCAGTCAAGCGTGAGTCGGATATACGGGAAATAGCATTGCAACGCATGCGGGGCACAGCTAGTGTAGTAATAAACGTTGTGTGAGTGTTAGGTAGGTTCCTAGTGTAGGTTCCTTGGTTTCACTCTGGACTCAAACCTTAACTGGAAGTGTCATGTCGATGAATTGTGTGGTAAACTGAGTAGTGCAGTCTTTGCGTTGCGAAAGCTGAAGGTCCTTATCTCTGATGACGCACTGAAGCAAGTATATTTTGCACATTTTCACTCCCTTATGTCGTACGGTACTCTTATATGGGGAAACTCCACGGATGCCAACAGAGTTATGCTAATGCAGAAACGTGCTGTACGTACATTAGTTGGAGTGAAACCTAAACACTCCTGCAGGGATCTCTTTGTGACGCACCGCATCATGACGCACTACTCACTTTACATTCATGAAATTGTAATGTTTGTGAGAAAAAACATTAACATGTTCGCCCGCGTGCACGCAGTCGGCAAGCAGCTCCGCCACTCGGGGCGTTTGAGGACAGTTCCCCGTCGCATGGCACTTGCAGGGAAGAACCCGCGCGTAATTGGTCCCACCTTTTACGAACGTCTACCCTCCGAAATAAGAAACGAACCATCCGACGATGCATTTGGACACCGGCTGAAAAACCTTTTATTGGAAAATCCATTATACTCAGTTAAAGAGTTTATGGACCTTAATTTATAATTTATTTTGATTTAATATGTATTGTTGTTTTTATTATTTCTGATGTTTTTGACCTATTATGTTATTTATTTTTAAGTATTGCTAATTTGTTTACATGCTATTTTTACGACGATCCTTAACGGTGATAACTCTAGTTTTGTATTGTTATTTTTATTTTTATTTTGACTTCTTATTTATATTTTAGGTTATATTAGATTTGTGTATATTTTTTGACGATTCCAATGAAATTTCTTGTACTTTTGACATACTAACATGCAATGTATATTGTGACTTACTTTGGAAAATAAATATCATTCATTCATTCATTCATTCATTAATATTGGAAGGCTGATAACTCTCTTCTCCGGGGTTTTTGTTGTTTGTCCCCGTAGTAGAAAATGAAGCAAATGTAGGTAACTAGCTTTCACGTGGTATACATGAGATTTGTATTAGTTATATGGGCCAATTTGCCCATCATTTTTTTAATGATTTGATTAATAACATGTTCATTCTTGGCGTGATCAGGATTACCACATTGCACTTAATCTGAAATTTGGAGTGCCGCATCTCTTTTACTCATTATTCGAGACTAAATCGAGAAAAGGGATGGAGCTAACGTACTTAACTTCTACTTTAACAGTTAGGGCCTCAGTCAAAGCTGACATCTAAAAAGATAATTACGTAACTCTCGCAACTTAAGTAGAGTACTCAACGCAAAAATGTTTGCGCGTCGTGGCGTTTCAAAAGCCAATGTATCGAATATTTAAATAAAGTAAAGTATAGGTACTTCCTAAATCTAAGCACGTATGTAAGTGTATGCTTATGTTAAAGATCTTTTTGTGCTCCTAATGGATATAATTACGTAATATTTGTTACGAATTGTGTCATTCAGTTGTGATGGATGTTTACTTGAGTGTAGGATCGACGTCATTTATTAAAAACCGGCCAAGTGCGAGTCGGACTCGCGCACTAAGGGTTCCATATCATTATCTACTTATACAACATTAGCAAAAAACGGCAAAATAATCACTGTTGTATGGGAGACACCCTTAAATATTTAATTTATTCTGATTTTAGTATTTGTTGTTATAGCGGCAACAGAAATACATCTTCTGTGAAAATTTCGACTATCTAGCAATCATTGTTCATGAGATACAGCCTGGTGACAGACAGACGGACAGACAGACAGACAGACAGACAGATGGACTCCGGAGTCTCAGGGTCCAGCTTTTACTCTTTGGGTATGGAACCCTAAAAATATTTTATTGTGGGTAAACATGGACATAGGTTCGTATCGTATACAGCGCAGCTTTTATTCGATATTGGCTGTGTAAGTTACATAACTAAATGAATCAAATAATATGCATCCAATAAAAGACGTACAACCACACTGTTTCTAAAAATAAAAAATAACATCAGCAAATAATTTACGTCAAAAAATAAAGCACGCATCACACAATTGATCAAATTCAATCATACTAAACGTTTTACGTTAAAAACTGAACAAGGGCTCAAAAATCACCAGATGCACTTAAACAAAGCTTTTTAAACGCCCACACCAATTAACCGGTTTGAATGCAACCAATATAAATGGGGCCGTTCAAATCAAATGAGACCTTATAGCGGATGGCGTTTATGCTGTTTAGTAATTAGTTGCCATGATATTTGTATAGTGTGTGATTTTTTACTATTGAAAAATAATACACGCAGTGGCAGCCCTATGGCGCAAACGGGGGCGTGAGGGGGCCCGCGGTTCGGGGAGGCATTGATTTAATATAAGCTGCAATTTAGGGTTGGTGATCGATTGACCTTCAATAGATTTTGGTTGTTTAAGTTATTGAATAGGTAAGGGCAAGGGGGATTTTTAAGCCAATGATCTGTGCGGTATCATACTGTTACGGGATTATAGCACTGAAAAATATCAGTCTCAAGAACAGAATTATGAATTGAAAAAAAAAACAGCTTCTATGTTAAAGGCAGATCAATTTCGAGTTCGTTTAAGGAGAAATGACGAATTACTGACAAACGTTAATATAACCTAGAAAAACTGATTAAATTTATATGTATCGTATGCGTGAGAGAGCTATGTTTGTAATGCTTGGTTTTTTTTTTTGTGCAAGAACCTAATCCACCATACCACGAGAAAACAAGTGAAACCGAATACAATTGTATTTTTTAAACAAAGGTCCCCGCAATGCGGGGTAAATTCGGGTAAAAGCTCCAAATGTCGCCATCGGTGTCGGGTTACTAGCAAATGTCGCGCAATCTCGGTAACACTATATCTCAAGGGGCAGTAATTGTTCGGTTTACCCTAATTAATATATTTAATTGTACAAAAAATCCCAATGACAAGAGATACTTTTCAATCACAATTGTAACCTTTTAGAACGAGTTTCTCGTTCCCAATATTAAAACTGCGGATAGATGTGATACTTCGCGCTGAAATTTGACATAAATATTTTATGATGACAGAAATAGTACTTTAAGTGTAGTCAAATATTAAAGCTATAAATAATAATCACCACTATAAAAAGAACACCCCCCTCTAGCAGGTCCGATCTCGACATGGTTCCTATAACACTGGCTGCGTTACCTCTCTGGATAGCTAGCCTAATCCTTTGGGAGAGGTAACCACCAGCTCTACGATCACCGGAGGATTCTATGAGGCGGGATGACAGAGCCTAAAGCTTTAGTATTTTATGGATACGATGCATGACAAAAAAAATATTAAAGAGATAAAATGTTTGTTCAGTAAGTAGGTCACGCTTCCCAAGAGGAGACCAGTGTTGAGAAGAAATGCCGCAAGCAATTCAACAGTCAGACATTTATTTAAATATTACTTATGGTCAAGATAATCCGTGGTGGATTGAATACGGGAACTACATAAGTATTCAGTCTTTCTCTTATTAGGGCAACTAAAGATAAAATAAAGGCTTTTACATCGACATTTAATTAATTCTATTGTGTTTCCATTTCTACGGAAGAAGCAAATAAAATTGAAGTTTTTTTGAGCCATGGAGAAGGCAAAGCAGCTTTGTGAGTTCTGATGCCCATAAACATTTGCAATGTGAACTAATTTGAAGATCGCAATCCCAAGACTGCAATCCTTGGATGCAATCACGGTGCCAGCCCTCAGGACTAAGATGGAATGCCCTGCTAGTCTTATAACCGATTCTCTTATCCCCACACCGAAACACACAAGTGCGAAAACTGCTGTTTGGCGGTAGGTTAAAGTATTACCCCCTTACTAATAAACGTTGAGTAACGGTGGTATAGCTATACAATGTTTTGTCCTTATCTGTCAAATTCAAATGTCACAATGACAGATAAGGACAAAACATTGTATAGCTATACCACCGTTACTCAACGTTTATTAGTAAGGGGGTTAGAGCGGTAAACGACCCGGATGGACCTTGCACAAGGTCTTACCACCTCTATCGACCACTTTATCCTTAAAATCAGTTTTGTACTGGTCTCTCGTGTCCGTTATTTCTCCACAAACGTGTAAATTCTGGAACTTTTATCCAATATTTTTCGCCAATTTTCCTCACGCACTCCTTTACATTACAAACCTCGGTCACTATCCACTCAAGCGCAATTTCCTTTATCGCTTACATATACCCCTCTCATTCAACTCAATCCGCTACCATTTATAATTCAAGAGGCACTTAGGAACTATACCTATCTCGTTTAGTCTCGTTGATGATCGTATCTTGCTTCTTGCTTCTGTCGAGAGCAGGATGCAACCTGAGTTTCCATTGTGAATGGTATAATGAATTCAGGTTTTCGTTCGGTCAGTTAAAGGGTTTACTTGCTTTTGATGCTTATTTTTTTGCTTCGTGTTTGTTAAACTGCGGTTTTATGTCGATTTATACTCTTTCCTTCGGTATTTCTGTTTTTAATTTGCTACGGAACTAAATTGTTATTTCGTCCGTCTGTTATTTTAAACCATTTTAAACAGACGTTATTTTGACGATATGAATGAAGCTGAGGCAGGTAGATGGTTTCTTAAACCGCTACTTCCTAGTTTTACAAATATATGAACACCTTTTTTATAGGGTTAAAAATCTCTTAAAACATCATAATTATACTATAGGACATCGTCTTAAAGATCCTCAATTCTTGTTTGACACTCACATGGCTGTTGTTTTATTGTCATAATTTTTAAACTGTAACTTTGTGCTGAATGATGAAATGATGATCTTGACTGATCTAAAGATGCGTGATCAATAGCTTTAAGAAGTAAACGTGTCTTGGGATTGGTCTCTGAATCAACAACGTGTTATTAATATAGCCCATAAACGGTCAATGTTGTCTGCCATTTTTTGTGATACTGTGTTTTAGTTTTAACCATCGCAAATCATGAAGTATTTTTTGTTAATATTATTTTTGCATGTTTCTTATCAAACAAACCCAAAGTGCGTAGCTTTATCCACTTGCAGCAAATATAAAAGGTCAGAGTTTCAATAATTGTGTAAGAAAATACTTACGTTTTGGCCAAAACATTTTATATAAAAACAATGGGATGTCTCTTTGGGCCGTATCAACAAATTCATCTTGACTGTTGGGTCCGTCACAAGATACGTCAAAGTAAACGCCAAACCATGGAAAACTGTCATTTTTGACGCATCTCGTGACGAACATTAGAGTTGAGTTTATTAATACGGGCCTTAGACTTTTGCTATAGGTATCTTAAGACCAAAACACGTCTAATGGCAGTATTGACAGATAAAACGATAATATTATACATACATACATACATATCTTCACGCCTGTCTCCCAATGGGGTAGGCAGAGATTAGGGAACGCCAGGTGCATCGGTCCAAACATATACACTTCGCTTCCTCTACATTCATCAATCTTTTCATGCACGTACGTCGGTTTCGGGTGCTTTTGATTTGGCCCTTAATCAGCACATCGCGAATCTGATCACCGTACGTCCGTCTAGGACGTCCCCTACCGACATCTCCGCTCACTCTCGCTCGCCATATCTCTTTCGTAACTCTTCTGTCATCCATCCTTTCTAAATGACCAAACCATCTTAGCATACCCATAATATTATCAAGTCGCAAATTGAGTTTACATTTTATAATGTTGGCAGTACACGCCAAAACCAGCGCTCTTATGTGCAAACACTTTTAATGGTCAAAACTTTTTGATTCCAACTTAAACTGTTACCACACTTCAATTACAATAATAAATGCAATCAAAACCAAAAAGTTACAAAACAAATTGGGAGTAACATGAACACGAAAACACTCTTTTAACAAAAACCTACCCTCCTCGCGTTGCTCGTTGAGAACTTGCTATAATGATCCGAGCAAAAAATAAGGGCACTCGATACCCCGCTGCCCAGCGATTATAGAAACCTTTTTGTGTAAAAAAATCTCAATTGGATTCACTGTTAAAACGGCCACGATCTTTTACATCCTTAAACACATCTTCAGGCCCCACGTGCAGAAACCAACTGTATTTTCCTCCCAACTAGGACTTCCTATCGCCACGTTCACGTTTAGCTGTTGCTTCTTTTACGTGACTTTGAGCTTTAAGTTGGTAGGTTTGGGGTCATGTTTGGTTGGTGGTTTGTCTGTTTGGCTAGGGTGCTCCAGGGCCCTCCAATTCCGGAAGGTTAATGGTTGAGTAATCGACAGACGCCAGAGGGGCGCTGCGTTTGATATGTCGAGATAGAGAGGCTGGATACAACTAGTATCGTCTTTAGTTTGGTTTATTTTGTAGTTGTTACTCTAGAAAATGTATTTGATTGAGTATTTATTACACAAACAAAGTATCTAAAATACAAACGGTGTCTAAGTTAGTTCATATTACGCTACAGGTGACTAAATTATTATCAATTGTCTGTCTCTTTTCCTTAACTGTGCTTCTCTCTATCGGTGTGCAGCACCACATTTCAAAGCCTACCAGTCGTTTCAGTCCTGCTGAGTCTTTGTCCAAGGTTCTCCGCCATAGCGCTAGACTCCAGATGTAAAAATCTGACACAAATCGACCTAGTCCCAAACTAAGCTTCTAGGCTTGTACTTTGGGCACTATTTAGACCACCACCTTCACCTTAATAAGCCTGCATGTAGTTTAAAATCAGTCCGCCTAGCCCCGAGCACAACGACACCACTTCCAGCACTCCTACGCAGACAAATTGGCGTGCGATAAACCTTTTTTTATGACATCGCCCCTTCTCTGTAACCGATCCACGCGAAACACAATACACGGGGCTTCTTGGATTTTATTAAATTTTTACGTTTGTTGATTGCACAGGTCGGGTTCCTTCATCACATTGTTTCATACAATTGAAGACTTACCAAAGTTTATTGTTTTTTTGGAAATTTGATCCTCGATGGGGAAGTTGAGTGGAAAAAAGCGGCAAAATAATACGGAGTATTTGACGGTACCTAGCCACGAGTGTACGTACCTACAGTGGGAGTGATGTCATCGTAAATAATGAGGAATATACAGTTTGTATCGCTAACTAGTTAAGAACACTATGAAGATTCAATATTTCCGATGGCTTCTGGATGAATTCAGAATAAGATCGTCAGTGTAAAAACAGTAAAAGAAACAAAAAAAAATAGCTCGAATGCGTGTCATACAACGTCAAGAATACAATAATAAAGTAATATAACGGCTTAATATAACAGGTTATTTAACAGAATATAGTGATTTCGTCAATAACATATTTTTAAGCCGGCGATCAAATTTTTCATCAGAAGATTCATTTATTCATTCAGTATGGTACTTATTACCTGGTCATCATAATCATTGTGGTCATGAACCGTCTCACAGTTAGTCACATGGAAGCCCCCCCCCTATTACAACTACATATTAAAAGTACATTCGACCTGTAGGGTCAGCCAGTGGTAAGTCAGCTTCGGATCCTATTATTATTTGCAAATCCATGATTGGCATTAGCATGCTTCTTTAATACTCATTTCACCAGCTCTCTCAGGTACTCCCACAGGATAGACAAACAATCCCACCTACAACTGTACAACTTACTTCTTTATTGAGTGACTGTTGAGTTTCTTGCGGCGCTTCTTCTCATAAGTGGTCTCCTGTTGGGAAGCGCCGGTAGATTTTTGACATTTAAAAAGTGCCAGTGCAGCCTTCTTACTGAATAACCGTATTTTAGATGAAGCAAAAGCTAATGTTAAGGGGTAAGACGGTAGTTACTTTTCACAATGTCCTACAATCCGCTATTTATCTCCTTCCTCACTTTTGTTTACACAACTCTTTTCACTTCGCTTCAATTAGAACAGAAGATAAGCATGAGACACAGAGTAACGGCAGATCTTATCTCCGAGCAGGGCTGCGACCTCTAATTTATTAATCTGTTTGTAAAACCACCCCTCACGGATACAATAACGGGTGGAGGGTGCTCGGTGACCGCAGGTCGCGGGAGCGGGACGGGCGCGGGGAGGGCGCGGTTCGAGAGCGGTTGCTAATTAGTTTTCATTATCTGTACACAATGTGTGGTTAAGTGGGCTAGTGTAGGTGGGGAGTGCGTAGGCTAGGTAAGGTTAGGAATTGATTTCTCTGTCTGTCATTATTAATAACTGAGTGTGAAACTTGTAAAATATATATGGATTAGGATTAGGACAAATATCATAGATATCAGAAAACATTCTCACAATAATTCCGTCATGACCTGACAACTTCAATTCCGAACTGAACCTACTCCATAATTTGACGGGTCTCATCGTTTATCAGATTAAAAAAACTATTTATTACTCATAACACAATGGACCCGAATCTACTAAAACTCTTTGCTATTCTATGAGCAGCTGTCATTATCAAATGACAGCGCTAATTTGAATCTGACGCTTCTTATTTCAGGCGGTTTATTCAACTTTATATTGACATTCTGGAAGAGCACTTGTTAAATCTGCCGTCTAAACTATGTCTAAAAATTAGACAATTTATTTTTAGGCTATTTAAGTGATGTGCACATAGAATCGGGTCCAATACCCGGCCATTTTTAACCAATTGTTTTTTCTGCAAAACCAATAATATAATATAGACAAACATTCCACACGAACCACTTTCTTTTGTGACAGATTTAATAAAGGGCAGTATATTTATATTTACATTGAAATGAAGCGATACGTCTGTTTATTACGAGCATTTGTTTATTGTGATGCGCCCCATATTAAATACAGTGGCTTTGGGTTGGCAAGCCCTGCATCCAGGGTTGCCACTCTTGTGTAATATTTGTGTTTTAAACAATATTTGTTGATTTTGTAATATTCTAGTCGTATTCTCTACGTTTGTTTAAAAGGTGGCGAAATTAAGAATAAGACTTGTCTACCATCTCGCTAATATCGCCTTCTTGGTCGGCCTCTGCTCGGCTACGTGGCCTGTATGATAAATGACCAAATTATTATCTGTTTTCGATTTGTTTTCAAAATGTTGATCCAAATAAATCAATAATATTTTAATGAAGTCAGAATAATTACAAATCTAACGAATTAATCGCATTTTAGCTAACAAACACAGCAGCATATAGATATAAGAGCATTTTTATAAGAAATAATCCCGCCAACTAATACTTTAGAAGCACTTTTTTCTTCGACGAGCGACAAGCATGAAAAATATAATATTCATTCAAGATAAAGGTTAAGCCTCAGATCTGAATTAAAAAAAACATTGAAATAATAAATACTTTTTTTAAACTCCTTTATCATGTTCCTCATTACACAATTTCTAATCGCGTGATAATTGATTGGTATAGAATTTTATAAACGCCAACACAGCGCGAAACATGAACACATGTAGATTAAATATCAAACAATGCACTAGTTCGCTATTTAAATTAATAATATGATTTATCCGCTCGCCAACCCTGCCGCAAGCCACCGTATGATTGCATTGTAATAGAATACTAATTCTTCAATCGAATGCATAACCCTGACTACGCTTCATCCCAGACAAAAATATACGTTTAGCCTCCAAATTAAGGTTCAAAATAAACCGCTTCAAAACTATAATAGAGGTGCCCAACAATTGGTTTTATTGTTACCACCCGCCGATTCAAAGTTACTCCGTCCAAGTCACATCAGTAGGCGCAAAAATCAAACCAAATAGAACTTTACTGTCTTAAATGTTAGAGTTAAATTTGGTTCGTTTTAAAAAGTATTAAATAAGAGGTGTCACAAACAATTGGTCCAGGGGTGGTATTGTATCGCTAATCACTCGAGAACGGACGCAGGAATCAGGGGATAAGTTTTATCGAGGGTCGTGAACTTTGGCGGACTAATTGAATTTTCTGTTTGGGAGGAATGGCAATTTTAAAGCCATTTTATTGGGATTCAAGTTGTGCAGTATGAGTAGTCACGGCCCACGGTATCGTTTATTATGGACTAAATTATACTGGGGGATTTGTGAACTTGCTTTTACGGTTAGACTGGTGTCGCAATAATTGTGTTTTGTTTCTTTCTATCTTAGTTTAATGGAAAAAACACAATAAATAACCTATAACCTACTTGAATACAGACAAAAGGCAGATAAACGCCAGGTTTCATTTTATGTTTTTTTTAAAGCAAGCATTTGTTGATATTAATGGTAAGCTCGGTTTGTAGTATTAGATAGAGAATATTCCTAATTATCATGTTATCTAATCTGCACAAGACAGAGCTGCTACTAGAGTCTTGTAGCAGCTTTTAGTAACTAGACAAAGGCAGAATATCATAATATCTCTGTTAGACGACTTCTGAAACTTTCCAGAAAAAATGTTTTGGCTTGATTCAATTGTCTGGAAATTATGGGGGAAAGCTTACTTGGCATGTGACAGACAACACAAGCCGAAAGGTTATTTTGGGACCCACTAGCTAGTTTGAAGTTAAAATACGTTATTGAATACAGTCTGGGGTCGATAGAAATGGCAAAGGATGTAAACAAAACACGACGGGCCAATTTAACATTATTACTTCATATTACGTACTTTTGGATATCGCGTGAGGTATATTATTTATTTACACACTTGATCGTTTCTTTCATATTCTGTTTTAAATAAAATAACCATTCATCATCATCATGTCCCCCAAGGCTCTCCACTCAGACCGGCCTTGTGCTTTTCGCATCCACCATTATTATTATTATTTTTAAATAAAACTCGTTTGCAGAAATATTGAGGTCATGTGTTAGCGTTCGTATTCGATGGCAACTTGTCTAAACCTTGATTTTTAATTCCATAAAATTCTGACGTGTCTTGGTCTTGATTAATTGATCGATCATTCTGATCATTGTATTACAAATCTTTAGACTTCATTTTAACCTTAATTTTTCTTCGTTACAAATCCATGTTATGTATTTTATGTACTTAAATCATGTTAAATACTATTGAAAATCCTAAAAAGTCACAATGTGACAGCAGTTAGAATTCTACGGAATTAAAAATCGCCCCGCTGATTTGTTTACATCTATACCATTTCTATTGTCCCTGACTTTACATATATTATGTATTCCTGAGTAGGTTCTATTGAAATATGAAATCCAATAATATTCACATATTGGTAACCGCCCAGAACGCTGACTCGGGTATATCAAGGGCTTGCGTGTAAATTGGTTTATTAAACCATTCATCTGACTGATCGCCCAATATTTATCATTTCGCGATATTACGACTCATTTGTCAATATTCCACCCTCTCGTAGATGGATCGCTGTTAATTGTATTACCTAGGCTTTTAGTCACTTTTGAATTCTATACGACTAAAAATATTACCTGGCACTTAAAACAAATGCTTTAGCTTAATTTAATTAAAAGGAATTTCAGCACCTTATAAATGGCTTTGTTTTTATTTTTTTGCTAAATAAATACTACAAAGTGCAAAGTAATGCAATAGTTGTTGAGCTGGCGAAATAGCAATCAACTGGCCAGCACATTCGAACTCCAACTAAAAAAAAAACAATTTGCGAGTTGTACTTGACGTTGTGCATAGACCCGGGTTTCCGTTTGGGCTCTGTTCGCTTTGAACACATGGCTTTTGCTTTCACACTAAAATCGGCCTATTGGACTTATTTTGTTTTCTACGGTGGTTTGAACTTATAATTGAGCGGTTTCTATTTTGCAGCCAAAAAAGAGCTATAAAATATCAGCACAAGTACCTACTTTGATATTGGAAAAAAGATATGTTTAAAATGAATAACGAAGTTTTACTTGGATTCATTGATTTTGTAAACGGTGTGTTTCGTGTTAGACAACCGGTAAAATTATAATAAATGTACACGAGACAGGCCTGGTCTATTGTGGGCGGGGACCGAAGACAAAGTATATCGTAATAATAAATGTGTGTATGTGTCTACAGGTAAAAATACATATCATTTCATTTCATCTAAGTCTTTAAGGATAAAAATACATTTCGTCATCGTAAGATTGCAATCTTGAGATTTAAAATCTCTATGGACTCACAGTCCGCGACTCCGCCTAACGGCTTTATACACCTTCTTAAATTAGTCACAAGAGGGATGCCGCAATGCGTTAGATACGTATGGAGATATCTCCAGCTCGTTCCAACGTATTGCTGCGTCTCTCTTGTTTGTGACTAATTTAGGACGATGTAATAAGCGCATTAACATCAGGTTAGGCTAGTAAGCTCGTTTGCTTCCTCCCTGCGATAAGAAAGGCACATTCCTTTTTATTCCGGTTTCGTTCCAACTTATTTGCTTTGTCTACATTTTAAAGGAAAATATTAACAGCTTTACGCTACATTAAAAAATAAACGAATGACTGACCCGAGCGCCCCCTGGCGGGAAACCCAACTGCCCACTAATTAGTCTCCGACTCAATTCAGTCATTCAGCAATTAACTCTGTTTTAATTATTTTTGTTTATACTTTTATTTCCTTCGTTCTTTGTTTTTAAAGCTTTGATGTGATTTTGTGTTTTGCGATAAAAAAGTTTTTAATGTATGGACCAAATGTTTACGACGACTGAATTTGGGTTAGGGTTGTTAAACTAGTTAATTATGTTAAAAATAAAATAATGAAACAAAAAAATAAATTGAGAAAAACGAACGTCCGTCGTCTTTTCATGGAAAGTAGTGTAATTTTTCATTTTCTTCTTCTTCACTGTTAAAATAAAACCTGCTAAACCCGCCTTAAATTCCAACAATGTATTGTATGCCTTATAAACTGGGTTATATACACATAAATATGAAATTAACGCTTAACATAAACGCGTCCACCGCAACCAATTGCAATACAATTTGTATATCCATTGCGGCAATAATTTCCGACTACAATACAATGCTGCGTGCACAGGCCACACTACTCCGCCGCCGCGAACAAGCGCATAAATCATCGCTGTACACTGCGTGATTGTCGCCGCAGTGCCCCGTTCATTATGGTTCCATTAACCTAATTACCGGATTGGCTATCGTTGAAGTGTTGATAGGTATTTGCTTTTCGATGTTATAATGAAGCTTCGGCTTTTATAACTGTACCAGATACAACAGGGGATCAAATTATGAAAGAAACGGCCAATCCCTTTTACTTTCCCTGATCAGTATATATTAAATGCAAATAAATTTTAATATTATCACTAACGGACGCCCGCGACTTCGTACGCGTGGAATTAGTTTCCCGCTACTTCCCCTATTTTAACCCATTAGGGGGTGAAGATCCAAAAAACATTTCTTAGTGCTCACTTACATCATGAAAGGAACCCCTGTACCAAATTTCATGTTTCTAGGTACAGTAGTTTCGGCTGTGCATTGATATTTATGTCAGTCAGTTTTGCCTTTTGCATATTATGTAGAAGATGTCATCATATCAACCGAAGTTTGTCCACTGGCCAATAATGGGAGTATTTTGTGCGTTTACACAGTAGCAGTACTCTGCTGTCCATTATTCTGCCTCCGTGTGGAACCAGCATTAGGTACTTATAAGTTTTTAACTAAGAACATTATTTATTTGATAACAGAACACAAATAAACAGGTTTTATCTACGCACATATCATAAGCCCTCTATTATGCGTTCAGAAACCGTAGGAAATGACCAGCGTTATTACAACCAATTTAATTAAGATAACTTTCTTGTTTGTGGTAGTTGGTAAAATCTGTACTCTCTACTGTGAAAACTCTAGTATCCACAGATATTAAATCAGTCAACGATACGAAACGTCAATTCAGTATGTTTTTTTTTATGTAAACTGCATGACATTTGATCTCGAGTGACATGAGAAGAGGGACTTCATTCGTTTGTCTATGATTTAAAAAAAATCTTCATATTCTTGACACTGACACAGAACAACTTTGTGTTGCCGCCATTTTTATTGTCCAGTTGTCGGCTTTTGAACCCCTTATAGAGTACTTATGATATGTGTGTCTCCCTCACGCTCGATTCATAAAACCACTCTCGTGTTTTAACGCCGCTCATTATGCATCTATTGCATAAACTACTATTATCCACAAAACAGGCTTCGTCAGGTACATAAATTAACATAACTCTCAACAAAAGCCTCCTTAAGAGTATTACATGAGTGAAAATCCGTTTCGTTTCATCATTACTTACTTACAACTGTATGTCCACTTTTACCTGCATTTCCACATTATTTCACCAGACAACATGCCAACAGCACTCCCGCGCACGCGACACCACAATAAAGTGTAGCGGCCGTATATCAGCCACACAATAGCGAGATTTACTGCGGCGGCCGCTCGACGCACCAGCGCAGGCCGCCGAAAGGGGTGGGAATACAGTGCAACACACTTTATTAAACCCTACACAAAATGATAACAGGAAATTATACTTTTACCAAATTACACTTTTTGTTTGTCGTCCTGCGGAGTATAACTATATCGCGTGTCAAATTTGGATAAAGCATCCGTCTCTCTCGTACTTGTTTACGCAGCCGTTATACGCAGCCATATTAGAGCTCCTGGTTTGGTCAAGGCCAGCACTGATCTTAAAGTGCACTCACACGGGGTTTTTTTTTAGCAATATTTGGTGCAATAGAACGAGACAATTGCCCGTGCTTAAGTTGACTTCGGACGGATTGAATACGTCATGATCATGACTTTATTCACGGTAATAATTGTATCCAACAAGCGGTTAACCGTATTAACTACATAACTATGCTGTAAACATAAAAGGCGCTCTATCCCCTAGTTTCTTGGTTTCTTGCCTACCATTTTCTTCTTCTTTGTCGGTATCACTCTTGAAAGAGTGGTCGTGGTCATCACTTCAGGTGTTGGTGGCAAGCTTCACAACACGCCGCCACTCTTCTCTGATAGCCGCCTTCCTCATGCATTCATGCAGTGATAATGAGCCATTGACTATTTCCTATCACTTATGTTTTATCCATTCAAAGATCACACAAAGAATAAGACAGCAAAACATTCATAAATAAACTAACGCCTTAATTCCCAGAATGAATTGACTATTTACTGAATGGCAACGTCTTGGATGTGCTCTGGCGTGGCTGTCGTCTAGGACAACGTTTTTAATAGCTCCAATTACTTTAAATAAAACACGCACAAGTTTAAGGTACTTGCACAAAAATGAGCTCAGACCAAACCACATAAAGAATATCTTTATAGAAACCATTATAACGCGCTTTAAGTATGTACAAAATGTGTATGCATAATAACCAGATACACATCTGCTTAAAAACTCATTCTTACATTACAAAAAACCAGTATTTCTTTGTAATTCGTTTAAATAACCACAGCGTATTATTTTAATGAAATCTTGGCGGGGGCGTGTCTTTTGTCCTCGTGAAAAGGTTTTTTTCGTTTCTTTTTGCCCGTTCTTTGAGGCTGAATGGAACAATCCAACAGTTGCTCGAGGCTCGATTACATTTTATTGAGATGTAGGTAAATTATGTTTTTATTGAATGTGAATCAGTGATCCAGAAGCGTTTTACAAACATTTATCGGTTGGTTAACTGTGAACGGTGTTGGAATACTCGGAACAGGGTGGTTTACGTTGATGACTTGTTTATGACGGATTTTTCAACAGTTTTCTTTCTGTATTATTATTATTGACTATGGTCTATAGTGTCCCTTTACGACTTATCCTTATCACATTAAGATGAGGTACTATTGTTCCCTGTTCAAAATTTCCCTTGTCCATATCATAGATAAGGCTTTTTCTTTATATTTAATTAATTGTCTTCTCTTAGTTTGGTATGTTTAATTCAAACCAACTTGCAAAGATTTCAGAACTATCCAATTTAAAATAAAAACATTTGAAGCTTCAAAATAAGCTCCCAATCCCACAATGCAAATTCAACCTCAACACATTAAGAGTTCAATATTTCCCAATATTTTAATGAATTCTTGAGCAGAGTTTCCGCTAAACTAGCGACTGCCTACTCAACGGCTCCCCCCCTTCGGTCCCCCCACTCCCGTTATAAAACAATGGCCGCCATTAAAACGTTGCGCGCGAGTGAGTGGGAACAGTGCGCGACCGTAGAACACTCGATATTGACGCTATACGGCAAGAATTTTGGACACGGTTTAGCACATTCGCAGTCGGGCTCTTTGTTTCCTAAATAAACTGGAGCTTGAGAGGTATACTGCCGTCCATGCTAAATGCAGTAGCGTAAGGACTTTATTCACCATTTTCTCTGATACTGCCCTTACTGACATCCTTTGGGTTGCCTGTGTGCCATCCTGTGTGTCGGTAAAAAAATAGCCGACCTTCACTAGCTGGAGAGGCACTTGAAGAAGAAGAAAAGGTAAAAACTCTTGAGAGTGGCGTGTTAGAGTGTAGTGAGTAAATATAGCTATGTTTTAGAACAAAGTTAACGCTCATACGTCGGTGTTTGTTTTTTTTTATAAAAGAGGGAGGCAAACGAGCATGTAGGTGGGCAGTAATCACCACCGCCCATAAACACCAACGCAACAAAATGGCCGCAACGGAAGACCAGCGCTGGCTCTGCCAGCATCACGCTGAGTTGCGACCATTTCGTGACAATTTATAATTTTGTGTTTTAATTGTTTTGTATAATTAATGTGTACACGTCACGAATAAATAATTTCTTTCTTTCTTCTTTCAACTGTCGGTGCGTTGCCGGCAAATCAGGGAAATATATTATGTTCTATTCTTGAAGGCACCCGGTATCATAACTGGTTGGAAATGCCGGAGTTCGTTCCACAGTTGACATTATGATTGTCCAATTATAGGGTAAAGTCACCAGTCGTCAGCCAGAGACCTGCAGTCGGCCTCTTTTTTTATGGCATTGAGAAGGCATAAGAGCACACAGGCAACCTGATGGTGAGTGGAAACTATGACCCATAGGCATTCGCATTCACAAGACTGCAAATGCGTTGCCAACCCTGAGGACTAAGATGGAATGCCTCTATGCTAGTCATTACACCGGCTGTCTTATCCCCAAACCGGAACACAACAATACGAACACTGCTGATTGGCGGTAGGTTAATATATAAGATGGTGGTAGCAATCCGGACGGACCCTGCACAAGGTCCTACCACTCGCCTCTGCCTATACTTTGTATGAGTTGGAAGAGTACGAAAGATATGTTTCCCACTCTTCGCACTCACATAAGGTCGACTACTGATCTCTGGCTGACCACTGGTGACTTTACCCTATTGTCATTTAAGTATGACCACGACTTATTTGTGACCTTCTGATTGGATATGTCTGTAGCCACCAGCGTCCACTTTATAGACATGTACACAATGTACCACCGCAGAGTCGCAATGGCAGCCTACATCACTCAAACATATTAAGTCCAACAAAACATGCCGTTTATTGAAAATAATAATAATAACACTCACTCACTCACTCAATCACTCACGTGCACCAAGTCCCGACCAACTGTCGATCGTGTTGCTTAATATTTTTTCGGCTTTTCCATGTTGAGCGGATACTAAATAATGTCCTGAGTTCAAGACTGTTATTTTTCACGTTTGCAGTTAAGCTAAATATCAATACACACTATTTAGTTAGTTATTAAAATTCAAATTTCCAAAGTAATTTAGACAGACCTCTTTAACAGCGAACTGTTCGTAACAAAGATCCTGTATTGTGCTTAAAGTATGTGAGGGAGGCCTCGTTAATGCCTCCAGTGCCAGGGAGGAGTTTCTCGTACTAAAGTGACCCGATCTGGCACAATTTTCACCTCCCTTGCGAGTTTTGCTTTGAACAAAGCTCGTTAAAAAGCTACGGAGCTTTTAAACTTGAATCGTCCCTGTTTGTTTTTAAATGATTTTTAATTGTTATTATTGTTTGATACGAGGACCGGTTTTTTTTCCGATATACCATAAAATGTTTACCTACCTATGTGGAAATGCCAAATTGCAACTCGCAGTAACCTACCGCAGACGTGGTTTGAATATTAAGAACATAAACTTCCTAATTTTTTTATATGCCTATCATTTCAATATCGTTGCCAATTACTTTTCCGTGACAAACAAACTAACAGAATCTACTCTCTTGTTCACAGCTCAGAAGCGCGCGCGCATCACAGAAGTATGCTCCAGCCCCTCTCCCCCCACGGACCAACCCGACAGCAAGTCCCCGCAGCACTCCCCTCCGCTCGTCACCCCTCCCCCTCGCTCGCCCTCCGACCACGAGCTCAACGTCGAAGAAGAACTTGAGGATCAATCAGAAACCTCTCTAACCCCTGAAAACCTCTCAATGAAAGCGCCCCGAACAGACGAAATGCCTGTGAAAAAAGAAGAAGAAGACAAATGGGATAACGATTTCAAATATAAAATGTTTAGGCGTGACAGAAAAGAGCCAGAAGCTCCTGAAGATTGCTCACCGTCATTCCAGAAGTCACCTGTTGACGTTCTGATCAAGGTATTTCCTAGAAAGAGTCGACAGGAAATCGAAGCTATTTTAGCCCGCTGTAAGGGTGATGTGGTAGCGGCTATGGAGATGATGGTGAACGGAACAGAACCACCAACGAGCGTGTATAACATGACCCAGGAGTCTCCTCCTTACATGCAGAATTACCAGTCGAAATCTGCCTTCTCTCCGTTATCAAACCAGAGCTTCAAGTTCTCGCCGTCTCGAAGGTTCTTGACACCGCCGTATAGTGGGACGGGGTACCTTCCGACGGTGATCCGGCCTCCTCCTGAGTACCTGTCCAGCTTCTTGCCGCCGGCAGAGCTGATGTACGGCCGGCAGATGCCCGTGCCGTCGCCCGGCACTTCGCCGCGCTCCGACAATACCAACACTGAGTTCTCCGATTAGGGATGGCATTTTACAGTGCTATAAAGTGCTGTTGGACTGTGTATGATGCATAGATTTAGATTATAGTGATTCTGTATTGATGTCTACATTCCAGATTGTAAATTATATCGAGTAAGAAGCGTCAAGCTTTTGTGTTGTGACTGAATACAGCTACAAAGGTCTGATAATGCTTATTACTGTTTATATAAGGTTTTAGGTCGAACTATTTCACCAGCATATTTTTCTCCAACGACGCAAGAAACGAATCAAGTATACTTAAAGCAAATTCTGTGTCATGAATTCAACAAAATGATATCACTTGTAAAATGGTCCTCATATACAAATATGTAAAGGAGAAAAATATGTTTGTTTAAAAGTTGCTCGATCAAGTAAAAGTAAAAAAAATAAAGTATACGATGAGTGTTCATTCGTTGGCGTGTAACGCTTATATGTAAATAATATTAGTTTAATTTGTCTGTCTTAAGAGTCTGCTCTAAAATGAAATCGCTCTCAAGTCCACCAAGTAAAAGTATTTGCTTCATGAACCGCTTCACTGAGACTATTTAGGAAACCCACAAAATACTGTATTTATTTGAGGAGTCAGTCAGTGAGGGGTTAAGAGTGGAACGAGTCTTGAGAGAGCGGTATCAAACTTGAGCGTGGATTGTTAATATAGAACTTAGTATAGTCAGAGAATTATAAGTAGAGCATTGCGTGTAAATTCATGCTATAGATTAAGAAACTTATATCAAATATGTTGTAGTTCAAAGTCTTTTGTGTGAAATATAATAAAATCAACTTACAATTATATTCAAATACTTATTTTTGGCTGTCTAAAAGCTTTCAGTTAGATTTATCATGACTAATTAAATTTAAATTAAAAATTACAGTCAGTTTCAGGGAAATGTAACCTACTACTTTTTTTTTCGCAGCCATTTTGGATGATTATTTAATATGTAATGTAGGCTAACTTAATAATGTATTCGTACTGCATTACAGAAGAAGAAGGCAGTATACGAGTATGAACTCCATACGCACATACTGCTTTTTTGCTGTAGAGGGCAGCATAAGTGTTTATACTGGGAGCCTGCCGTTTGGCAAAAATATGTTTCCCAAATGTATCGTTTCCCAACTTTTTTGATTTGCCAACCCAATGTTATATATTTTTTTCAGGATTTATTTTAGTACCATCGTGTAGAACCCTACAGGTTAGGTTAGGTTAGTTTTTATAACATACTGAAATATTTACGGTTACAGAAAACAAAGCGGGTTGGCAAATGAACCGGTTGGGAAACGATACATTTGGCAAACATATTTCGCCGAAACAAAGGTAACCCGTTTATACTGCATATAGTACGGGCCCTAGAGTGGTAGAACGGCCACAGAAAGTAAAGATGCGCAAAGTATTGTACAAATTCCTGTCAAAACTACGTATAACTTAGATATTATTATACGAGTACTTAAAATATTCAATTTATTTACTTATAAGTAGCTAGTGAATACATAATACTCTATATTGTTATTCGACATGCTTGGTTTTAGAAAAACGTTGTAGGTTATAAACAAAAAGCCAGAGGAAGGCCGATCAGATACTTATCCCAATAAGACACCTACATACCACTCATATTTTTAATTAAACTGAACGTGAACCTTGCAATTTTATACGTAAATAAATTTGCAAGTTAGGCGAAGCTTGAAACAATATACCTATTAACATACGTGATAGCGTAGCGTATGATATGACTTACACAAATGGAATTGGACGAGATTTTAAAATTCTGCATTCTCAAAAATCAAGAGGTCAAAAAAAATAATTGACATGACAATTTTATGAAAGTCGTGACCGCCATCTTGAAATTCAACGCCCATATTGCTTTTGATATGTTATCGTATTGACAAAGGTACGATATAGCTCATATTACTAGCACGATAAAATAGATATAATAGAGCTCTTGAATTAGAAATACTCTTCTCGAATAGCAAATTAACCAATAACAAATTTCCAGTTCTTAACTTAGCCTGGTACTCCTCGACAATGTTTTTCTAAAGTCAACCGTACCTTAGTGTTCGTTAGTAAGTGTAATCAGTATGTACATAGGTAGATAATCCGTAAGCTGTACCCGTCGTAGCGTAGAACATACTTAACCGACGCTCAATAAAACAAGTCACTAATGATACAACACTTTTATTACGAGAACACCCTTTGTAGAGTGCTTCTACACTGCTGCTTAGCGTTAAGCTGCAGTGTAGTTCTAAACGCTAAATCTAAAAGTTCGAAATGTAACTGGCAACATGCATGATTTAATTTTAGCCAGAAACGAATGCTTAAAGTGATGGTTGCTCCTAAGCTTACTGGACACAACGTCAAACTTTTTGCCACGAAATACACACTTGCAAATACAAGATCAAATCGATTCAAATTTAGGAGACACATCATAGGTTTCAAAGTGGGACGGTCGTGATAAAGATGGTACTGAAGCTGGATTCACAGCAAATTCGGCAATATTAGGCAGCGATCTTGGGCGTCTCATTATTACACGACAGTAATAGCCTTTTCACTCTAATTGCGAGGGGCAATTAGAGTGAAAAGGCTATTATTGTCGTGATTTTGCTATCGTTTAGCTGCACTTCCAAGCTTAACCTCGAAAGCAATCCAGTCCAACAGAAACAACCCCACATTCCCGCAAGCTGGACCTACTCGTAAGTATTCAAAACTTGTATTTACAAACGGTAAGTGAGAATGATGTCAAAAAGTTTTGTGAAGAAAAACATTTTTTAGAAAAGCATATTTACTGACTTTTTTGTACAGTCATCATCAACTTCTGCAAACTAACGAATCTCAATGCTATACTCTATTTTACTCGTAATCTAAAATACAACAAATGCTTTCAAAGACTCCGCGAAGAACGTAACATAAGTTCCGGTCCACTTCATTGGGAATATATTTCATATTCTTTATTAAACATTGTACATCGTCAAAGTAAATAAGTAAAGATAATTAAAATAAAGTTTACTACCTAATGTATTGTATCCCAACTTTTTCATTTGGCAACCCAATCTGTAAATATTTTAGGATTTATTTCTGTACCTTCGCGTAGACCCTATAGGTTAGGTTAGGTTAATTTTTATTTAAATCATGAAATATTTACAGTTACAGAAATAAAAGGTGGTCGGCAAATGAAACGGTTGGGTAACGTTACATTCGACCAAACGTATTTCGACACAAAATGCAGAGAACCTACCAATACTCACTTACACATGACTTTATCTATAACTAACAAAGTTTAACCAAATAACCGGGTAACCTAGCTATCTTAGTGACCCTGTCTGTCTACTTTGTGCTACCATTGTTAGTCTCAGATTCAAACTTCGGAAAAACCATATCTTTTGTGATGAGCATGAATATTATTTTGTTCCAGAGTCTCAGATATCTTCTTGATCGTTCAATATGTACACGTTGAAAACTTATATTAATAATCTATCATTCAATTGCCGGTGTTAAAAGCTTTAGCTTCTATCAAAACTCTCCATATTCAAAGCATCGTTGTGGTGCGGACATGTCGGCCTGTCTAACCCGACATAGAGGTACTTTGCCACACAGTGCACAAAACAACATCTAACGTCACTCCGTCACTCACGCGTCACACCGATAGCCCTCGCCCTGAGGGTCTCGTTGCCCTTTACCCTTATTGTGCTTGTGCATCGGGCAATTCGGGTTTTTCTTTTTGAAAAATCTTTGCGTGTGAAAATGAAATGTCTACACCTAGCCAGCAAAAGGTTGGACGCGAGGAATGTTGGGGGACATGGCGGCTTGCAAAAGGCTTGAATTGTATAAGGTTGCATATAAGTTTTTATAAACGCTGGTCATCTCACTTCCGCGCATTTACAAATGGACTGGTTGTGTAATTGAAAATAATAATGTAGCTTGACTGAACAAAGTTATTCTAAGTCTCGGCTTAGGTTTATTTTTACCATCAGCTAATTTCAAAGAGATATATTTTTACCGCTGGCGTGCCCGCGTTTATATACGCTAATTTAACTTTCTCCTGCAAGTGATAAGAGTTTGAGTTATTAGAAATCAGAAAAGGAAAGACATAGGGCAAAAGCCATAGAAGGGAAAATATTTGCAACATTTGATTTTTAATTAATTTTTACATTAATAAATCAATATAATTTCCTTTCTTATCGAAGCTAATTAAAATTATATATTATATCTCTAACTAACCTTTAATAAAAATGGCTAATATGTCAAAGAACACTACATAGATGCAAAAAAAGAAACGGAATATTGCTTAAGACTTAACTACATAGACGAAGCATGTAAAGCTAATTATTAATTCTGCTCACCTTAGAAAATAACTCGAATCAATTGAAAAACTCCCACTTCACATACCGCCTTATCCACAGAATCATAAGGGTTGGAATCTCTACAGCAATAAATAACACATACGTCCATTCAGCTCCGGAGGGTAGGATGCTTCTAAACAGAGGTTTCGTGACGTCACGAGGCGTGTAATGGGTCCCGTCAGGAGGCTCTTGGTCGGCGCGCACGCAAGATAATGTCACGTCACGCGGACGACTCGAGCACCACTGTCCTGTAAGGCGGTGGCTTTGGGCGCGGAGAGCGTTGGTGCGAATCAAGATTATGAATTAATAAAGTGAGTACCGTGGGTACCGTGGGTACCGTGTATGCTGGAATCTTCTGCGGACAAAACAGGGAACCTAGGTAATACCTATATCGGATGCATATAAAAGCAGTGGCAGACCAAATTGCACCACATTAATTAATCATAGACTAATTAGCTTGGAATCTTTTGGAAAATAACTTGATATAAACATTATGATTATTCTATGAAGAATAATAGCAAGACCTAATGCTAGAACAACTTGAAATGCTTGGCGATGTTAAAAACGAACACGCCAGCGATCAATAAAAATAGTGAAACTGACCATAAAACTGTAGACACACTGAAAAGGTAGAGACTCTTCGCCATGGCCAGTATAAGCGCGGTCTCTTTCATATGTCATTTTAACGGTTCTCTATCGTTTGCCCGAATTTTATTTGCTATAATCGTATCACTTGCCATAATATTTATTTGCTATAAAGGCATTTTTTCTGAAACCGTGAAGTACTCAGAATTGTTAAAAACCCAACCTAACCTAACCTTTTGGGATCTATATGATGGCATGTAAAAATTACCTAAAAGGTTTACGGTTTCAGAATAAATGCCTTTATAGCAAATAAATATTATGGCAAGTGATACGATTATAGCAAATGAAATTCGGGCAAACGATAGAATACGCATTTTAACATTACAGCCGTTACTACCTTTGCACTACAACCTTTACCGAGTAAGCTGATTAAAAAAATACTACACGTGATATCAAGGCTAGTATTTCAGTTGCAATTTATTGTTATTCGAGTATATTCGACAAAATTTTCGTTGTTCCGGCACATTTATTCACTAAAAACCTCGTTACTGGACTAAATTACTAGTGTAGTATGTAAAAACCTTCAGGGATGCTCCAGAGATAAACGCTAGATATAACTACTAACTAGTACGATTTAAATTTGCATAATTTAACATAACTTACTCCGGTTCTTAGGCCTGCGTATATTCCATAACTTTTAACTCCCCGCTCTCCGCTCCGCTCCGCTACCCGCTGCCGACAAGACGTACCGCTTGCCCGCTCCCTTTGTCGTCACGCGTGATCAGGACATGGGGGCCTCTTGTGCCGGCCTGCAGTAATCCAGACCGATCAAGGCTATAGCCTAGATCGGTGCGTCCATAGACGACCACGGCTATAGATGTAGGCTTATATTATCGACGTCTGGTGCAATGCCGCAGAGAGGACTGCTGAAGGGCGGGAATGAATACAGGGTGATTATACCAAGAGTACTTAGTACAAATAGTTAAGGTTTGCTGAAAAAGATCCTTAATGGGACTTGGTCGACTTTGTTCATTTGTTTTTGTGATTATGAATTTATTAAATACAGTATAGTGTTTAAGTACAATGAACTGTTTTAAATACATGAATGTACCAATTTAATGAACCACAAAGATATATATTTATATTAACATAGCAGAGGTAATATCTGGATCTTTATCGAATAAGAAACACATTCACTGTCAGGAGGGGTTACCATGACTTACTAAAGCAGTTTAGTTTCGGTTTACAGAAATAGAGATAGATTTCAGTTATACGGCTGTATCCTTTTTTCTCAACTTTGACTAAACTGTATTAGTATGTCATGCGTTGTTTTGTTGTACAATATAGATACGATACTTAGAAATAGCGGGCTTAATGCCTTAAGGCTTCAGACCAATCAACCAATGGGCCAAACACAGACGACGCGCAGGACTAGTTGTTACCCTAGCGGTCCTGGGTTCAAATCCCGGTAAGGGCAGATGTTTGTGTGAGCGCGAATATTTGTTGCTGAGTCATGGATGTTTTCTATGTATTTAAGTATATATTTCTCTATATAAGTATGATAATCGTTGTCTAGTACCCATAGTACAAGCCTAGAGCTTAGTTTGGGACGAGGTCAATTGGTGTGACACTGTCCCTTGATATTTATTTATTTATTTACTTTATAGTCAATAACGACAAAATGCGTACAAAATAAACTCGTCTAAACCGCTTTTAAAGTAATAAAAATGGAATTTGACCGACGAACCTTGAACCAGTATTTATTATTTAAATACTTATCTTGAATCTCTTTCGTTATACAATTACAAATACCACAGTGCACATATGCTAATTCGTGCGGAAAATCAAAAACCAAAACTGACCTGTCAAAACGGATCAACCACTAAGAGATTTGCGATCTAAGGCGCGCCATGGACTGTCCGGCGACCGGGTGGAGTCACATTAATATTGTTTCAAGTAGGTAATAAATGAAATTTGTGGTCATGTAGGAAAATATGGTAGCCTAAATTATGCATAATAATGCGTACTTGTACTGTATCTACATATTGCGTTACTTGAAATTTTCTAAACAAAAAAATATATGTTTTTTTAAAGAATTATTAGGATTGTACTTTTTTTTAACTGAAATTAAATTAAATATTTGTTATAGAATAAAAATATTTATTTCGCACAACCTTTTACAAAATTGCCAGGGGCACTAGGTTTAGGCTGTATTGCGGGGAACCAATTACCTACAATATTCATATGAGGTACGTATTAGTTAGTGAAGCTACATTAACAAAATAAAAGAAATAGTAAATAATAAAACAAATTGATATAAAATGGCTCCAGTTTTTTCGAAAAACGAAAACAAGCTTTTTGGTTTCGTGTGTTCGGTATTTCCGACTATAATGTTTTAAGACAGCGCAGCGTTGTATATTGATATGCAAAAGTAAATTATTTCCATAACCTTGTTTAGTTACTTTAAGCAGTTAAGATTAAACAGCACATTTATAAATTTAACATCCGCTCGGCCTTCCTATCAAACACGGTCGATGGTTGAACTATTCCAACTAAGTTTGCCATTGAATACCCCGCCTTAGCTAATCGTCGCACGCGCCGGCACGCGCCCGCCCAAGATGGCGGCCGTAATAGCGCTTTAACTCGTTCAGTTAATTGTGCGGCGAACAGTCAGTTCGACTGGGGCTCGGCCTGCGTGGGAAGTTTGCAACCGACAGTTAAAAATCTTAATCCGTGATTAGTTTATTTTAAATTGTTTGGTTTTTAATTTGAAAAGAATTATCCGTAGAGGGAAATGTTTTAAATCGTTATTTTATGAACACAACATGTCGTAGTTCACAGATTGAAAGGTTGACAAATGTCTTAATGTAACCATTTATTTTAAAAAAAACGGCTTTATTTAATATGTGTATCTAGTCATCAATCAATGTAATGATACAGTACCTATATGTTACAGTAATGTGAGTTTTGCATGTGAAAATACATACGGAACTAAGTACATTGAGGCCGCTAACTTAAATAATAATTGCTCATTACTTTGTTTTTGAAATTATTATATTAAAACTTAATTACTTTGATAGAGCTATGAGACTATAAAATGCAATAAAATTGCTTGACATGACGAAACAAACAGTCTTCTTCTCTCTCGGGCACGAGTTATTTCTCAAAGTATATTCGTCTACGCATGTTAGCTACGAATTAGGTTCGTAGCAGGTCTACGAAACGACACATTTTGATTTCGTTTACTTTAAGAAAAGTAACCATTTAAATCAATTTCGATTCGATTAGATTAAGATGAAGAATAAAACACTTTCAACTTATTACGCGAAATTAAGTTTCTTGTTAGAAATACTCGGTAGCATCTAAAAATATTTATAATTATTATATGGACAGAAAACATTCTCAGTACTCTCAAGTGTCTCTGAGAATATTCTCAGTAATTTCCTGAGATTTATTAACGTTAACGTAGTCCTACACTAAGCTCTTAGCTTGTATTATGGGAACTAAACAACGAAGAAACATGCTGTGTATGTACTAAAGCATCTTATTTACAGAAAAATACATACCTACTTAAATACAGAGCAAACATGTGAGACTGACTGAATAAAGGTTTAGTTTAGTTTTATGTACTTATTCATTGATGTAATATTATGATGTATAAATTGCATTGCATGTCACTAAATACGAAAATAATACAAGGTGGTCCGTGGGAGCATGGGAGCATACTTCTACAGTGTCCCAGGCACAATCGGTCTGTTGTTGCCCCACCACTTAACTTTTCTCTATACTTACTACATTTAAGTTGATCTAAGCTTTCCAAAGGTCCGAAAATCCAATGGTCTCGTGACTGGCAAACGCAGAAATAGTTACAAAAAAACACTCAAATAATTAACAACATTAATAAACAAATATTGCATCGACACTTATCTTAGACAATTTACAAAAAAATATAAATATCAAATCATGATAATTTTACAATTTAATTTCTATTATATTCTTAAACGGAGTAGTTAGGTGAATAATGAATTATCCAATAAAAGCTTCTCATTTGATGTTGAATAGAAATGCTTCGTCGGATGGTACATTTTAAATGCCCTGGGACTTGCATACCTAGTCAAAGTAATAGATTATTCAGCAGTTTGACGTAACACATAAACTAGCCGCGTTATACATTTCCCGGCGTGACACGAGTAATAACAAGTAGAAAATATATAACCTGGCAAATTGTAGTATTACGTCAAACTGCAAAACAATTAAATTTCTCAACTGTACTGTACATTACTAGCTCTGGGTGTCTTCCGCATTGCCTAAAAAAAGGATGTCAGTTCAATAACGACTAAAGGTCAGGATAGAGGTAACCCTTTAATGTCCATGAATACAGTCATAAACAATATTCCAGCAAGCTTACAAGTGAAACTCGAGCAAGGTACAGTCGCGCATAAATTACGTCAGCGGCAGCGCCGTTCACCGCGCTTTGTGCCGCACAATGGGCCCGACTGTACACGGTTATAATGCTTCGTCTAGCGATGAATTTGAAAGTGTCTGCTTGCTACGGGGGTAACGGTAGCTTAGGTTTACTGGAAGAGATCACTGGGAATAAGTTATCTATTTAAGATTTATTAATTGTCATACCCAGTGTATTCCCAGTCGCTATACGTTTTTATAACAAGATGGCTGACGGACTTTAATTGATATACCGCTATAGAACCTTGTCGTATAAAACCTACGATTAATTTCCATGTTATTTCTATCTCGTCCCTTGACGCTGTCATTATGACAAGGTTCCATTGTGGCATAACAATTAAAATCCGTGACTGTACTACTCCCGTGAAAGTAATGGAGGTAGTAAGGAATCACAATACAGTGGATTAACACAGGCTACCTTTATCCCGGAAAATTCCCAAGGGAATAATCGAAATCTACGCGGGCGAAGTCGCGGGCAGAAGCTAGTATTAAACGCTTTTTAAGTGTCCGTGTGGCCCTGCTGAGGATAACAAAAACCTACAGGAGTCCGCTGTTGGCAACCCCGCCTGCGCGACCGACTTAACGCAATAATTCAATACTTTCTTCCAACCAACTTGCACTATTACAATAAGTTCATTAGACAAGGACAGTTATACAGAAATCCTGTGTAAGCGGGAGGGATAAAAGATCCTTTGTTCAAAGTTTTCGCGCCTTGGTGGTAAATTGTAAATTTTGCTGCGATTTCTTGATTAAAGTTATCTATACTTTATAAGGGTTTACTTGGAAGTAGAAAGACATATCAAATGATAATTATCCCATATTGAACCTTAAGTTGTGTCAAATAGTTCTTAAACGTAATGGATTTTGTTTCATTTATTTCAAATTTAGCAAGGTCTGTTCCACAACTTTGCTTCAAATTAAATAATTGTTGTTTTTGGTTGAACATTATCCTCGAGATAGGTATTTCAGGCGCCGGTCCCGCCGCCGACGATGAGCAGGAAGCGCGTACAGCCAGCGATCAACTATTAGTATTTGTCTCTTTTCTTGACACGGGATCTATAATTTTTGTTTCGACAAACTATTGGCAAGAGTTCTCGCCGGCAGCGCTAGTAAACGACTTCTAAAAGTGTAAAATCAATTTTCTGTTTCGTTTTATTTTCAATGCACTTTTTTGTACACAATACTTAGATATATCTGTGCAATAATATGTAAACGGACCCCGTGGGGCCCAAGATACAGGCTCCACTGGTTTGAATGCACCGAATATTGCTTGTCTTTAGTTCAATTAAATTTATTATATTTCTAAATATATTATATTTGTAATGGAAAAGAACAGTACAGAAGTGGGGCGAATATCCTAGGACGATGTCTCTTTCTATAAAAGCTGAGTGTGTGTTATGTGTGTGTGTAAGCTTCCGTGGTTTCACTGGATGGTTCCAACGGAAGACCAGCGCTGGCTCTAACGCCAGCATGACGCTGAGTTGGACCCATTTCGCGACAACAGGCAGGTATTTTGTCTAGGTGTCAGTATTTTGTTGTTTTGTTGTCTGTTTGTCACGAATAAATGATTTTTCATTCTTTCTTTAAAACAAGTACCAAAACACAAAAACACCAAAAAATATATTTACCGCATTATTTTTGAAAGGCCTATCCAACGACAACCCACACTATGGGGTAGACGAGAAAAAGGAACCAGATCACTATCCTTAAAATATCTGGCTGGGATGGCTGTAGGGTAGCTTGCCTCTATGCTAGACATTTCACCGGTTGTCTTGCCCCCACACCGGAGAAAATCAAAACACTGCTGCTTGGTGGTGGTTTAAAGCATAAAATGGTGGTAACGATCCAGACAGACCCTGCACAGGTCCCAACACCCCTAAAACACGGGTACAGATGTAGTGCATAATTGTGTTCCTTCGTATTTTGTCGGAAATGTTCGTATTTGTCATGCTACTTCAGTCAACCTCAGCACTTTATGTACTGTGACCGACTGGAATAATTCCGAAGTCATTATTCCGAATTGATCAAAATTCCGAATTTTCATAATTCTGATAGAAGACTTAACTTTTTGTTATAGCTTTTACCCAAATCAAACCTAACCTAACCTACGTGTGACAGTTAAATTACGCATTTAATCTAAAATAGCTCAAGTGTAACAAAGGTCTCGGAAAAAATAAAATTCCGCAATAGTACATTATGATACAAGTGTGCTAAGTTGACCATTGTATACAAGGCGCTATTATACAAGAAAGCCGCGTATATTATGGTCACAGGCACACGTGTTACATACGACGTTTTTCAACACACTTGCGAAAAAAAAACAAGACTCTTCATTTAGTCAAATTTTAATTAGTTATTAAAACAGTTGGTAAAATTACAATTTCTTCATTTTCTTTACTTAAAGAAGACATTTTCGTTAATATTAAACTTCACAATAGTTAATCCAAACTATCTTCGTCACAGCCGTCAATTATTTACGAAAAATGGCGGCTGGCGCGTTGTTTTTTTTTCTTGCCGCGATACCGATGCGCGCTCAAGGCTAAGGCGCGAACGAGATCGGCCAACAGCAAAATTTAAAATATAATAATTCATGTTTAAAATACAAATTACAGAAAAAAAAAATTATTTTAATGAAATTGAGTTATTTTTTAGTAATAAAGCTGATTTCACCAATTTATTGAAATAAATATGTAGATAATGTTATTTGCCGCATAAAAACTGTTTGTTGCTAAGAAAAAAAAAGGTATAACCCGACTAAATTATATCGCTTCTTCTTCGTACTTACAACTTGGTACTAGGCTACAAATGTAAATTGTTTGGGTTAATATACTAAAGGCACTTGTGCGTAATATACTGAAAAAGCACGCGTGTTTAATATCTAGGTTTATGAGCCAAAAATCGGTGGAATAAAAAGGTCGTTTTGAGCAAGTGTGTTGAAAATAAATATTGAGGTGGTCCCTTAAAACAACCATCACAAACAAACACGGTACGGTTTTAATGTTGTAAGATTTATAAACTGTTACCTAAAAATAATCAGTCAATTGTTCAACAAACCTATCATACCAAAACCCACAGATAAAATATTAATTGAACTGGTCCGGTGACGGAAACAATATTAAACAGAAAAAAAGGAATTGTCGGCGCTTAGGGGGGTGGGGGGTGGTCCGAGTGAGGGGGGGTAATAAAAATAATTACTGCGAGTGTCGCTGACAGGCGGCGCGGAGCGGGGGGAGCTTCTGGTGTTAGATATAAGAGTATTAATTGCCATTAATATTGCAGATAAATAAATCATGAATATTCGAGATTCTTTGCTTAATTTTACGAGATAGTGAGAAAATGTAGTAACATTTTTTACAGCACATAACTGTTTTTAAATACAATTTAGATTTGCTTTACTTTTTATGGGAGTAAAAAGATAAAAGATGTTTATTCAGTAAGTAGACTCACGGGCACTTTTACACGTCAAAAATCTACCAGCGCTTCTCAAGAGACCAACTGGTGAGGAGAAACGCCGCAAGAAACTCAACAGTCACTCGTTTTTTTAAATACTACTTATGATATTATACAATTATAAAGATTAACCTAGCATTATATAAAACTAAGAATCTACCGTAAAATAAAAATAAAAATATATTCAAGCGTAGCTGGAGCAAGAAAATGTGTCGTTTTCGGTAAAGTGAAGGTTTTAAGGAAAGAGCATGTACCCATATCATTTCGTATACCTACGTTTGGAACTTCGTGTGGAACAGGATATTCAAAAGCGTTAAAATTGAAGCTACTATGCCAGAGGTGATGAGATGGATATCTGAGTGGTTAGTGGGAGTTATTACATGTGTATAGGCATTGTATTTAGTTTAAAACAATGTGCCTGTGCATCTTAAGAATTATATTGACCAAATGTTTTTAAATCACTGAAAAAATATGAAAGATGGCCCCTCAG
Organism: Acleris sparsana; assembly: GCA_923062465.1. Taxonomy (NCBI): domain Eukaryota; kingdom Metazoa; phylum Arthropoda; class Insecta; order Lepidoptera; family Tortricidae; genus Acleris; species Acleris sparsana. Next base: position 12,970,802 of record OV281308.1, read on the forward strand.
GGGAAGCCTATGTGTGGCTGAGATGATGATGATATTGATGATCAATATCCTTTCCGTGCAGTGTACTTATACGCTTCAAATGCTATTATGATTTAATAAGTAAATAAACAGCTTTGTGATTTAGATTGTGCCGTACAAACAGACATGGAAAAGCGATAACGGTTCCTTTAGTAACGGGTATACTACGGAACCCGGAAAGCTACACATAACATGATATTTGCAGTATGTCAGTCAGTGTCCTAAAAAACCCTATTCCCAACAAACCCCTCTGCACCCTTTTTGCCTCCAACATAAAGAGTGCGCGAGTATCCCCGGGCTCCCCGGACTCAACCCCTCGGCGCTAACCGAATGATTATTTATCAATTTGTTTATTTGACGTCCCGTGAGGTTCGCTGGCGGTGTTTATGCATTATGGGGTTGACCTAGTAAAATAAAATAATCCCTGCCAATACTGCTCGTAAAGGTAGGTACAGTAACCCAATAAAAATGTTGAGCATACTTAGAACCTTGTCATTGTGAATGTCATTGTCATGTGTGTGATGTGTGTGATAGTACAGTCAACGTCATAAATAAGTGATCATTTATGTACCTTGTCGCTTTCATTCGTTTCACAATTTTGTATGTCATTTCAAACATGACGTTAAAGTGGCAAGGTACATGAATGATCACTTATTTATGACGTTGACTGTACAATAATATACTTCGCCTGGTATTGTCTTCCGAGAAGTAGTGGTCACGTGAGTGGACACGTACTACGTCATAACTGGCATCCGAAGGTTTCCAAACTTTAAAATCGGGGTAATTATAAATTATTTGCTCGTATATATCAACTTAAGACTATCATTGGTCACGACACGGGCTTGTTGAGTCACTTGCCACTGCACGTATTTTGGCCGTGTAATACAAATCGGGTTTAGTCGGTTTTACCCGTATATCCAGACAAGGAAAGCCGCTGGAAAGCATTCCATTTTTGTCATCGTGTTTGACAGGGGAGAAGTGCCATTTAGGTTCCATGCAATTGAACTGTTGGCTAACCCGAAGACCAAGCCTGTACAGAGTACAAGGCCAAGACAGTAACCTAACGACCATTGTTATAGCGTAACGATTAGCAGCGGAAACTTCATGATTGGTCCGACGACGGCGACACTCGGAATTTTTCAGCACACGACTTTATCCGAACGTTGTTTACGAATCTAATAATTTAATAAACTACCGATGTTGTGTCAATACATTTTTGACAGCTGATTTGATGGAAATACCAAAGTACAAAGTTAGAATACTCTTTCTGTTCCACGAATATAGACATGTCATCATTCGTTATCAGTCGTTCACGACGATTTTACACGAGTATGCCCGATTTGAATTACATGGCTAAGTATGAACAGTGGCAAGGGACTCAACAATCCCGTGAGGTGACTGTATATACGTATTTACGTTTTGACCATTTACTGGTCTCTAAAAAAAAAGTCATAGGATTGCAGTTTTGAGATTTCAAATGTCTACTTATGGGCCCTAGATTCCACTTATACTTAATAATGCTCGCGTGCCTTCTCATTTCCATAAAAAAAAAACCTCAATCACAGAATAAGTAATAGTACCTACAAGTACCTCAATGCTGTGTTGTTGCATTCTGACCGTATGGGTATAAGTTCTACGATCAATGTACCGTGACCAATTAAATGATAAAAAGATGAAAGACATTTATTCAGAAATAGGCCGCACGGGCACTTTTACACGTCAAGAATCTACCAGCGCTTCCCAAGAGGGGACCACTGCGGGGAAGAAACGCCGCAACAAAACTCAGCAGTCAGTATTTTTTTTAAACATATTACAATGGTAACTTCTTAAGTCTAGCATTACCTATGTAAAACTAGAAATAGTAAATTTAATATAATATCAAATAAAATACACGTTTAATGAACGTTTAATGGTAAATAGACGACTATACACATAACAAAATAAAGAATAAGTTCCAAATATTAGGGCTATGAATTATGAGAACTTGAATATTGATAAGCGCTTGCGCTCCGCGTGTTTAGGAAGATACATTTTAATAAAGCATTTACCATTTTACATAATACAAAAAACCATCTACAACTTCTACAGTTTGAAAATCATTCGCGCATCATTAGCGTAATGATACCGAGCGAGAGCGGAATATGATATTAATATAGGTTCGAATAGTATGACGAGAAACATCAAATTGTCAGATTTGTAACCGGCCAGTTTGATATGGTGAATCCGGTGATGCCTGTAGTGTCAGGTTGTAATGTAACCTTTATGTTTCAAAAAATCCCTGTAAGTAATTTTCATGCAAACATTGATTAAAATATTAAATTAAAGTAAATAGGTATGTATATTGCACTCGTGACTTATATTATTCGTGATACACATGATTTTTAAAATGAAATCGTACACGTAATATAAGATCAAATTTGTCCATATTTTTGGGTAGTGATTAATTAAGTGGCAACTTTTTGATGACGTAGTAAGTGTCCCTTTCGGAAGAGAAGACCTTCTGTAATTAGACCACGATGTTCTGTTTGAAGTGTACTACGAGAACGCACTAAACTGCTTAACATTTTCGTTGGGGTACTGTACAAGCGTTAATTTGACTTTCCTTCTCGCAGCGAAGGGGCAACTGATCGACGGATATTTTTTATTTTTTTTCCTATGTTCTACTACTAGGCTACTTTTATTTTTAAGTAACAGTAATAATTATTACTAGAGTCTTATTAAAGATTATTCTTTCGAATGAAGAAACAAGCAATTTAGACATACACTTCAATTGTCTCGTACAAGTTTTCTTCGAATGCATCAAACTCGTCTCGTCGAAGGATATTGTTGCCGATTTGTTTAAGCAATATGTCCGACCGATTACGATACCGTTTGGATGCTGTTGAAAGCAAGTGCTACCTCTACTAACTGCCTAGTGTCAGGAACAACGGGCCCGACCTTTTCGCGAGTGCACTTTGTAAGAATGCATTTTTGTTCGTGCATTGTGGTTTATACTCGAGCATGTGGGGATGGAGGACTTGGGCTTGAGGAGTTGCTGTTTTTGACGTCACTCGCTTTACTATTGAATTTCAATGAAATTAACTGCTTTTATTTTTGATATGGAAACGGATTTCTGAATTGGAAGCCTAACAATTGAGTAAAGTTTACAATCGTGTGTGTGTATAAAAATTATGCTTATTGTCCGTCATCAATTAAGTCCATTAGAGTTATTTTATAATAAATTGTATTATTTTTAAATAACCTAGTAAGCATCTTTAAATCAGATATAAAAGTAATCGTTATAAACTACTCCTAGAGTTACTTAATTCTACACTATTTCAATAAGACGCTATTAGTATAAACATTAAAATAAAATATAATTTGAGTAAGTATACTACAAAAGATACTAAATTATACTTACGGTTACACGAACAAAATGAAACCTTCCAAGGTTGATTTAGTAGTGTCATCTAGCGAGGAGTAGGGACAAGATTACAAACTGTAATACCAATGGTAGCGTATATGTTTTACTACTCGCCGATAGATGGCATTGTATAAAGCTTTTATGGCTGCACACTAGATGTCACTGTCTACCACAATTTTACTAGCGACTGTTTTTTGTAAGATGCCAGGTTTTGATAAAGCGTGGTGTTTAGATAAGGGATTTGTTAATATTATTTTCTAATTAACCATAATTATGTTATTTGTGTAAGATTGTCCCTTGATATAAAATTATTCATCGAATAAAACAATTTAGGATTTCTCAACGTACAATTTTTCAACTTGTTATGATTTAAGTAATTGAACATAACTTCCTAAAATCCGGATTATTTGTAATACTTACGGCATGCAATTTCTTTTGTCAAGGAAGCCTACTGTTCCGAAAGAACGAAATATGAAATAGAACGAATGTTTAATAAACAAAAAGAGATGGTTTTCAGTAATTTCGAGTCGTGGGACTATTTCCTAACGCGCCCTACGATAGCGAACGCCTTAAATTTGTTATTGGGTATAGCTCCGTACTCAAACCTTTATACCTAGTTTGGCCACGTTTTTTCGTCCTAATGTTTTTTCTCCACATTTCTTTTTGCATACTACCAATATATATACTTTATTCGTATTTCAACTGATAATTATAGGTTATAATAATTTAAGAGCTAAAATACTTCGGGTATTTTACTCGTAATTTAAAAGGCCTATAGCGTATTAGGCAAGATATTATTATTTTGTAGGTGTATCTAACAGCATTATAGATTAATCCTTAGTTAGACCTAAAGTGCTTTAAAACAAAGAACATGTAAGTGGACATAACTAAGTAATATTTAGGATAAAAATGAAGTAAGTACACCATTCAACATCATATCAAACATTTTCGATCAAAAAATTTTAGAATGCTTAATAGTAGACGATGCCAAGATCAAGATCATCTGAAATGGCTCAAGCTTTCGAGCTGAAATGAGAACAGTCGTAGGATTCAGTGGTCCGCACAAGATCGCATCATTGCAAATTCGAAATTTAGGCTCGTATGTTAAAAACTTGAAAAAATATATATGAATAATGTAAATATAATTTGGAAGCTTTCATGTTATGTCCATACTTTTATTGGATTTTATATTTCGTTGATTTCTAAGATAAGTATCTACCTTGGTAATTAACGCGAAATGCAAATTAAACGCCCTATAATAAAAGAGGAGCCTAATTTTAGCAACATCCGCGGATAAGGTTTTCAAAAAAGTAATATTTATAAAATAATCTTCAATTCTCACAATACAACATTAAAACTTTTTATTGTACACCACATACAGCAATTAAAGGATATATAATAATATATTTCATGTTAATTGAATCTAATTGGTAATCTATATATTTATTACAAAAATTACTCTTACACTCATGTATTTTTAGAAAAAAGAACAGGTACCTTTATCTGGCCAGAGGGCCCTGCCAAAATGCACTACGATAACTAGCGTTTCTATTCGTTTCGTTTTTTACCAATGGCGTCACTGGTAGATCACGTGACTTATCGTATCACGTCATTTACCAGTGACGCGATTGGTATTGCGATTAGTAAAATAGTCTATGAGCTACGGTTTCGTTTTACCTAAAAGAGCTGTGGATGTGTCCCACGATGCGTACCTTCTGATAGTTAATGATACCAAGCATCTACGGGATTTAATTTGGATTCTAATGCATGCAGCATCATCATCATTTTACAAACTTCCATATCACTATCACATATTTACACTTAAAACCATTACCTATTAGAAGGGTTACATAAATAAATAAAGAAGTTAGATATGTAGGAGACATGTTCCGGCCGACGCGATGAAGAAGAAGAACAAGAACGAATAAACCTATTTCAGGCACCAAAGCCCATATTTACAAAATATATACTTACTTACCTAAGTGAAAATTAACATAACAACTAAAACACTTTCGCCGCCACAAAATCGACAAAATATGACACCCCTCGGCCTGAATTCCTCTTTTAAAGGGATCTTTTGTCGGTACTCTCACTTAAAATTAACCTTGTGGCGGGTCCAACCAATCGACCCTCAGGGTAACTTCGGTACCTATTCCGGTCTTAACCCGTAGGTACGTTCTCTACGAGCTACTGCGATGAAGATGACCCGTCCGAACCTTCGGCGACGTCAAATACACAGACCCTAAAGACTCACTTTTCGTTCTGGGCTAACCAGATCGATTTCTGCCCCAATGATGATCAGCTGAATTAGCGGAGAATACCCCCCGTAATTACCTTATTTAAGTTTCCTTATCGGCGCGGCGGCGTGTTTACAAACCGGCACCGGCGCAGCCATCAACATCCGCCTCCAACAGACGTCCAGTCGGCCGCCGGACGCTGGTTGATCATGCGGTAAGTGCGGAGCTGGCCCGACGGCGGGGTGGATCCAGGGGCGACGAGGATGGTACCGAGACCGCTTGTGCTGTGCACATATGTTATGTGACGTTTGTATAAATGCGGCCGCGGTAAGTCTAGTTGGCCTCATGTTGGTTGGAATCCTGGATTCGCCCGGTTAGGGCAAATACTTTTGACTAGATGAGCAACTGCAGCCATAAGAGTCTAAAAGATCCGAGGTTTCGCGAAGCGAGCAAATGTAGCCTGTCACACGACTCTGACTCGGAAACTGCTAATAAATGGTCCCCCTGATGGTGCGCTGGTTCTTACACTGCTATTCATGATAGGGATTTTCACCGGGAAATCCCTTTTCACAAGCTTTTATTTGATTTCTGTGTTTGGGGTAGATCCAGCAAGTCAACTTTTGACAACTTCCGTCTCGTTATGAACTGAAATTTGGAATATATTTGCAAATCTGATGAGAGTGCAGTTTCATGGTATGTAAGTGGTGATCTGTGTGATATTGTCCCCTGATATTTATTTATTCAAATAACCTTCTAATTTACGCATGTATGTATATATGTAACACTTTATTGTAAGTACTTAAACAATTACATTAGGTACACAAAGTTAAAATTACTGAAATAAAAGTAGTACAGAAGCGAACTTATCCCAATTCCTAAGCATATGCATAATGTCTATAGTTTTTGATTTACACCCACCCGACCTTAATAAAAAATATAATTTTAAATATCTCTCCGTGCACGTATTCTCCAATTTTTTTGTGATTTTTTCAGTAACTAAACAATGAAGCGAAAAGCTCTGCTCGCTTTGCTCCTCCTCTGCCTACACCGTGGCGACTCCAAAATCCTGCGCAACAATGCCTTGATGACTAAGATGGTGTCCGACTTCCGCAAGGACCCTCAGGCGCCGTCCATGCCACGGGACCCAGAGCCGAAGGTCCTTAGTCTAATGCAGACTGTTCTCTGCAAAAACTTCCCCACAGTTCCTTGCGAGATGATCATAAAAGATGCGACGTTAAGAACGCTGATCGAACGCTCGATACAGCAGCTAAAGTACAAAAAACTATACATAGACAAGACAACGGTGCCACCGGACGACCAAGTCACTATTTTTCCGCATGCAAACGGCCAGGAGCAATACATCTATCGAGGATCACAGAATGCGTCAGAGCACTTCTTAGAGAAAGAAAAGCACAGAAGACGTCACCATACCATCACGCCTAACACGACTCCCTGGTCCGCAGATCACTTGATGAAACATAAACCCAGGTCCAGCCCGAAGAAGATTTTAACGAGGAAGAATTGCAGGAAGTTCTACCCGCACAAGATTAAGTACAAGGACAAGGAGGATAGAAAAAACTTCAAAGATTACTCTGGAGAGAAATTGTCTATGTCCGTGGAGGTTCCGGACATGAATGTGATGAAGACTCATGCGCATTACAGTTACAAACGGGAGCCGGAGAACCCCCCAGTGTGGCGGATTGACTACATGAAGCACGGAGAGCCGAGCCTGAACCACTTCAGCTACGAGGCCGAGCAGCTCAAGGGCAAGCTCGTCAAGTTTCCGGGCATGGTTGTGGACGATAATGACCTCGACCAGGCGCCCAGGAAAGACATCATGCACTCCGACGTCTACATTAAAAAGAACGTGAGAAACCCTGCCTTGGAGATCAACTCGGAGGGCTCGGATAAGTAATTAACCTGGATCTTAAAGGACTACAAGGGGAAATCAATCACAAAGATGATTAGCTCCTCTTTACCTAATTCCTACAAGTACAACTTGAAAGATAATCATAAAAAATATTTATTCAGTAAGTACTTATAGACCGCACGAGCAATTTTACACACCAGGAAGTTTTTGCAACGAGCTTCCAAGGAGACCTCTGATGAACCTGTTTTTCTGTACTAACGGCCGGTGTTGCGCGGCGGCTCTCCAGCCCAGCAAGAACGCTGCATGCACTTATAAGACGACCTATTATCGGTGTAAATCAAACCAGGCACGCTCGCGACTATTGCTTTGGTTTGATTTTGTTCGGTCCATTACAACAGGATGCTGTTGCTGTTGTATTTAAGTAAGTTTTATAGGGTAAATCGTCAATAACTGGTCACTTAAGAAATAAAAATAAATGTATTCGTTAGTGAAGATACTTTGTCAGAACTTCGGATAATATTTCTGGATTCTAGTTTAATTACTGGAATATCAGCATATAGTTTGCTTTACGGATATTTTTGCAGAGGCCTGTTAGGAAGGGGGCAGTTATTGACGACTTAATCCGATAGCATTTGTTTGGGTGCTCGTTGCCGTCAAACTTCGACCTACCTGTAAAGATAATTCTTTATAAAGAAAGAGTTAATTTATTATTATCTATCATGGCATCTCTTTGGGTAATTGACTAAATACGTAGAAACCGTCAAAATTATCTGATAAGATATAAATTATTATTTTATAAGATTAACTATAAAGTCTTTATTAAATTTTAATTTTTAATTTGTTTGGTTTTTCAAGTACTTCCTATCAAATGATTTAACTAATAAGTTCCTGTACATATACCATGCGGCTAAAAGTCTCCCTTACCCGCCACGCAAACCATCCAGCACGTTACAAGGAGGCTCAAAGGAGCCCACTGGAGCGGCCTCCACGCACGGGCCAGCCGAGGCGCCCCACTCAGAGGGGCTCTTGATGGCCTAACGCCCTGGCAATCGCAATCGACGAGGCGGAACAATTGTTTTCACTTTGTATGCTGACTCGCCTTCGATTTTCAAAATGGAAACGATGGCGATTTCGAGTACGTTAGGCAATAGCCCCTCGGGTTGGCCGCGGTCCCCCAGTACCTCTTAGCTTCACCGTGTACGAACAGTCCACGGGTTACCTAAGCCCAACGCCACGACAAGGCGGGTACCGGGGGGGTAGTTTTAGGTTTGCTACAACCGCGGTTCACTTGCGTCGGTTCACAATGCTCTTAAGAACCGTAATACACTCTTATCTATAGCACATGATGGAATAAAGATTCTCACAACAGTCACAACCATTTCTGTATGTAGGTACCTACCTACTATCAGCCCAATGGAAGTCTGACCCTGATAGAACTGTGTCATTATGAATCATGTCGTAAGAAGTGTCAAACAAATTGTTTTATAATGTCACTGTGACAGGGTTCTATGGTGGGTCAGGATTCCATTGGACTGATGTGTCAGCCGGGGGCATGTTCGGGGAGGCCTATGTCCAGCAGGAGACGTCTTTCGGCTGACATGTAGGTGTGCGTGTGTATGTGTGTGTGTGATATGTAAGCGAGACGTTCTTTATTACATTCGGGTTTGCAGGTACTTCATCTTTACTTTCATACGCTCTTATGAAAGTGTCGCCAAATTTACCCGAACCTGAACGTATTTCTGCACTGTACCACTCTAGGTTCGTACCTACTCGAACATGAATCCTGAAAACGTAAACTCCTTTTATGGGCAGTCGCCAGTTGTAAAAAGCGTCCCGAAAAACCGACGGACAGACGGACAACGAAGTCATCTTATAGGTTTCTTCTGTTTCCAGTAGGTATTTGGCACCTAAAATACTTATCTGGAGTAAATATTTAATGTATGCTCAGTATCATTATGTACTCTCCGTCTGGATTAATTTTAAAACAACGCGGGTACCTACTAGCAGCCAATGATAATGACACTCCTACCTACATATTTAAAAATATTGCACGAAAGATAACGAACAAATAAATAAATAACCAAGTAGAGCATGTTGGACCATGCTCAGTGTAGTGTAAGGTTCCGAAGCCGTTCATCATCATCATCATTATCAGCCGCAAGACGTCCACTGCTGGGCAAAGGCCTTCCCCAAGATTTTCCACAACGATCGGTCCTCTGCTGCTGTCATCCAGCGGTTTCCCGCGACCTTTATCAGATCGTCAGTCCACCTAAGAAGCCGTTACTACAAACAAATTAGACCTCGCGACAAACTTAACTATGCCGTTGGAAAACGGTTATCCCCATACATCCCAAATAAGTTTTCGGTGTGCAAGTACAAACATGTTAACCGTTTGTTACTCAAGAACCACTGAAGTTTTCTTAGTCGTGATAGTTTTCCTATAGGTAAAATTAATTTACGATATTTTGCAGATTTTTAGTATTTGCAGTTCTGCCTGCAGGGGAGACTTGACGAGAAAAAATAAATAAACCGACGTCACGTGTAGGGGAAGGACACAAAAAAATTTTTTTTTGGAGAATTTATTTTACCACTTTGTTTGCGGGACATAAGTATATGTATATTCATGCCATATTACACCTTTCTAGTACTAAGGGTATATGAGCTAGGCTGCGGACGGACGGACGGACATGGGGAAACTATAAGGGTTCCTAGTTCGACTAAGGAACCTTAAAAACAGGGGACCATTTCAAACAAATTGACCCCCAGCAAAGCTCAAGCCTAGTTCTATGGGTAGGTACTAAATTGACAACGATAAACCTACTTATATACAGAAATAAATACTTAAATACATAGAAATCATCCATATATGTACATATACATCAGTGTATCACAACACTAGCACTACATGTCGTCTCTTTTCGTTTATTTTTATTGTCTGTGTTATTGTTGTGAATAGATCAATACTTACAAAAATTTGCCCATTCCCGGAAACGAACCCAGGACCGTCAGATTCATAGGCAGGGTCGTCAATACCGGGCTAACGCGTCGTCAAGAAGATAGTTTTGGTTTCGACTAACAATTACAAACAACAAATTGACAAATTATGACAACAGTCAAACTAATTAATATTCACTTAACAGTAGAAAGTACAATCTGATATACACATTAAGAACAATTAAACACGTCCATATTTAACTAATTGCAGCGAGTAGGAACATAAACAATGATAAAACGCCACACCATTTCGCTATCGCGGTTCCCCGCGATAAAATTATCTAACAACCAACGCTTTGAACCCGGCATCTTATTTCACAACTAGACGCCGAGAAGAGCGGATATGTCGCGGCCGGTGCTAACCTCTCACGTTCTGGACACCTCCACCGGGAGACCCGCGGTCCAGCTGTTCACAGAGTTATACAAGAAGAAAGACGACTCCTGGACCCTCTGGCACAGCACCACCACTTCTGGGGACGGAAGGATCCAGTTCCCATTTACAAAAGACTCGATGAGCGCCGCAACGTACAAGTTAAAGTTTAATGTTGGCGACTATTATACGAAACTCGAGAAGGAAACCTTGTATCCATATGTCGAGGTGAGTTAATGTGAATTAATTAGAAAATGTGTTTTTCTTAGGTTAGGCCTAGTATTAATAACTTAATAGTTAATAGGTAGTTATACTTCGTTGCACACGAGTTACTTAATGATTTATTTATATTAACGCCATCTGGCGTCAATTAGATAAACTAGGTGGAAGTTTATGCATTGATTTGTACATATTTACTGTTTTCAGATTGTATTCGCGGTGAAAGAAGGCGAGCATTACCACATCCCTCTTCTGCTGTCTCCTTACGGCTACTCAACCTACAGAGGAAGCTAGGAGCTGCGCTTCGACCATGAATTACCGGATATTTCAAGTTACTGAACATAAAATTAATATAATAAGCAAGCTATCATGAACTAAAGATTATTTCTATACATCATTGGTATTAATGTTATTCACTAAGCTCAAAGGTCAAATTTGGCGTAAATCCCATACTTAGTAGGTATCGATCGTGTTTGTAAGGTTAAAAATAAACACCACGGGCCATGGCCAACACTAGCGAGGTTTCTGGAACAGCACAAACAAATTGCGCATGATTTTCCAAACCGACCAACAAATTCACCACAGCATTCAGTCAGACTAAGGATATTTTGTTACTTTTTCACTTACACCAACATATAATAACGATCACTTGGTACAGTCGAAGTCAAAGACGTTGACATTTTTTGCCTTATTCCATTTAAGTAAGCGATGTCTACTCTATCATTTACTAATTGGTATGGGCAGTACAGCAGTCGCATGTCTCAATATTTGATTCATCAACCCAACTCTCCTCCTGCTAAGCTGGCTCCCATAAAAAGATGCAATAAGCGTAAGAAAGAAAAACTATTTAGATTGGCGTAGCTACAGAGATGCTTCAGTCAACCACTTTTGTTTTGCCACCAACCACAGAATCCAATCCACTTCAATCTAACTATTAATTTGCTGCGACAGGGTTCTATAGTGGGTCAATAAATTAAGTCGTTGACTGTAATGTGACAGTACAGGTAGGTACCTACCAGTGCCGAAGCGTCACGTAAATAAATAGACAAGCCGGAGCAAAAAAAGGTGTATGTATGGCGTGTGTCGGTTTTACGTTTTGTTTGTATACCTACTCTATGCATAGGAATTTTTGGTAAAGCCGTAAATAATCGGCTTGTACGAACGCCTCGCGACTGGTACCTACCTCTCATATTTGTACAAGTAATTCGTCTTGGAGTCTTGGCCATAGTAATCACGGGAAATGAATCCAATCCACAACAGTAGAAGTCTTCATCAGGCACATCGGTAGCAAAGCCACTAAACTTAATTCGGTTTGTGCAGTGGATCCGATTATTTGCTGTAACCTCGATCGTTTATCGAAATATCGACAACCCGCTGATCCTCAACCTTTGGAGTAAGTACCTACTCTCACGTGGGGAAAAATTCCTACTACACTCTGTTTCACCTAAGATGAGTCCTGTAACAGTTCATATCAACACGTATTACACTTGTTTCTTTAACTTTACATAAATACTACCCTGGTACACACCTAGCGACGCGGTTCAGGAACTAAGACCCGTATTAATAAACGGATCTGAACTCTAATGCTCGTATCAAGATGCGTCAAAAATGACAGTGTTCTATGGTTTGGCGTTTACTTTGACGTATCTTGTGACGGGCCTCAAGTCAAGATGAGTTTATTAATACGGCCCTTAGTAACTTAAATAATGAATCGCCTATTTTTAAGTACCTCGCATGTGAGCATAGAAATAGTGATTGGAATTACGAAATACGGCGTCACAGGACTCAGATGAAAAAGAGTGTAGTCCGCATCAACATTGGGGGAACCAGAGGAACGTTTAGGGTGCAGATTTGCAGAATAGTGGCCCACTAGCAGTGGCTTTACCAACCCCAACTGAGGCTCGTGGCAAATTCGGGTCCCATAGCAGGTTTCCCTGTCTGCCACCCTATAGTTACGACACTGTCCACACCCTCACCGTTCCACTGGTTCGCCCTTCGCTTCGCCTACTAGTAGCAGGAGTTTCGTTTCCTGTCTGTTAGCAGTGCGGACAGCGAGAAATAACATCCCACCAGTCCAGGGCCTCTACTGGGTAAAACCATATTGACTGTTGACTGTTTTTAACTCGGCCGCCATTACCGTCTTGTAAATAAGAGCTACGTTACTTTGACAATACGATAACATTTCAAAGGAAATATGGTTTTACTGACCAATGATTTATATTTCTATTTCAAATTTAACGGTGTCGCCGGGGCTCCGCTATTGCGGAGCTCCTTTTTCTGGGTGGTTTGGCCCTTCGGGCCAACAACTATACCTATCTCATATTTGTGATACTTACTAGTTTTGATCAGTAGAGCGGTTTAGTAGTGCCGTGGGGCAGTCTCGAGGCCCAGTGCGAAAAAAAAGAGTGCGAAGTAGAAATCCCCTTATCTTGTATAGTTCGCGTGGGAATAAAATCATGCTGTGGTTTAAAATAGAATGGCTTGCAGCAACGATTACACAACCGCTAGGTATAATTTTCATCCGCTCCGTACTATATAAAATGAATAAGCAGATTCAATGGTAATAGAAAATGTACGGTCCTTAGGCACCCTACCCACTATTGACGTCTTCGGCGATAATCCGACAATTACCAGGTAGGTACTAATAACCTAGTATTTCGGGGGTGCAAATAATTTGGTTTTTTGACCTAGTTACGAAAAAGGATCCAATACACAATGTATAGGAACATAGCTACTAATTAAAGTTTCGACTTCAGTGCTTGAAATTGTATCTTAGGGCCGCCGGTTTAGACGGACAGCATTTCAAACGCAAAATCGCAGCTCGAGGGCAATAAAATTCTGACGCAATCGTAACTGCACCAAAACTGCAAACCAACAGCGCAGTCCCCTTGGAGGTGGCGTGTTTACTACCTAATGGAGGGCGCTGTTGGTTTGCAGTTTAGACAACTGCATTAAAACTGCCCTCGAATTGCCATTTTGCAGTTCAAATACTGTCCGTCTGAACCGGCCCACAGCAGTAGAACTAAGATAACTATTAATGTATCTGTCGATATTTTAAATAAAAATGTAAAAAACAAAAACAAGTGTTAATGTTTAACAATTTAATTCATAAATCAGGAAATTACTAGCCCTACCAACTTAAAACACGATTACTTAAATAACCTAAGTATCTCACAGTGTCCTAAAACTGTGCTAGATTTAATTTAACAGCTACCGCTAACTCCACTTCAACTCGCGCCTAGCGGAACTTTAATTTACAAATAAAAATATTTACAAAAATATTGTATCTACGCAATAGCGTTTTGCTAGGGCGTTCCTTATGGCCCAACCGGTATACACAATGAGTTATTACAAAGCAGTATTGATATTTCTATCCTCAGCACAATGGGAGAGGTCGGTACGGGTCATTTTCGCAGAAGTGATGCAGAAATAGACATCTGTCGTCGCAGGAATACCTCTTGTGCCGTCTAATAAGTTAGCAATTGAAAAAAATAAACAATAGTGCATCAATGCAGTAATGTTCAAGATATTTTATGTCCTAACTATTGCGCATACTGGTTATTACGGCCATTCCACCGGGAAAGCGTGGTTTAAATTTTACTTCTTTCAACTATCATAAGATACCATATGGGTTTAATATCAACTTAAGCAAAATATGTTTGGGAGATATTAACCAGAATCTTACATTAAAAACTGTAACATTTCAAGATGACATAACATTGCAAGTATGCAATACTAGTAATGGTAAAATGCAAAACAATACTTTTTTAGTCATTTATAATCTAAGCTATTAGACAACGCACTTGGTTTTTTAATAGTTCTGCCTTATTGTATCCGAAGCTCTCTAGAAACTAACTAAAATTAACATACAAAACAGATTATTTACAACGGAAATACCATATACTATTCATCAATATACACAATTTAGGGTTACTTGTCCGATTATGGCATTAAAATAATATTTCTCTGAGTATTACAAAGTATGAATACTTAAAGTTTGCTAAAGCTACCTTAGATATCAGGAACAATCACTTGCTGCCGTCTACACAGGGACTATAACATCATACAAATATACTTATATGTATCTATTGAATACTTATAAAGAACCTGTAGCCTGCGCAAAGGCTCGATCGGTCTAGGTTTAGTCGATATCTGTGCGCGATAGGATCCCACGGAGCTCCGTGCCTCCATCATTGGTTAATTCGAGGCGTCAGTACTAGAGTAACAGCACAGGACCAACCGTGCTTCCGTATTACTGTCGGTAAGCTAGCGGCATACTTTTCAATATATTTCAGTAAGTGCCATAATATAACTTAACTGCAGTGCCGCAAGTGATTGTCCCTCATGTACTTCATAACATTGGCAAGCAATGGTTGCTTCATATTGCTCACTCGTTTTTCATTAATACAAATGTTTACAATTATGTCCTAAAATTAGAGAAAATCTCTAAATATACCTGACCAACTTTAATTTAAATTTAATTAACATCTTATTAAAAACAGGTGCAAAAAAACATAGTTAGGTACAAATAAGTTTTCAATTGTGAATGTGGCATATTTTTTTTGCAATGATGCAAAAAAATAGATTTTAAAGTCTTTCTAGTAGTATTATTAAATTCTAGAAGTATATTTGTAAACCATCATTCATTTTTTCCGTTGTTCTAATTTGGTAAGTCATATTTGTAAACATATGCGACGATAAAAACGCGTGAGCGCAATTTATGAGTTTTTGTTAAAGTAGAATGTTTACAGTGCAGTGATACAGTCTATCGTTTGGAAACTATTTGACTACGCGATAAGGCATCTATATTATATAGGAAGGAAGGGTAGAATTTATACACTATTCTTAAAATGGACTTTGAACGCGGACCACTTCTTACTATGTTTTTTTCTAATGAACAGATAAATAGGTAGAGTACAGGCGGAACAAATTGATATACAATAAAGGTCCTTTACAAATTATAAAACATGCTAACTGAATACTATTTACAATTTGTTTTGCAAAGTGCCCTTATCAATATATAATTAGGACACTGCAATGGTTAATATACAAGCGGCCATTGTGAGACCCGTCGCCCTGCCGGCCGCGGGCCGGTTAGTCGATAATGTTATGTTATGTTACTAATTTTACAATGGTTTGGCACGGTCCCAGCGCTGCGGCGACTCTGTAACGTAAATGGTCAAACTCGTCAGTAAAATGACTGTCACAACTTCACCGTTTCTTGCACCACTAAATATCACAGTATATCACAGTTCGGTAAGTAAGTCTATGGCGCCATGTTCGCTGTAGCTCCATCTTCATGAGATATATTACCCTTTTTTGAGCTAGAAACCTAAGTAGCACTAGGAGTAAAACCTAGGAAATTTAAATGGAAACAAAACCCAATTTTCTACAATTCGCAGACTTGGTTCTAATAATCTATGTAATCTTTCATATCTGAACTTAAAAATAAATAAAAGATAATTTTGGCACACATGTAGCCCATTTTACAGCATTAAATAGATTTTTAGAATCGTCCGCTTAAAACACATGTAAACATCCAAAATTCCACCTGCGGAAAAACATGGTTAGTTAGGCAGAGCAAATGAGACACTACTCACCGAGAAACGCGGGCGCAGGCGGCGGGCCGGGGCGCCATCTAGCGTTTGAAACCAGAATCACACAATTAGACAACAATCAAATAATCCTTGACCCTTTCCGTACGTCGAGAGCTTGGTTTGGCAGGTTTCAGCGTCAAAATGAATGACAATTTGGAGATATGAGATTCAGTAACTAATGCAAGCTTGCTCACACTGGTGGGTCTGTGGCAAGCAGGGGCATTTGTGCTTTAGTACTATTTACTAGTTACTCAGGGAACTCGTTATGTGCGCAAGAGTGCAATTAACATACATCCACACTCAATATTTATAAAATAACTAACAAATAGATAAAAACACTATGTTGTTACATCTCTCTGTTGAGAGCACACAGATTTTCCTCATTATTCCGTACCATTATCTATAAAAAATCACGTTTGTTGTATGGGAGCCCCCTTAAATACTTATTTTATTTTAATTAAAATTTTAATGTGAATATACAACTAAATATTCTGTGAATATAATAACCTGTTGCCGTTATTAATATCGAGCATAAAACAGCAAAAAAAATCACGTTTCTTATATGACAGCTCCACTTGAATATTTATTTTATTCTGTTTTTAGTATTAGTTGTTATAGCGGCAACAGAAAGACATCAACTGTAAAAATTTCAACTGTCTAGCTATCACTGTTCATGTATGAGATACAGCCTGGTGACAGACAGACAGACAGTAGAGTCTTAGTAATAGGGTCCCGTATTTACCCCATGGGTACGGAACCCAAAAAAAAGCGTTCAAGCCGGTCCACCCGTTAGGGAGTTACGTACAATGGCAGGCAGATACACGGTTAACACTTTCACACCCCTGTTTGTGCGGCGCATGAAAAATGATTATAGCTGAAATCTTCTCTTTAATTTGTAATCGCTTGCTCACTATAAGTTTGGATATTGCACCTAAGCGTGTTTCAAAGGAACCCTTTCAGGTTGAAAAATTAAATGTATCAATTGGACTTTTACAGTTTACTTACTATGTTGCAACAATTCAAATTAACTGTTTGGAAGAAATTAAAAACGGCAATAATCATCAGCAGCAACTTCCAAAATGATAATTATTTCCACCCAACTTTACAAATTAAAATTAGTTAAAGTTTCCATAAATATTCAATTCAACACAATCACTTGTAGAGTGAAACAGTAACAGATTGAAATTCGATAGAATATTAACGCAGACTGACCTGTGTATCCTGTATCTGAAATAGAGCAGACATTAGTGGAGTAAATATTGAAAATTAACCCACCTAATTGCCCTCCTCTTGTCCCACGACCTCCTTATAGCGTGCAATCATGAGTTTCTTCACTGTATCTCGGTATGTTTCACCAGGAGTTGGAGTGTAGATCCCCCGTTTCTGACCGAGACCTGCCAGGCTTGGCCGCTGCTCTGCCTCTATAGGCGCTATCCTGCCTTGTTCAGTCTTACCCAACCCTCGACCGGCTGACCAGCCCATTTTCTGTAGCATTTTACCCCCAATGGTGTCAACAACATTTGGAGGTGGCCCAGGTTGAATTGGCGCGCGCATTGGAGATGGTGGTTCATAACGTTTTCTCACTGGTGCCTCATCCTCTCCAAATTTCAACCGTCTTTCTGCTGCACGATCCCTATAGCCATTTGGCTGTGACCCAGACTCCGCTTGCTTCTGGTACTCTACCAAGTTCTGCTTATGTAAGTCTGATAATGTTTTGTGTTTGTTCAGAACTTCAGCAGATGGGAACTTTCTCTTACAAATCAGGCAAGTGAGTTTGGGCCAGTCAATTATCCCATCGTCATTGTCAGGTGCTGGCTCTGAAAGCTTTTTAACAAGGAATTCATCAGGAGCAACAGGTACAGCTGGAGGAGGGGACAACTCTCGCACATGTGACAGAACCGGCCCAGCGCCCAGTACTGAGAAACCAATGTCAGCAGATCCTTTGCTTGCACTTGTGTCTGAAGGCTGTTCCATCACATAATTGCTCTTTGCATTTTCTTTCTTTTGGTTTAAAGTTCTTGCCCATCTCTCCATATCCTTAGCTATCTTTTTGGCTACTTTCACTTTGTCCTCCTTCTCCTTTTTCTTTTTCTCTTCTGGCTCTTTAGTGATGGTGTTGTCGACAGTTGCTGTGGGGGGGTTGGGTAGTTTAGGCTGATCAGTGTTTTGTTGGGTCTGTGTTGCCAAAATGTAAGTGGAGGTGGTAGAGTCCCAATACATGTACTGATTTATCTGACTATTAAAGAAATATTGTGTTTTGCCATCATAGTAAAGCCCAGATGAAGGATCATAATAGTAACCAGAGGTTTCATCATACATAAAAGTTCTCACATCCGGAGCAGTGTATGTTGTTTTTCCATCTCCTGTTGGAGCCTTAACTGCAGGGGCCGTCTGGGTATTTGAGGTAACAAATGTAGGCACGGCTGGGGTCCAAGTGAGCTGCCGTGCTTGAGCTGCAGTGATGGCTGACTGGGCTACAGCTGCAGCAGCATTGACCCTATCTGCCTCAGACAAAGCTGTACTATTATTATATGTAGCCATCTGAGCATAATATGGAGGATACTCTGAAGGATTCGGAGCAGGTTTCTGAGCTTTCTGAGGTTCATTATAGAAGGAAATCAGAACTTCACGGTTATCTATCTCTAATGAAGGGGACAAGGTCATTAACTCAGAATGTGCCGATGTAGAATCTGCTATAGAATTGAAATTTATGTATGCAAGGCACTTGGATGCCCCTGTCAAAGTCTCCCTACCTATAGTAATGCCAGCTATAGAATCTAATACAGACTTAGAGCATCTTTCTTTCAGAACTTCTAGGATTTTTTCTTCTGTTGTCAGAGCATCTAGCCTTCTGAACAATAACCGTTTTGTGATGCCCATACCATCTGACGTGTTGTGTCGTTCAGATGCCGCGCCATACACAGTCCCTTCTGATCTTTTACCCTGGCAGTTGCGTCTGTAGCAAATTTGTCGACGTTTAAAGTTGTAGGACCCACACTTACAAAACCAGTCACCGGGCGAAGCATTGGCAGACTGTTCGTCCTTGTCGTATTTATCGAAGGAGTCGCGTTCCCGGCTTTCCGAGCGGCCGCTAGACATTGTCTCGGTACGTTCGAGTTCCATGCTGATAGAAGGCGGAGACGGCGCATTGGGTATGTCGCGGTCGCGGTCGCGTTCGCGCTCGCGCTCGCGGCGCGGCGAGCGCGACGAACGACGCCGGGAGCGTTCGCGGGAGCGCCCGCGGTCGAGTCGCTCCCTCGAGCGCCCTCGACGATCGTCGCGCTCGTAACGCTCGCGGCGATCGCGATCTCTGTCACCGTCGCGGTCGTATCGGTCGTAGCGTTCCCGGTGGTGCACCGGGGATCGGCGCAGGCGGTCAGGCGAGTCGCGCCGCATGTCCCACACGGGGGACCGCCGGTGCTCCGCCCAGCGGTCCTGGTTCTCCCATCGCGAACCTCGGTCGACACGGTCGTCACGGCCGCGCCACGACATCTCTATTTCCTGCGAACATCCGCAAACATCAGCAAACGTTACTCACAAGTCTTCCCGCGTCGCCGTGCCGCCGCAGATCCAATGGAGCCCTAAAGAATTCGACGATCAATGACCCCACCGCCATTTCTTTACCTGGAGTTGACACTTCGTAAATTTATTCTAATCCTGCGCTGAGGTTGAAGGATTTTTTAAACACTAGTTATTACTACTTTTCACATATAATCGTTTAGATGCTTAAGTATTTAAATCACGATTTTCAAAACCATCTTGGCTTCCTTTATGAATGAGAATTAACGCAATTGACGCTTGACGCCATCTTGGTTGGATGGAATATTGGAATTGTTATTTTTTACTCTCACCTCACCCGCTACCTACTACGCAGCGGCTACGATTTCGTTTCGTTACTTCACAAAAAAAAGGTTTTCTCTTGTTTTCAAGGATGTTAATGAAATTAATTACAATTTATTTAGTTATTTTGTATTTATATCTAAATTAAATTGCAATTTATTTCATAAATATGAACGTAACTTAATACAATATAGAATTTTAGATGTTTAAGGTACCTAATTTTTTTTCATTTATGATACATTTAAGCAGACCACCTTTTTAATATACTTTTTGTGTACATTTTTACTGTCACAGACTTTGGTTAGGTGTGTGTATGTGTGTGTCTCAACTAGCATGGCGATTGTTTGTAAAAGTCGGGGCAAAATAAAATTGCCCTACACTTACCCTGTAGATCACAGCGCAATTTCGCGTCGCTATATTGCTGATACTTCGCGGCGTGATAAAATCAATGACTCGCAGTAGTTTACGGTAATTTCACAGTGAAGTTCACGGTCAGTTTAAAGCAATGATTAAAGAAACTATTCGTTTCTATAAGGTGGACCTTATTCGCATATTCTTCACGGTTTTGGCGTTTTGTTCCATGATTTTGGAGAGTTTTCTGTCCTACGTTAAACAACTTCAAAACAAGTTCAAACAACTTCAAACCTTTGACCATAGAAACGAATAGTTTCTTTAATCATTAACGTAACGTTTTTAACGTAAGTGTGGACACTTACGTTTCGCGCGATTCGCGGGCTGAGTGTAGAACGAGGTATACCGGCGTTTATTCTTTGCAATGATGAATGATATCTAAGCATCGACATACCAACTATAGACGCCGGGTTCCATACAAAATTCTCTTCGAAAAATGTCCTAGGGCGTCCTATACAAACTTCATACTTGTATAAAATCGTTGTCAAAATAAAACATTCTAATTTAAATGGTATTGTATTAACGTAATGCTTAATTTTGCTTGAAACAAATTATCATCTTATGTGGCTTCGACTAGAGGTTATTTTATTTCACCTTATGCAGCTTCTACTAGCGGAGTGCCAATGTCACCGCGAACAGAGTACAAATGGAGTAGCTTTACACTTAACATTATTTCAGTTTTGACGTCTAAGGTGGGTATGGGTTTAATATAAACAACAACTCAACGCTATTTTTTTTATTATTCAAGATATGAAGATAATATATACAATGTGCGCTCGAAAACCTTCATTTTTTTACATAATAGCTACTTGAAAAACATATAGACTAACTTATCTCGGTGGCAAGAATCTGTTAGGCGCCAGAAAGGCAATTTCTAAGAGACCGGTCTCCATAGTCTCTGCCTATCCCATTGAGAGATAAATGTGAAGCTATGTATGTATGTATGTTTAGTGGGTTTTAAAAGACGGTTTTTTATTTTCCATCAGCATTAACAAAATTTCGAGGCTCAAGATGGAGCGCCGTTAATCATTAAAAAGTTTTCCCTCTCCTCTTGACCGAGAGGTGTTTTTAGAATGCAAATCCATAATGTCTTTCAGAAAATAACAACATCGCTGTGTGTGCGTATAACATGTGAGGGATTTCTTTGATTCGTCATGGATACCACCATTAGATTCTGACTGTATAAAAGGGTGGCCAAAAATGTATTATGTCAAATCATTCCTCCACATAACTTATTCTGGTTTAATTTACACTTGTTAAGTGATCGTTTACTGGTCACCCAAAATATTTATGCCTAAACAACTTTTATGCCTAAAGGATCTCACTTATCCGCATCTAAATAACTCCTGTGCGTTCACTTGCGACAATAGAATTCCATATTGCGCATTGAAATGGATCACCAGGAATACTACAAATGTATATTTAATTTACGACCGCAAAAAATATTAAGTATTGAACTACTCCATAGATGCACTGTTCTGAAACAACCAATATATTGAGAATTGTTGGTCGGAAACGAAAATAAATTATTTTATTAGAAATACTTAGTTATTTATTCAGTAATTTTACGAATCGACATTTATTTACCGAAAGTATGAAATTCCGTCCGAAAGATTTTTGTTACGGTGATTAATTATTGTTGTTTCCGAAAGCGCATTGAAGCATTGTGACACGTGTCACTGTTGGCGCAGTTGACAACGAACTAAATTCAAGTAAGCTCCCAATTTAAAGTGAGTATATAATCGTTGGGCCGTGTTTTGTTCTCTGACCCGTTATCCAGTTGTATTGTTGATCGAAGTATCTAAGTCAGAAAGTCACAAAAACAAAAACAGTCATAAATGATATTACTTACAGAGGTAGGTTAAAGGAAAAATAAAATCCTTCTAAAATAAAATTATTTAATTTAAGAAACAGCTATTACATGTCGAGAAGTGTATCAATCATGAATTCCTGTGCATGTCTACATAAGAGATTTACTACAGCAAAAAAGCATTAAATACTGACATTTAAACTTAAATACAAGTTATCAATTCTTTTGATATCTACTGAGATAGCGCCATGCGCAACATAATAAATAAAGCGCTGCTTTGAATATTGATCAACCAATATATGATATTATACTGGAACACGGCAACAATAATCAGAACGGCGACGCCGACCGCCACACAGCCCAGTTCCTATTAATTTTGACGGCATTAACTGCATGTTATCAACGGCATAACAATGTCAGCGTATAAGGAAGACTGAGATAATTATTTAAGACGTGACACATCTATCTAGTCTTCGCCTAAATGAGCATACAATATCTAATACATAGAAATAAATAACACTAAGAAACATTCTTATGTACAGTAACCAATGAAAATGTTAAGCACTTTAGTACATTGTCATAGTAAACTTCAAACGGAACGTCAACTGACACATATGACAATGACATTGACATTCACAATGACAAGGTTCTAAGTATGCTCAACATTTTCATCGGGTGACTGTACAAGCAACAAAACCCAAAGTCATAATCATTACCATCAGTTTGCTAACTAGAAGTTGTCATTATTAAATTGATCAATATTTATTTCGTCCTTTTCTTCGCACAAAATAAAAAGCTACAGTCAAGTTATTCCTATCTCTTCGAGTAGCTATCAACCGTTATGAGAACAATGTAATAAAAACTGGTCAAGTGCGAGTCGGCCTCACGCACTGAGGGTACTGTACCGCTCGACTCACACTTGGTCGTTTTTTTAATGAGGATTGTGAAGCTGAAATTGTCCATACAAAATTCGAGAACGTTTCTCTCCCCTTAAACCATATCCGATTTTTGAACATGGTCAAGAATATTATGAAAAAAGATGTCTGTACGTTCTTTAAAAAAAAAATATTCTTAGGATGATCTAATAAAAATTAAATACCACAACAGAAACGTACAGACCTAGTTTTTCATAATAACTACTACATATTCAAAAATCGTGGAAGTCGGACTTGATTTATAGTATGTCAAAAGAGTTTTGAAATTAAAAAGTAGCAACACTGCAGTGTCATCCGTTTCAAATCAATCATGAATCAATCCAAGAAAAAAGGGACGAGTGTTGCCACTTTTTAATTTCAAGACTATTATGACAGACTATAGAGTGTGAGAAACGTTATCGCCTGAAGCCAAATTTCTATGGTTTTTTTGACAGCTAAGCGATTTCAACGTTGCTTTACAATCCTCTTAAGGACACCAAAGGACCATGGGCAGAAATGTCCCCCCCCCCCACCAACAGAAATGAAACATGTCTCATTTAATAGATCTCAGCAACATTATGTATTTTTACTATGGAGACGATCACCAGATATATGGGGTTTTCTTGGAAAACCATAATCGTATCGTATGGAATTTGTTTGAAAATGAACACATATATGGATGATTTGCCTTATTTGGCCCTTGTTTTCATTAAAAAAATCCCATTGAATTTGCTACTAAAATAAGTATTTTGTCTTTTTTTGGGTCCTTATAAACATATAGACATGCATCCCGTTACTGTTGGTGGGGGGGGACAGTGCCCATACAAATTTGCCCATTGTCCTTTGACGTTTGTATGTGTCACTGTTTTTGCGATAGATCAAAAACAATACGTTTCTTGTATGGGTCCCCTTATTGCATAAGTAGTTGATTTGATTAGGTATCATTTATTAGGAAATCCGCTGATATAATACGTATTTTATTTAAAAAAACACCAGTTATTATTTACGTTTTAAAGATTCAGCACTTTGAAGGTCGGACTGCTTGAGTTTAGTAATAGAGTCCCATATGCCACCATATGGTACGGAACCCTATAACTTATAATAACAATAAAGTGCAAAACACACAAAACGCGGGCGCGGGTCGGTATGGTCGGATCATGTTTCTTCATTCTTGTTAGCATCCGCGCGAGAACCGCGCACTCCGTCTGGGTGTTGTCGCTCATATAATAGATAGTTTATTGTAATTTTTCAACATTCTTATCAATACCTCAAATTATAAATTTGAACTTTCCTTACAGTCTTTTTGCCGCTCAAAGGGCTTATCAGCAGTAATATACAAACTTTATCTCGTTACTATTCTGGCATGTATTCAAGTGCATTCAAATAACTCCACTACATTCATACGATTGAGATCGGCTGTACCATAAAAACATATCTAGTGCTAGCTTGGCTACAAGACTACGTTGCAATATCCGGTTGTAAGCGTAACGTCTGAAACCCGTTGAAGCATTAACATTCGCGCTCAGAACGTACGTCCTCTATCGCGCGTCAATGTACTTCAAAACTAAAGTATTGTTTGCTGTCCGGTCTATTCGTGTTGGCCGGTGAGCAGGTGTTCGCGCAGCGTGCAGATCTCGCGCTCAATGTTTTCTCGGGCGATGGGCTCGAAGCATTCGAATTCCGGCGTGTGGTACATTTTGGGAATCTGAGAGAACTGGTTCAGGACCTGAAAATGAAGATGGCGAATGAAAACATGAAAGCGAGTTTATACTTGCCAAGTTCCACGTATGGAAAATATAACTGTTAAAGCGCTGTCCTTTTTGGTGTTTCAATCCAGACTTGACGGGTTTTGATATAGCATACAGATTTAGTGAATAATCCTTTCCCATCGTTTTTTGTCGGATAAGTTCGTATTTATCTTGGTTTCTCAGTTGGCTTATGGAGGGGTACTGAAGCTTATTGAGAAAGCAAGATGAATACGAACTTACCCGACATAAAACGATGGGAAAGGATTAATCACTACATCTGTTCCTAATATGGCAATATGACAACTGAATTAGACTATAGGTCGTATAGGCCGCGGTACGACGGAGAAGATACCTACCTAGGAGCGATACTAAGACGACGGCCTCTACTTACAGTAGGGTGTTTGTTCCGTGTTGAAGAAAAAACTTTTTTCGTGGGATTATCAATGCGGAAGCAGTTGCGGCAGAAGCTAGTATTTAATAAAAGTATAAATCATAGGCGCATAAGCGTGTACGACCTGCAACTCACCTTGACCCGCAACTCCACATAGTTCTTGTTATTGAGCGTAGAGTACTCCGCCCTCACGAGCTTGGCGTGCGCCTCGTACTCCTCGCGCGAGGCGGCCATGATGGCGAGCTCGCAGTCGCCGAACAGCTGCAGGTCGCGCAGCGGCGCGGGGCCGGGCGGCGCGCCGGGGCCGGGCGGCGTGCCCGCGCCGCACGCGCCGCACCACGTGGCCTCGTCGTCCGTCAGCAGCGCCAGCACGTACGACGTCAGGTCTTGCTGCGGAGACACCGACACACGTCCCACCGTTACTTCGTTACATGTTATAACTTCAAATTCAAATCTTATAAATGTTGTTAAAAGTCGCGTTGAAATACACGTGCGTCGTGCGATTAGTATTGCGATTTCCTCGATAGTTTTATTTGAATCGACTATTAGCTGCATACCAAAAATACCACCACAGAACTACTCACGGCCTGTGGATGCAAACGCAGCAAGTCAGCCAACAGTCGCACGACGAGGTCAGTGGGCGTGTGTCGCAGCACGATGGCGAGTTTGAACGCCGCCGGCTGGATCACGTCATCCACACCCTTGTTAAGCAGGTTCTGCCAGACACCCGCCTGAAACAGACAAGGAAATGGTTTCTCTTACGGTCATGAACTTTAACTGGCGAGTCATCTTATTACAGTTTTATTGTAAGTTCATATTTTAATTTGAGTTATTATTTCGTGTATCCGGTGTATCGCATACGTCAGGTTTCTATGGTGGGTCGAAACAAAACCCAAAAATTGAAAGTTAAAGTGTACGCCAAGCAAGAAAACTGGTAGCTTTAGCCGCCAGCGACACACGATTCGATCTTGTTCTCTCCTGAGGTACGATTAATTCCGAATTTATACTTACTCCAAGCACTTATTCTCGTTATAAACGGATTTTCGAATTTACCATATAATAACAAATACATAGTTTAGCAAAATAAGCTTAAATAAGGTCTTCGCAATCAGTCTATATCCATCCAACAAAACAAATACGAAGGTTTTTTTTACAATAAAGTAAATTTAGAAGCTTGAAATTTCATTAGCTCTGTCCCGTTCCCCATTTGTTGACAGCCCCCAAAAGTAAAAACTTTCTCACTCTGACCTGATAAGCGACGCAGTTCCTTAGCGAGTGCCACACCGAGTCCGGCGGCGCGACGTCGGAGACGCGCATCCACGCGGCGTCCCCGTCAGGACAAACCAGCACGCTGCACGCCGCGCGCCACATACGCGCCGCCGCGCAGCCGTCGCGCGCGCCCACGGGCACTATAACCATCAAATTATAGCTGCCTGCATTACATACTCGCGCTTGATCGGCGATAAAGCGTCGAAAAACGTTGCTAACGCAACGATGACGTAACATGGGATTGTATGCATAAAAGTATGTAAGCCCTTCGCACATTTGTTAATGCTTGATGAAGGTTTAGAATATAATCTAGCCAGAGAGTATTTATTAGGTACACGGACATAGCTCTGATTTTTATATGATAACAATTCAATCAGCGATTATGCCTTGGCATCTGTGGAAAATGGGCGAATATTCAGGTTGACGCTTTTTACTTTAAGTTTAAGAAAGAGACGCACGAATTTCGGAAACTTCTCAGATGTCATCATCAATATTATGCTAGACAACACTCTTGTCAAGGCTAAGCAAGCCTTGCTAGCTATGCCCATACACCTCCTCGTTATATTAAGGAGACAGTGTGCGTCTGTCAGTATTAAATTTCAAGCACGTTACGAAATAAGAAGATGCATGTAGTGTAGCGATTAAAATAAACGTACGTCAGAGCAAGATATACGAGTTTACACGATATTATGCCGAATATTCATAATCAATTATGACTTATGACAAACATCATGTAGGTACTGTACAAACAATTACCTACTAGGGACTTGCCCTAGCTTTGCTTCGGAATATAAAATATTTTAGCCTGTTTTAGTGATAATGTAGCTTTTTATTAATGGAAAAAAAACGGTTCAGTAGTTCCACCGATTACCCTCAACAAACAAACATACAAATTTACCAGAATATAATATTATTATTATATAAGTAAAGATATCTTTACTGCATCTGCATCGGCATTATTGCTTGCATTCACCGAATATGTGGCGGTGCATGCGGCGCTTAAAGCGGTCTACTTGAACCCGCTACTCGTCGGCCGTTAGACATAGCTTAATAATCTGTGGCATAAATATGTAAGAGCGGATATAAAGTTTAATTCTATTTGAGTACAACTTCAGACTTATCAGATCAGAATTTATTTAATACTAATAAACAAAACATCAATGACTCACCCCCCGTGTCCGGTTCCTTCCACCATGCCTTAGCCAGCTTGAATTAAGTATGGCCGCGGAGCCAAACGTCAGCTGTGCACAACAACAAAACCACTATTTATTACGCAATGTCAAATTACGAACTGTATCAAGGTTAAAATACCGCATTAATTCATTAGCGACTTTTGATATTCGGTTTGACGTTTCGAAGCGGCCCGGCCCGTCAACAAAGGCAAAGAATTAAACGAATATTTTTATTTAATGTGCAGACCTACTTGTTATTTGACTAATTTAACATTGTTTATTTTTGTAATTACACAGTTTTAGTTATAAGTTAATTGTTAAGATTACTTACGCGAAATATACAGGCGTGTTGGCCTGATAAGATAGAGTAAATTGTCAAACAGGTTTGTTGTTTAATCGTGGCTAGCGGGGAAGGCGCGCGCGACTGTCATGGCCGCCGCGGCGCCGGCAGGCAGGGAGGCCTATATTAGTGTTTCGGGATGTCGATACTTTTGTGTCGATAAACATTTCTGATGTCTGGTTTGCTTGCAGTCTAGTCATCATCGCGGAGCGTGACTTGGTTGGTTTTGTTGTTTATGGTTTAACATTTCTACTTTTACGCTGTAGTAGTATGAAGCCCTAGAAACTAGGTATAAGTAAATTTGATGAGGAATATATTGTAAAAACGTTATGCCCCTAGCTAGAGCTCGTACTAGTTCGACTTATTTTAAAAGCAAGTTCGATACGTCATACAGGCGATAGCAAATCGTGTAAATTCAAAACGATAAACATAATTTGGTTGCCACTAAAGGGACGTCAGGTTCTACGAGTATTCTTTGTCTTTGGCGAACACAAGGACACGCAAGCATGAGTAAGTTAAATTCACTTACATACCTGTTGTAATATCTGTGACTGGTAGGAAACGAATGACAGCCGCACGAAAAGATGGCGGTCCAC